>CM060963.1:191400140-191855140 GCA_030765045.1 Tenodera sinensis
CCAAAAGTCTCCTGGACCAGATCACATACATCCAGAGTTCATAAAAAACCTTGGAAAAACAGCAAAACAACAACTACTGAAACTCTACAATCTATCCTGGAAAACCACTGTACCTGCTGAATGGCGAAAAGCAATAATTGTCCCACTCTTGAAGAAAGACAAAACAGCATCAGAAATAAAAAATTATAGACCAATAGCTCTTACCAGCATAATAGCAAAAGTGATGGAAAGAATGGTGTCAAACAGGTTAAATTGGTTCCTAGAATCACAAAATTTAATATCCCCATGGCAAGCTGGATTCAGAGAGTTCCACTCTACAAATGAACAAGTCTTACTTCTCAGTCAAGAAATCAAAGACTCCTTCAATTGAAAAGAAGATAATTAATCAGCTTTTATTGATTTTCAAAGTGCATATGATTCTATATGCAGAACAAAACTACTAAAGAAAGTAAAAAAAATAGGGATACAAGGTCCAATGTTTTCATGGCTATGTCATTTCCTAACACAACGCTTTATTGCAACCAGATATGGAAGAAATATATCTAAATATAAACAAGTACACCGTGGCTTACCACAAGGTGCAGTGCTCAGCACTACACTTTTTAATATATTTATTAATGATCTACCACAACAAATGCAAGAATCAGGCGTGAAGTGTGCACTATTTGCTGATGATTTGGTAATGTGGACTTCAAAACCAAAAAGCAAAAGTACAGAATTGGAAAAAACCATGCAACAATCCTTAACCAACTTACAGAGGTGGACCAAAGAAAATTTAATGACTGTTAATACAACAAAATCAAACTACCAAATCTTTTCACTAAGAAAAAAACCACTAAAAATAAAACTAAATTTTGAGGGTCAACAATTACCAGAAACAAAGGAAGCAAAGTATTTAGGAGTTACATTTGATACCAAACTTACATGGACCAAACAAATAGAAAATGTAATACAAAGAGCAGAGAGGCGCCTTTCACTGTTAAAACGTCTAACAGGAATGAAGTGGGGATGTTCCAGAGCAACGCTTAACACAACATACAATGAATATATCAAACCATTATTTACTTACTGCAGCGAAGTTCTTGTAACAGCAAACACAAAAAAAATTCAAATCTTTCAAAACCAAAGTCTGAGATTAATTACAGGTGCTATCAAAACCACACCAATAGCAGCTATGGAAATACTAACCAACCAATACCCCATTGAATATGAAATAGAAAAAGCGGCTCTTATTCAACACGAAAAGTTGATCAGACTCCCATTCAATACATGGCACAAAAGAAATTTTACACATACACTAAAGACTCAGGAGAGCTTTCTTTCCAAAATTCAAGACATCAAGAAGGATGTACACCTTCCTAATTCAAAGGAAAGCTTCATATCTAAAGTCAATCCAACACATACATTAGACATCACATATTATTTACACCTGACAGAAGAAGTTAAAAAAAGTGATACTCCAACTAGTGTTCTAAAATTATTGGCATTAGAGACAATCCATACTAGATTTCCAGAACATGAGTGGCTCCATATTTATACTGATGGATCATTGATATCAAACCAAGATGGAGCAGGTGCTGGAGTCACATGTCACCTCTTTTCCTATTACAAATCTTTAAGTTATGGAACTACAAACTTTGATGGAGAAATTGAAGCAATTCGAATGGCCCTACAAAATTTTTGTACAGAATTTCACATTTTCAGCAAGCAGTTATTCTCTCAGATTCCAGGGCAGCAATTATAGCAATTACTTCCAAGTTGTCACCAAAAAACCAAACTATTATAGAATGTTGGAAGATACTTAGCCATCTAACAGCACTTCAAAAACACCTAGTCTTCCAATGGATACCGGCTCACTGTGGACTGAGTGGTAATGAGAAAGCTTATTTTCTTGCAAAAAAGGGTACCAGCGGTGTACAAAAATCTATAGTTAATCTACCATTTTATGCAGCTAAAAGATTAGTCAACTCTGAATTCAAAAAAATTGTTGCAAAATATTACTATGAAAAATCAAAGAATAAAAGATGGGAACTACCAAACATTCAAACAGTGATTCCTGAGTATCCTCGAAAAACAGCAGTTGCAACCTTCAGGTTGATTACAGGACATGATTGTCTGGCAAAACATTTAAACAGAATTGGGATATATTCTTCACCACTCTGTCCTCTATGTGATCTGCAAGAGGAAATGGATCGAGACCACCTTCAAATATGCCCGGCCACTTCTAGTGCTCCATCCATCAGTGAAAAATATTGGAGAGCAAGAGGATTAATGACTTCATTGTCAGAAATCCAGCATTAGCTAACAACAGATTTCTTTGTGTAGTAAGATTGACTATCAGGTCATTTCTTTAGTGCGATGGTAGCGCTGCTGCTTACCAAGTGGGGAACCTGGATTTGATTCCCAGTACCAGTGTGGGGATTTTCTCCTGCTAGAACACCTGGTCCAGGGTGCATTCAGCATCGTTAGGTCCCTGAGGGGCTAATTGAGGAGCTACTTGATTGAAAAGTAGCGGACCCTGGCTGAGAAGAACACATAACTGGCCAGGAGGGACTGGGGCATTGACCATATCCCACCTCCAGTACTGTACCCCACTCATGACGTCTGGTTGGCAGAGGTAGGAACACAGCAGTTGGGCATAGCCTTGGCCTGGATGGTTTGTTGTGCCATAGGGTTAAGATTGACTATCTCTTAACAGTTTACCAGTTAATGTTGTAAGCATTCTTGGAGTATCAAGAAAGCTTGAAACTCTTAAGAACCAACATCACTCTCATCTTCAGGGTATGAGAGCTATGTTATTTCTGAAAGCATAGATGTTTCTCCAAAATTCACCTGGCAGATAGCCCAAGAAGACTCCTATCAATATCACTGCCAGGAAAGATTCAAGTCATAGCCATTAATGTTGTTCATGTTTTTCCACAGGTCTGTTGAGAAGTAAAGGATAAGATTGTCGAATCCAGCATTGATGTGCAATGGATGCAAAAATGGAAGGCAAATAAGAGGCTTTTTTTTCTGTCATAAGCTTATAGAATGAACAGACATTCTTTTTATTGCAGACCAGGAAATGGAGGTTAAGAATGGCATTGAGAATAACATAAAAGCAACTAAAGAATCAACGCATATTTCAGACATTGGCTTACAAATAGGAGAGATTGTTTATTCTTCACAAACAGAAATGGAGGTTAAGGATAATACTAACATATGCAATGATGAATGTGAGATGCCTGAAAGAATACAAATCGAAGAAGAGCCATGGAGCATGGAGATAATGTCAACAGAAACTGAATATAACTCAGAAGGACCTTCAGTTTTAGACTTTCTAGAACAGAATGATGGAAAGGTAGGTATTGCAGAATAAATACTGAAGCTCAACAGTTTACTTTCCAGTACATACAGGAGTTATTGAGCTTAGTTTTGTTATCCCATATGTATTTGAGATCTACTTGTGTGGTTCACCAGGAACATGTGAGTGAGTTGGAGAATCTGATGCCATGTCAGCACGTTGGCCATGGTAGCTCAGTGGTTAGAACAGCCAGACAAAGACTGGAGGATCTGTGGTTCAAATCTTGGCTAGGGCATTGAATTTTTCAGTCTGGCTCTACCCCTTTACAACCTTGTTCTACACATGGCTAGTGTGGAAGAACAATTAATTTACAATCATTTGGATTGTACTGTCTACTAGGGTTCAAATTAATGGGGGGGATTTCCCCCTCTCGTAAATAATTTCCCCGGGTTGTGAATGAAGAATTCCTTGCCTGCCAGGGAAGTAGTTTTTCTATTTACTGTAAGTAGGTATTTTCTATTACTGTGCTTTGAAAATACAAGACGACATGGAAGACTTTTGATATGGACTGTACATGGTATGAGTGCGAGCTGTGAGTAAGCAAAGGTATCATATTGCAAGTAATCTAAACAATAAACAACTCTCAGGTTCATTAGTTGGCTCGGCATTTAGGACCACAATTCTAGCAATGACAATGAGGAAAGTGATGACAGTGATGTATTCCCATTCAAATCTCGGGCTTCAACTTCAAGTAATATTAGTATTACAGCTTTTCAGAAACAGCAGCATTGGAAGTGACGTCTTATCAAGAATAGTAAAACCCAGTGCATTACACTAATCGGTGGGATGTGTAAACAAAACTAGATTTGAAAAATTTAAAATAAATTACCCTGACTTATCAGTAAGCTTTGGGAGAGTTATATTATGCTTGTACTGCTCAGAAATACAAAATCACAGTACTCTTAAATGCAGTAAAATGCATATTGCTGCTGCTGTATTTTATGTATAGGTATGATACAGCAATGCTACTACCACTGGTATTATTACCATTATTGTCATAAATATAAACTTAAGCTTCCTTCTCTTGTCAGAAAGTCTGATTCCAACACTGCTGTCAAGAATATTAAAACATTTATTGTAATAAAGGTTGACAACAGCAGTAATACAGGATCAAACCATAATGCATAATAACTCCAAATAATGCTTTTTTTTTTAAACCACAAGTGAGAAAGGAATATCAGATTGACTTATAATTACTTAACAAATTAGAATAACCATCAATTCAAATGAAATGTGTGTTCTTGTGTATATTGAAAGTATGTACATTAAAATGGATATCTGTACTTACATAGCCCTAATTCAATTTCTGTTGAAACTTTTAAAGTAATAAAGAATTAATTAATTATTAATTAATCACTCCTGAAAAACAAGAAACACTTGAAGCTATAAACAGAAGGCTGAGTGCTGTTGAAGAAACATCAATTAAAAATTGGTTCAGCGTACTTCTTTTCAGTCAAACATTTCTTTGGTGCCCGCGGAACATGTTTTAAATTCACAAGTACCTGCCTCAAAGCACTGGGTGTGCAATGGTCCGAAATTGTAAATATATGTTTACATGTCCTGAAAGACTCTTTATATATTTTAAATAATCACTTGTATTCAATGTGTTAACTGTTATCTTCTTGTTATAATCTTTTAATGTTTTAGATATTTTGAATATTAATTTTAATCATTTTATTTTCTCATTCATACCTACAAGAAATAGAAACAAATGCCAAAGATAAAAAATGGATTACACTACTTTCCAATCCAGATATAATCTCCCAGAGACCAAGGAAAACAGCGGTTGCAGCCTTCCGACTATTGACAAATCACGACTGCTTAGCAAGTCATCTGTACAGAATAGATATCTCAGCCTCACCAATATGTGTCCTGTGTAACGATCCAGCAGAAATGAACGAAGACCACTTGAAGACCTGTGAAGCATTAAGATCAGAAGAAACTACAGTTCAAAAGTATTGGAAAGCACGAATGCTAATGGCTTCATTGCCAGATGCAAGGCACTAGAAAACAACAACAACATTTTAATCATTTTTTTTCTTCTTCTTAAAATTGACTTTGTCTATATCTCTGTATTCTGGATCTTTATGGTCACCTGCAATGTCAGGCAGATGTCACAATTTTTGTTTGTGAAATATATATATATATATAAGTTAATTAATAACAATTTAAGTACAGCTTTATGGCATCCATCACATATTTTATTACCGTTTTTTTACATTGGTAATGTGTCTTAAGATATTATCGTTAACAGTTTGCAAATTTTGTCTGCAATAACTGTGACCCATTTTTTTAGTGGGTTACAGCTATATATCACTATTTTATGTGTTGAAGTACTCTGTTCAGTCATCTTTTTTTAGCTCAATCTGAGTTTAGAAAAATGCAATGTGATTTAAACAAACAAAAAATTACTAAGGAAAATAACTAAAATGTCAACTATTAATTTTTTAAATTAACATACATACGAGTATATGGGTATAATTACACATACATGGAACACACTTCTCACTTTACCGCTGCAAAAGGGACACTTCTACAAAGCACAGCACTTCAGATCTTCACACCATCACTGATGACAAATTTATGATGACTATCTCAACAACAACACTGAGGCATGTGTGGCAATTAATCATCAAACATGTTACAACCTGCATCATAGTGCTTTTCAAATGGGAAGAGTTCTGATCTGCAGCCAATGAGATACATTTACATGCATAGCGTTGCAAGCTCATTATCCCCACTCTTCATATTTGTTGGTGCGCGTCAAGCCCCACTTAAGGGGAAAGCAATATGACAACACAGCAGGACTCCGATTGGTTACTGGTCTGGAGATGCTCAAGGACAAACTCCTTGTGCATGAAATAACACTTTAACATAAAATGTTCAGTTTTTTATCATAACTCTTGATCCAATTGAAGTCCCATTGTGAAATTTTCAGAGTTTATAGCTTTAAACAATAGCAAATTCATATATAAATTTGAATTAAAAGAAAAAACATCAATTTTTAAAATTTTTTTTTTTAGTTAAATTTAAATTTTAATTTAATCTTTTTTCAAAAATAGTCAAGTAACATATCAGATTAAAGCCTATGCAAGTATCTTTAAAGTGACATATGAAACATTTCTCTAGGTTTAATAGAAGTGGAATTATTAAAGATATGATAGAACAGTGCAAAAAAATGTATCATTATTCCCAAATTTCAATAATTAATTACTGCAAAATAGAAAAAAATAATTTTTTTCCTAGAAGTGTTTTCTTGCTTAGACCTTTAGGGAGAACGATTCCTGAAATTTTCATCGAAATCCAAGATGGTCAGGTTGAAATTAATTATTTTTTAGTTGCTTTGGCTTGGAATGACCCTAATGTCATGTTTGGTGTACATTTGCATTATGTTATTGAACTCCCATCAATGGAATCACCAAGGTAAGGCTCCTAGATAGTATTTACCACAGATAAGTTCAGTATATAAGCTGAAATTCTTCATTCTTGGCACATTTCCTCTGCTAATAAAATTAACATTTTTCTTCTTCCTATTCATGATTTACTTACAGATATTTTTTGTAGCTGATAGGGTGTCCCCTTCTGAAACTGTTATTTTGAAGACTAGGAACGTGATTAACATAGTAAATACCTTTTGGTTTGTTAATCCCGAAGGAACTTGCCTTATTTGAGGTATTTTTATATGATAAGAACTGAAGAGATTACTATAATGTAATCTCTAACATCTATTAGCACTTTCTAGTTTTGATTATGAAATTGTAGTTTACATTTGTCTTACACGTTCATATATACAGTAGAAGCCCGAAATAGTGCGCTCCTAAGTACCATGGATTTGGATTTAACGCAGGGGAAAGTATGACCTCCGAAAATGTGTCATACTTTGTATTTTTGAAACTTGAGTTTAAAATTTTCTTCAAAAAGCAGTACTGGAATATACTTTTTGCTACCCCTAGAGTGGACCTTGTCCTCTACATTGCTAGGAATTTCCCGAAGCAACAGAACATGCACACGGAAGAAGATATTCTACATGTTAGTGAAGTGATAAGTGCCATAAATAAGATGATTCTATGTACAGAGAATAAAAATGAATCAAACCATATTCATCTCCATCTTGTTACAATCAAACAATATGCAGGAAAAATGCAGCGCTAAAGCATGTCCCCCCAAAACTGTTTTTTCGGGATTTTGCTGTATTACTAATCTTACTGTTAAAAATTCACAATCAATTGTGATAGAATAGAATAGATTTTATTGTCATTAGGCCTGTTACAGCAATAGACAACGTCAGTGTAGTTTACATGTTATATATAACAAATAGATTCTAGCAAAATTATATATACATACATATTTACAAATATCAGTTATAAAAATAATGCTACCGATATTCACTATGACCTACTATATATTACTTTTAGTACAATCAGTTGTCTTATAGAGCCAAGTATGGAGCGTATATGGATATATCCATTTGTTGTATGGCAATGTACATTTCAAAGATTAGTTACAATAACAGTGGTATTTACAGCTGAGTTGAATTTTCAAAATATTCTTGTAGAGAGTAGTACGGATTGTTTAATAATCTGTCATAAAGTCTACGTTCAAATCTATTATATGTCAGTTGAGTTACCTCATTTGATAGTGCGTTATACATTTTTATACCTAATGCTTCAAAGCTATTTTGTGATTTTGACAGTCTATTATAAGCTGTATCAATTTGGTTTGTATTTCTTGTGTTATAGTTATGGATATCCTTGACATTGTCTTATTTATCCTAAATGAAAACTACTTGAATTACAATACAGGCAGTGACTGAATATAAAATCTTACTTAAGGTTGTAGGGGAAGATCAAAAGTTGCAGATGATGCAAGGAATTTGTCCAGGTTCCCTTCGATAGCTAATAGGAACCAGGAAGGTTGTAATATTTTCATTTAGAATAGGCGACTCAAGGTCACATCTGGCAGCTCTCCTTGTATCCCTTACATACTGCCTTCTGTGTGATTACCTGCCCTCCCTCCTTTCCCTACTAGACATAACAAAGCAAGAACAACAATGCTCAACTGTTTCAGCATTGTAATTTAACCATAGAGAAGATACTACAATAAATGAATAAAAGACAGTTACATCTTTGTTACATATTAATCAGTACTAACCCTAATGAATGTATGTCCAATTTAAATGTAGCTCTGTTTGATAACTGTTTGTAGCTCTGTGTATTTCTTGGGGGATATTTTTCTTAGGAGAACTAAAGGATGGCTCTGGAATCTCAATGACAGTAGCATTGCACAGACGTTAGAGATATTTGACTAACTTCTACTGCAATTTTTTGAGCATCACTTAAAAGTAGCATGAAGTTGGGTCCGGCACAAGTGGGGTGGACAGGCGGGGAGCCAAGCTACTTCACATCATGTGCCAGGCTGGCAAGTGGGAAAATATGTTAAGGGCTGGGCTGCCTCGTGCGATGTGTATATATGTGACTGTAAACAATCAGTGTCAGAAACAAAAGGGTTTTTGGGAAGGTATATACTAGGTATCTGTGTTGCTTACACTACCGCTCAAAAGTTTTTGAACAGCCTGTTTTTCTGCAATTAACAAGTATACAATGTCAAATAAAGCCAATGCTGTATTATATATGGTAGAAAGAAATCCATGGAAACAATTGAAATTTACTATGGTTCACAGACATTCAGTAAATAGGTATTTGCTGTAAACAGCACTTTAGTGCTTCATAAGCAGGTGAATGGTACTCTTATTGTGCAGTTGAAAAGTCTGAAATGTCTAAAAGACAGGAGCTTTCAGCAGAAAAACGTGCTGCAATAGTCAGCTTACATAAAGCAGGCAACACCATGCATCAAATTGCCACAGAAGAACAAGTTTCCCTGAGAAGGGTCCATTACACTGTAAACAGGCATGTAACTATAAATAGTAATAATGATCATTATCAAAAGGGGAGGACTAGGGTGACCTTGAAAAATGAGGATAAACAGTAAATAGTGACCAGCAAACGTGATCGTTTCAAAACAGTACCCGTGCTGACAGCAGAACTGAACCAGTTGAGGGATGAATCTGTGAATGTTTCTACACTGAAGAGACGACTTCAGGATTGTTGTTGTAGTGTTTAACGCCCACTTTTACTACTACAGTACCGCAGGCGGTGACACTGATGATACATGGAATGAAGATGGAGTACCGGTGGAATGAGATGGTGGGGGAAACCGGATCACCCGGAGAAAACCCGCCCTGACGCCGTTTCATCCACCATGAATACCACATGCAGGTCCCTGGGATCGAACCCTGGACACCTAGGTGGTAGGCAAGCACGCTAACCGCTCGGCCACGGCGCCACCATGACTTCAGGATGCACATTTGAAAAGTTGCATTGTGGCGAAGAAACCCCTATTGAGAGCTGTCAATAAACGGTAAAGATTACAATGGACCAATTGACATGTAAGCTGATGTTGATCAGTGAAAAAAAAAAAAAAAAAAAAAAGGTGTTATTTACTGATGAATCTAAGTTTCAGCTATTTGACTCAAAACGTCACCAGTTTGTCTGACGTGTAAAAGGTGAATGCATGACACCTCAGTGCACATCCCCTACAGTCAAGCATGGGGGTGGTTCTGTACTGGTACGGGGTAGTTTTGGTGGCAATAGGACAGGCGATATTGTGAAAATAGAAGAAATTATGAAGGAGCATTATCACAACATTCTCCAATGCCATGCCAAACCATCTGGGATGTGGTTAATTGGCAAAGGTTTCACTCTGCAGCAGGACAATGACCCCAGGCATACATCTTTACTCTGTAGAAGATATGTTGAATGATTGGAAGAGAGACGAGACTTGATTATAGTTTGGCCCCCTTAAAGCCCTGACTGCAATCCTATTGAACTACTTTGGAATCATATGGACAAAGAGGTCAGGAAGAAACAACCCACTAATGTAAATGTATTGTGGAGTCATGTGCAAAATGTGAGGAGGGATATTTCTGAAGATACACTAGTGCACTTAATAGAGAAGATGCCCAGAGTTTGCAAAGCCATAATTAAAGCAAGGGGAGGTTACTTTGAAGAAAGCAAAATATAACATGTATTGCTGATTTTCAGTAAATATACTGTTGTGACATATTATGTCTCTGTTACTCCATTGTTTCAATAAATCCTAAAAATGAGGCATGTTCAAAAACTTTCTAGTGGTAAAGTATATATGTGATAAGCCTTCTAGTTTGGATGAAGATTGTTAAATGGTGCACAGCCCTTTAGTCCCATTCTGCATTTGCAAGAAGTGGTATGAGCAATGCCAATGTTTAGCAGAGCTACTAGACCTATCAGTAAATTTAATTGCAAGTAATACCACCTTTTGACAATAACAACTGTTTGTTATAAGTTTATCACCCTTAGTGCAATATATTTGTATATTGCAATTCACCTTTTATATTGAGAAAACATCCTGCCAGCAGACTTTGAATCATTTCTCCTGAAGATCTTGATTATGATGGCGTATGATACATTTTGAAATTTGGATATGCTACTTTGATGTTTTCCTCTTTTGAGTTATAAATCCTGACATTTAGATTAACTTAGACAATAGAAAATAATTTCAGTATACATACCTCATGAAATATGAGGTCACATATATTGCTGTATTAACAAATTTGAATGCATTTCTAGAATAAATATAGTATTTTTTGTCTCCTCCCAGTTCTTTTAGTTGTTGATGAAGTGCCCTCTAACATTTCAGATTATTCACTGAAACATTCACCAGTGATAATGATAGCAAGTCAACTTCAGATTTAGCAAAATATGATGGTTTAAAGGTGAGAAATGGCTATCAAGAATCTGAAAAGGCTGAGACTGGTGAAGTTTATAGAGGTGATATAACAAGATTTTTGTGTATTGAACAAAGTGATTCCTTAATTATCCCAGATAAATCACCTGACTGTAATCAGTACACACACAAAATTCCTGACAAAAGTATTACTTCGAGGAAGCGCTTGAAAACTCATAATTTTAATCATAAGGGGAAAAGAAATCACCAGCGTGATGTTTGTGAGAAGAACTTTTCTTATAGTGGACAGTTGAAGACTCATAAACTGATTCACGAGAGTAAGAAGCCACACAAATATGATGTTTGTGAGAGGAGTTTTACTCAGAGGGGACACTTGAAAACTCATAAATTGATTCATGAGGGCCAAAAACCACATAAGTGTGTTGCTTGTAAAAAGAGCTTTACTCAGATGTCTAGCTTAAGAAAGCATAGTTTGATTCATGAAGGCAAAAAACCATATAAATGTGAAATTTGTGAAAAGTACTTTAGTGAAAGAGGAAATTTAAACACTCATAAACTGATTCATGAGGGCAAAAAACCACATAAGTGTGATATTTGTGATAAGAGTTTTACTGAGAAAGAACAACTGAAGACTCATAAATTAATTCATGAAGGCAAAAGGCCACACAAGTGTGATATTTGTGAGAGAACTTTCACTCAAATAGGACACCTGAAGACTCATAAAGTAGTCCATGAGGACAAAAAGCCATTCAAATGTGACATTTGTGAGAAAAGGTTTACTCAGATGTCGAGCTTGAAAAAGCATATTATGGTCCATGAGGGTAAAAGACCACATAAGTGTGATATTTGTGAAAAAAGTTTTACTGAAAGGGGAAATTTGAAAACTCATAAGTTGATTCATGATGGTGCAAAACCATGTAAATGTGATATGTGTGACATGAGCTTTACTCGTATGTCAAACTTGAAAACTCATAAACTGATGCATGAGACCAAGGAACTCACAAGTATGATGTTTTTTGCAGAAAGTTTATTTTGATTTTATAGTTTAAAAGAGATGTGAAGACTGATCAACAGAAATAATAAATATTTAGGAAGTAAGCTTCACTTATATATCTAGGAGTTATTTCCGGGCTGTTATGCTGTGGTTTGCTGGAGTTTAAGCTTCACTTAACTTTGGTATGTTGTGACTAGGTCAAAAGACAGACAAAGGTGTGTGTGTGTGTGTGTGTGTGTGTGTGTGTGTGTGTGTGTGTGTGTGTGTGTGTGTGTGTGTGTTCGTGCACGCGTGCCTGTGTGTGTAGGGGTGAGGGGGTGCGGGTGTACAGCATAACTCAAAAATGGAAAGTCAGTTAAAAATCAAACGTGGTATTTAAGTTTAATATCTTTCAGGATGTGACACAAAGATTTTGAAGGAAATTCCTCCACCCTAAGTTACACTTTACATAGAAAATGTTTATAAAATTTTGATTAAAATGCCATATGTTTAAAACATTTTTATGGCAAATGAAATGTTTGTTTTGAACTTTCTGGCTATAGCCCATGTAGTTCAGTTTACTCTTGATGTCTTTGCATATTTGGTGAACCACAAGAAATAGATAAAATCTTACTATGCAAAAAATGTAGATCTCATTAAAACACTCAATTTAGGTCCAAATATTTTTGTGGAGTGAATCATTTCAGACATATTCCTTGTTATTCATGTGAGCTTTGCAATACTTAGACTTTTCTCAAATGAAAGGTCATTATTCACTTTGTTATCTCTTGGTCGTGCAAAGAGAACAGAATTTCAAAGCCCTCATAGAGCGACTAACTTTAAAAGATTTGATTATCGCTCAAACCCTACTGCACCCTCAAGGAAATACGCAATAAGATAATTTCTGCAAATGTTTATCTTGACTAACACAAAGAAGATAGAGGAATAAGAATTTGTAAGAATAGTTAGTACTAGAATAGAGAAAGTCCTGAGTGCAACACATCAGATCTTTTTTATCATATTACCAACCACTGAAAGCAAAAGAAGGTGTTGACAAAATCAACAATTGATATAATTGACACCATTGTGAAATACCACCAAATGATTCTGTATACAAATTTGTTCTGCATTCAGTGGTTGGTAATGTAATAAAAGAAAACAATATATCACCTAGCATATGTAACAATGGCGACCATGATAAACAGTGACATTGAAAATGTGAATGAATGATTCATAAAATCTTAAGTCTTTCTTCGGAAATATTCACAACATAATGAGAGGTAAGTGAAACTTCATCTCTAAGTGTTTATAATTTTTATTGATTAAATTGCTTCACTGTCAGTGGCTCCAGTTTTTTTTCCTTTGATATCAAGACTGTTTTAATGGCTTTCTGTTAAGTCAAAATAAAAAAGAACAAAGTAAGAAGTTATTAAGATAGGAAAATAATCAGCTTTTGATTGAAAAGCATGGAAAGCTTCATGGGTAAACAGAGTGTATGGTATAAATATCTAAAAGGTTCTGAAAGGTTTGTGGGGTGAGTTGACAATGGAAATAAGCTGAGTCCATTATTCTGAAGTTCTGAAATTATGATTATGTTATTATGATATAATGTTTGGATACCTGCATTAGCTTTCAACCACTTTTTGTTAGCTCAGAGTTTTTCCCAGACCCACAGCTTAATCATTAAAATGTTCAATTACACAAGAATTTCATTAATCTGGATTTCTGACTTAAGAGTCTTGGTCATTTTTGTTCACTTTTTTAACACAGAAATATGTGAGCCCTGTAATAAATACATATGAATATGATTTGCAGAAGTATTTGAGTCGACCTATAGACAGTTTTAGTTTCATTTAACTTACTTTTTATCCAGATGCATCTTGAAGACCATCGTCTTCATTATCAATGTTTTTTTGGTTGATAATGAAGACAATGGTCTTTGAAACGCGTTTGGTAATAAAAAGTAAGTTAAGTGAAACTAAAAATCTCTCTAGGTCAATTCAAATACCTTTAAAGATCATTTGAAAAGCTTCACTGTTATATCACTTTGTACATGTTAAGTGGAACATATGAATATATTTGGTTGTAATATTGCAGGTAGTGTAGAGATCGCCATCAGTTGCACACTTCATGCTAATAATAAGTATTGTTACCAGCCAGTGTCACAGAACAATAAAATTTTAATGTATGAGATTGTGTTTCATTAGTTTTACATGCTTTTGCGGTGATTCAGGTTTCACTGTTGTACATTGAAGTTTGTATTTAGTTAATAGTTTATTTCCGGATTTTTGTTAATCAGATTACTTCCCTGTGTGGAAAGGAATATTCTGCAAAGACTTGATAAAGTGGTGATGATAGTACGACCGAAGGGATAAAATAAATGCTGAGTATTTTGTACCAGTCTTTTGTATCTTGCTAATTGTTGTAAAAAAATGTATGCTGCAATAGAATGGTGCTAAGATATTAGACTTTGGTTTTTCTGAAGCCTCTTCATGTACAGTTGCTCACAGTCTGTTCTCACTTCACTTATCCAACAGATTGCTCCCTCGTCAAGTGCTTGGTTTCAGTAGTTTTGTTTTACTCAGTTGTTAGCACTTTCTAGCTAACTTTTTATGCCAAAACCATCAGTATTATAGTAACTATTACTATTCATAAACACAGAAGTAAATATATTCTGGTGTAGTTTTAAGAAAATATTTTCATTGCATTGAAATAATTTGGTATATATAGTTAAAGTTCAAATTCCCTTCCATAAAACAATTTTTTGTTGGTAAATGCAATTTTAGGAATTGCCTTTTTTAGGGAATTTAGGGAATGTAATATTTATCATTTCTAATTATTGTATAAATGCATACTTGCTGACTGAAATTAATAAAAATGCAACAGATATGCACAAAAGTACAAAAAATAATCTAATTGGCATTCCCTTATAAGTATAAAGATACTCAATTTACCTCTGGACAGTTTATGTCTTAAGATTGGTTCATAGTAAGTGGTAATGGAGAATAGAAATGAAAATGTTAAAATATTTGTATAACTTTCGCATTCACAATTGACAAGACCTCAGGAATGGAAACAGGAGACTTAGCGAAGTTTTAAATTTTCTGTACTCATTCATGTGTAGCTACATATATTTATGGTGGACATTAATTTAAGGGAACTATGAACAAAAGCTGCTGCTCTAATCAAATATGGAAATGAAACCCAAAACAACAACTTTTAATGCCATTTATTTCAGATGTATAAAGATGATGCTTTTGCAAGAGGAGTCAGAAATAGCATTAGCATGGATTTTAGGAAATTTAATTGCTCAAGTGTGAAGTTGGTTAAGGTGTATTGATTTTCAAGCAAATGTAAAAAGTCATTGGTCAGTCACAAACATTTGGCATTCCAGTGTGCTTAATCAATTTTTCATCTTGCTATTGCTGAGTATTCCAATTTCTATTCCTAGTACATTGTGACTCAAACTTCTCTTTGCTTTCCATTCTCATTCTGTTTCCTATTCTCAGCTTATTGTGAACCAGTCCTTAGTTATTACTGTGCTGTTCTAATGGTTAACATGCGCTTTACCTTTGATCACCAGAAGCCTCTCAGTAACACACACTGCATGCATTGTTCGTTCTCGGGAGTCGCATAGGTTTCAGATTGCACTAATGAGCCTGTCACTTCAGCCAGTAAAATCAAAGTAATCACTAAAGCCCCGATATCTAAGCAAAATGCTTAACTTTTTTTGTACTTTTAAGTCTCTAAGCATAAAGGTTATACTTCGTAAGATACAGCTAGATGAGCAGTTTTAACTATGTTTGTTTTTGCTTATTTATGCTTGTTTCGCAGGAAAACAGTTTTATTTACTTATTTTGTGATGTTTAATTAAAACAGCATATTCTACTCAAAACTGTAAATTTAAAATTGCATATTTTACAGTTATCCGTGTTGTACTATGCAGAGCATTTTATTGCAGTGAAAACTGTTGTGAATTCCCTAAATGCAGAAGATGCAGTCAGCATTTCCACAGCACAAGAATGCTTTGCTAAAAAGAGCATCCAAGAAAAGATACAGCACATCCATAATCATTTCTCCAAAACACCTGACACTCACATGACTTTCTCTACTCTTGTACTAACCATTCTTAGAAACTCTTATTCCTATATCTCCACGTTAGTTAAGATAAACATTCGTACAAATTATCTTATTGCTTATTATTTATTTATGCCAACAAACTTACTGTTGGTGTTTTTAAACACACAAGCCGTGTGTGGGCAAAGTTTGAGAGGTAGAACTGGTTTACTAGGAGAAATACGAACTGGTTTGAGAATTTAATGACAATCTGGCAGTTTGTCACAATAGCTCAGTGGTAGAGCAGTCGTACAAATTATCTTATTGCTTATTATTTATTTATGCCAACAAACTTACTGTTGGTGTTTTTAAACACACAAGCCGTGTGTAGGCAAAGTTTGAGAGGTAGAACTGGTTTACTAGGAGAAATACGAACTGGTTTGAGAATTTAATGACATTCTGGCAGTTTGTCACAATAGCTCAGTGGTAGAGCAGCCGCCCGGTAAGCGAAAGGTCTGTGGTTCAAATCCCAGTTGTGGCATTGAATTTTAAGTTCCAGTTCTACCTCTCATATCTTACTGCTTATTTCCTTGTAGGTGCAAGGGAGATATTAGAATACAGCAGGCTTTGTGTGACAGTCAAATCTTTTTGACCTCTGAGATTCCGTTCCCTTTGCACGATTAACATATAAAAAATGGACAACGATGATCCATTTCATGAAAGTTTTCTGAAACTCATACACATAACAAGGAAAATCTCCAAAATGGTTCACCCTACAAGAAAATTTATTTAGACATAAATTGTGTATTTTAGCAAGATCTACATTTTTTGTATAGTATGATTTTGTCTATATCTAACAGTTTACCAGTTATGCAAAAGTTGTCCAGAGTAAATACGACTACAGGGGCTATAGCGAGAAAATTCAAGATATACATTTCATTTGTCATCAAAATATCTCAAACATATGACATTTTAATCAAAATCGTTAGAGCCATTTTCAAGAAAATCAAAATTTTCGAAAAATTTTCCATGTAAAGGGTAGTTTAGGGTGGGGCTATTTTCTTCAAAATTTGTCGCATCCTTGAATGACAATAAACTTAAATACCAACTTTGGTTTTTAACCAACTTTTCATTTTTGAGTTATGCTGTCCACAGACTGACACACAGACACACAAGACACACACACGGAGCTTTTTCTAAAAATGCTTTTTTTGGATTCAGGGGTCCTCAAAGCATACATTTCCGGTGAAATCTCGACATCGAATTTTTGGGCGGAATACAATACTTCCCCTACTTACCAGTAGAGAAAGTAAAAATGTGCTAGTATTTTCTAGATCATTGAAACAAAAGAGCATATTTGGTATTGAAAGCCAAATTAACTGGTTCAGCACTGCCCACCACATGTAAACTTTATGCATTGAGGAAGAAACAGTGTTGAAGGTGAGGCAGGATGAGACGGCAAAGTGAGAGAAAGAAGCTTAAGGAAAGAGCGAATGGAGGTTTACACCAAGGTCAACCTTTCATAGTTGTATTTTGTACCTTGTGCCATGCGATGCACCAATGCATGCATCCTGAAAGGCCCTGGTCCAGAGTAAGTTTTTTAAGCCACATGTGTTAACTGAGGCTAGTATACTATATTCTTTGAATATTTTTGTGAATTTCTGGAAGGCCCGTAGTACAACATTAATTTTTTTAAAGTTTTTGTTTCTTTACATTGCTTAGGTGGTGATTTTCTTAGTTTGTTTCTTCTTTTTGAATTTCTTTATCTTCCATCTACTATCTCTGTGGTAAAACATGTTTATGTATGCTTTCCAGTATCTTGTGGTATTCTTCGTTGTATTCATAGGAATGTTTACCAGTCTGAAGGTAAGGTTGTTTATTAGTGCATGTTTGGGTTTCCTTGGTTTGTAGCTGTCATTTTTAATGTTATCTACGTGTGTGTGTCTCTTCTATGGATGCCAAAACTTATTTTATTCTGAATCCTCATGACTTTTGTGTAAATGAAGAAGAACATATTATTGGATTTTCTTTCTACTTCACATTTTGCTGATGTATTTGTAAGATCTGTTGGTTGTTGCATCCTTCATAATCTGCTGTCTACTACAGCAAAAATATTGTTTATATATGTATGTGCTGGAATACCTCCATTATACATGTTTGGAAATAATGAACTGAAAGAAGACCTAAGCTTTTAAACATCCTTAGAAAACCAGTAGAATTTTCCATTTGGGAAAAATTATTCATACACATAAACACAATTTATTAATTATCTTCCTTTCATAGAAGTTTGAAAACAGTGTTGTTATAATTAATTTAATTTAAAAGGCGAGTCAATTAATAACACTAAAGTTGTAAGTGTTGTTTAGTGTTATTAATTGACTCACCTTTCAAATTAAACAATTTATTAAATTTTGATGTCCCATATAAAAATTATCTCATTGTACAGTATGTTCAGCCAAAATGTCATCTATAAGTCACAGAAGGATGTGTGACAGTGAATCCACTCTGATGATGAAGACAGCAGTTTATGAAACATGTCCCGATAATTTGTGGTGTAGAAAGTGAAACTAGAGTAATAAAAATCTCAATTTATACATATAAATCTTTTTTGCAGAATTATCTGAGCTGCATAATATTAAACATTTATATACCAAGTGCCTAGTGAGTTGAGATAGATCTTCCATCTAGGTTCAACACGTTTGTATACTTTGTCAAAATAGTTATAGTTTCTCTGATATTGTCACATTATTAATTGTACAGCTTTTTAGTTGAAATAAATACATTTAGCAAATTTCAGTTTTGAATGTTTCAAACTTCCTACTTTCCTTTACCCACTCCTGTTTTAGAATTCATTGTGCAACTTGCTTGCACTAGAGAGGAGCTCAAAATGCTTTGGATCTGAAAACTAATTATTTACACAATATTAATTCATAAACTTTCCATATAAATTAGAATTTCCATATAAAGGTAATTTTATTGCCAAGAATGAATCTTTTTGGAGATGAATAGAACCTCCTATGAATTTTGTTATCTCCATCGTTGATGACTTTACCCAGCTGACAAATAGAAGAATAGATAGCAGCACAACACCAAGCTAGACCCAAACACCTGTTGCAGCATCAGTCTACCACCAAACTGAAGATAGGAATAGGAGAGAAGCTTCCCAGAAAGTAGTCTTTGTTTAATGACTCATAAGTGGAGAAAAAAGTATTTAAATGTTGACTCACTTTGCTCTAATAATTAATAACTATGGCACTCCATTGTCTAAAATACTTCTTGTTTTACATTTGTCATGATTTCTTTCCATGGAGCTTTGTTAAAGCCTCTGTATATTCACATAAACCCAGGAATAACATTAATCTGAAATTAAATTACTCGGGCTTTCCAAAAAATTACACCTTTGATGATGCAAAGGACATGAGTTGGAGTGCATCCCGTAGAGTGTACAATGGGGTCCATTCAGCTTTCTGAAAAATCTTCCATCTTTCAATATTGTGTACACCACACTCCAACAGTAAAGGTTTCAGTGTTCTCATTTTCTCCATATGATTCAACCTGTATTTAAAGGGAAAAAATATATGTGGTAATCGAAAATGTCTGAGGAAAGCTGACGTCATTGTAAACTGTAAAATTTATTATTCAGTTATCAACCTTGATACCTATTTTAAAAATAATAACTTATAGTTTGAATTAACATTTCATATTACATATAGTAGTATAAGAAGAAAAACACATTTTCGAGTTTAAAAAGAAATAATTACAAATTGAAGAATAGTTTTTGGTAAGTTTATTTTGCATGTAACTGTAAATCTTGAAGCAATGAATACAAGAAAAGTAATTGGATTTTAGAAGGAAAGCCTATAATTTGAACAAAAGTTCACATTATATTCAGTACCTGGGCGATTGAACTTTGCTCAGATTTTCTTTTCTTTTCCTTTTTTTTAAATCTTGTTTTCTTGGGGGAAAGATACTTATTTAGATAAACTTGAAAAGCAAAATGTTAACTAAATATAAATTTTCATCCTAATTGTTGGAGCCCTTTCCATGACAAGACCTTTAATATCCTGGTCTGTTTGTTGAAATCGGCCCATAAACAGAGAAATTATGGCCAAAATAAGGTTTTAACTAATTGACTGTTACGCATAGACTAAGATAAGTCAACTTTCTTTAGGTTTTCTGTAAGCTCTTGATGAGACCTTTAATATCCTGGCTTGTTTGTTGAAATTGGCCCATTAGCAGAGAAATTATGGCCAAAATAAGGTTTAGAGTAATTGTGGCTGTTTCGCATTAAATCACGTTTTTTCAGGAATTACACCTATATAGATAAACTTAAACAGCAAAACCCTGTCTGAATACAAAATTTGATTGAAATCGTTAGAGCCATTTCCAAGTTGCGAGGAATACACACACGCACACACAAATACAAGAACTGCTCATTTAAATATATAAGATATATGTATAAGGAAAATTGAAGCTATTAACAGTGAAGTAACAAGATTCTAAAGTAAGAACAAATTAGAAACTAAAAACTTCACTTATCTTAGTAATGTTGCTAGTTCTTTTTGCACAAACTGACTCGAGTTTCAAGTTGTCTCAACTCATTCTCAAAGCTATACAAACAAATTCGTTACCAAAGCTACAATCTTTAATTTTTTTTCTGAAAACAAAAAACAAATACTATATTCATTTTTATTTACCAATCTCTGAAAACAAACATTTATAAATACAATCTATAAAAGGTAATTCGAAGTTCATAACACGGTTCCTGTTTTTTAAAAAAAAAATTTTTTCCCAAACCATTAAATCTATAGGTCCACTAGATATATATAAGATATAGTTTACCTTCCAATCCTGGTAATCATAATTGAAGCATAAGTAGAAATAAAGGAACTGACAATGTTATAACGTCTGGGACAATTTCAGTTTGCAAATATTTCAGCCTCCAGGTTCTCCAATTTCCCCCTTCACTCATTCCTCTAACTGCTCCATCATCACCTTTCCAATCATCCATTTTGCTTGCATTTTATATCATCCTCTTCCTCACTCTCATACTTGGCTGATCAACCGCATCCAGGTCTTCACTCTATCAGGTCCCTAGGTTCGTCTGCTCCCCAACAGGTATCTGACCCTAAGCACAGGCTTGTAAGTCCTAGGGGATGTAAGTCCTCTACACGGGGAGCGTAATCAGAGGAAGAAGAAACATTTCATCTATTTTAAGGGACACCATTGCATGAGTGAAATTTGAAGCTGTAAAATCGTTGTGTCCTGGTTATTGGATCGCCATTTGAAGCTGAAGTCGTTGGTGACGTGACGTTGCCCTTCGATGTAGCTCGCTCCGGCTAGTTCTGCAAGAAATCTCTTTATCTCGGGTTTGCGTAAGTGTAATGGACAACCCAAGAACAACTTTGCATATCATTTTATTGTCTATTAAATATTTTCGGGAGTTATGCCTAAAATATTTGTATCTGTAGAGGAATCGCCCTCACATCCGCGCAGCACGACCTCCCGTACTGGTCTCTGGTTGAGTAATGCCCCGACGCTTTCTCTCTTACCCACGCTAAGAAAAACTGTTCTCTTCCTATTTGAATGTCATGACGTCATCCAAGAAAGCCTCGTATCCAAAATGCTATTTCCTTTTCCCGCAATTTAGAAATGTCCCTTTCTATTATAACATGTTCTTTTATGAATTTCGAATATATAATTACCTTTTTAGGATTAAACGATGTTTACTTTATATTTTATTAAATATATCGCGCGACTTTTAAGGTTGGTAGACTTGACTTTCGAACGTGTATTTAAACTATGTGGTATGACGTCATGACTCGTTAATTTCAAACCAATAATGCGTTTATACTACAAATTTAACGACTATCATTTACTCATATCTTGCTCACCTTACAACACTTGCTACTCTATTATCTATGTATGTTATTACTTAACACTTATCGCAAATCTCACATCCGGCAATTAAATTAAAACGTGTCTTTTTCAAAAGCCCATTCGATCGGAAATCTAAATTTCGGTATCAAATGCCCCCATTTATATTATTTTATTATTTCATAATAAAATAATGTAAATGTCTTGCCCGAAAGAAAAATTAAAAATTACTCCTGTATTTTGAATAATCGGCAACACTCCCATTATATACAATTTTCAATTACACTGTTTTGAAATTGGTTATTAACATTTTCTCATTAATCTTTTTAACATGACAAACAATTGTACACTTGACTAAACATTAATCCTTAAATACTAATTACAATATGTTATGGTTTCTTCTGTGAAGCTTTTATATAAAGGTTAAATTTCAAGAGTCTTTCTTTATACTTCCTTCTTTTAGTTCATGTTTGCTCACTTCGCTCTCACTATCACTTGCACTGTGATTTTTCACTTTTGTTATTGTAACACATATCTGTACTATATCCTTTAAGCACTAAAATGTACATATATTTATATAAATCCATTGCACTCTTTAGACAAGTTCTTTCTTTGTCTTTCTGTGATAACTATCTATACATCTAAATATTTTAACAAATGTTTACAAAGTACATATTCTGTTTTCTCTCTATGCGGAGATGAACATTTTAACAATCTTTCTGAAGCTGTTATTGTGAGCTCTATACAATATATTTTTAAGCTCTTTGTAGTAGATAGCAATTCACATTCTGCATTTTTCATGAATATGTAAGTACCTGACCAATATATGGTTTTCAAGTAAGCTAACATTTACATTTTATCTCAAAGCTGATTGGGCGCCAATATACAATGACACTTCCAAATTTTTCTTTTACATTAAATCAAGGTTCCAAGGCACCACACGGTTTCTTGTATGGTCGAAGGAGTTGTTTATGCCATCTTCCCAGACATTTTTCATTTTTAACATCTTTTAATTCATAGGTATGATAACCAAATTTTGATATAATTTCTGCAGGACCTTTATATAACAATTCCATCCTTTTGTTCCTACCTCGCAATGCACTTGATAACTTATGGTCTTTAACTAGTACCCAATCGCCTATCTTAGGTTCCCATTTATGTTTTCTACTCTTTTTCTTTAATTTTCGCTTCTCTGCCTTTTTCTTGATTCGTTCAAAAGCAATTTTCGCTCTTTCTTCTTCACTTAACTGAATGTCATTAATTTTCAGTGTTTTTGGTACCCCGATCAATATTGGTTCTGGTTCAATTCCTAACATTAATTTTATTGGTGCAAACCCAGTAGTTACATTAATGGTGTGATTGATAATCTTTTCTATCAATGGACAATATTTCACCCAATCCTTGTGATTATGATGTGTAAGTACACGTAAATAAATTCCTATATCTCGGAGGACACGTTTTGTTGGATTCCCTGATGGAAAGTATGAGGAACAATGATATAACTTTCTCGCATCTAATGTCACCCTAATCTTTCATTGGCCTTATTTACAATACATAGGGGATTCACAAATTCTGAATTAGAAATCTCAATAACCTCATCTTCTAACATTGACTTTATAACTGCATCTACCTCTTCTCTTATTGTACTAGGGATAGCTCTCGCTTTATGTGTAAAAGGTTTGATGGGTATCATCTCAAACGAATGAATATAAATATTACATTTACCAGGTTTCTCAGAGAATACTTCTTTATTTCGGATTAATATTTCAAACAATTTATCCCTCTGTTGTTCATTTAGTTGATCAGCCTGAGTTACTTTTTTTTTCTCAACAATTCTTCTAAGTCTTCACTACTCTCCCTATCATAGTACCTAGTTGCATCAGAAACCCTCAAATTGTCTATGAAATCATTTTTATCCCATTCTACATTTTCTTTATGATCGACACTGTACTCTTTGACATTTACTTCAGTTAATTCCATAGCTCCTACTTTAACATATTCTACAAAGAATGTATCCCCTTGGATTTCTTCTTCCTCTTTTTCTCTTACAATAGTTTCTGAACTACTATCTTCCACAAAAGGCACTATAATGGTCTCATCTTCAACTTTCATTTCTAGAATCATGTTTTTAAAATTCACCACAGCTTCCCAGGCATAAAGACAATCACAACCTATTATAATATCTGTCACAAGTCTTCCTACAATCAGAAATAAAATTCCAAGTATTCTCCCATTTATTTCAATATTTATCATTGCTTGAAATTTTACTCTCTCTTTTCGTTTTCCCACAGCTAGCGAGCAATATATCCCATTAACTGGTAAAGACATTACTTTAAAACCACTACTTTGTAAATTATCATAAAAATTTTGTGAGCATACTGTGCTATTTGATCCCGTATCTATAATTGCATTGTATTGTTTTCCATTTACTCCAATTTTGATTTTAGGTGGATCTCCTACTTTTTCGTTTTCGTCGATTCTATTTTTACATTCTCTTTTCTTTTGTATCATCAATTGCCTTCCAGGACTATTTATTTCCGAGTACTTATCACAATCATTACTAGGATACCCAGTTCTCACTGAAGGCGCGTTTGACCGGGTCTGGCGTTTCCCTGATTTTTATGTATGGCTCCTGTACTATTTCCCGAATTGTTACTTCTGTTTTCCTGCATTAAATCGGGGTTACTTCCTACCATGTTTTTGACCGTGTTAATGGCCTCGACCATTTCCGCATTTTCGGGGGAATTTCGTCCATTTGAATACCTTTCTCCCTGTCTTGGTGACCTCGGTCTAAACTCATTATCTCCGTTTGTCCAATACCCATCATTTGAATTTCTACTATGTCCAAAATAACGTCCCCGTCTACCTCGATCAAATCTATTTGTATTCATATAATTCACCCTTATATTTCTTCCCCTTTGATTACCATTTCTATTTTGGTGACGCCCTTCCTGGTTATATCTACCTTGATTTTCCCACCGGAATGATTCCATCCTTGGTACTGGTCCTTTATATCTTTCCCTAACCTCACTTCTATTCTGATAATACTGTGCCCCTTGCCCGAAAGAATTTACAGTTTCTTTTTCTTCATATTTATTTCCAAATGCGTGTTTTGGCTTATTGACTTCTAAGGCTGATAATAATTCGATCATAGCTGCAATGCTATCGGGTCGGGCTATGATTAGGTAGTGTTGAAGTGTTTCCGGAAAATGTGGAGTAACTATATTTATTAGATCTTTTTCATCTAAGGGAGGGTCCAACATCTTCGATTTTCTCGCTATTCTCATAAAATAGTTTACCATCGATTCCTCCGATCTAGGATTAAACTTTCCATTGCTTAATTCAACTCTAATATTAGCCTGCCTACTAGCTCCCCAATATCTGGTTAAAAAGATGTTTCTAAAGGTCCTGTAATCATTATTGTTACCCATAGAAAGGCCTAGCCAATTAGCAGCATTACCCTTTAGGCATTTTCTTACTATCACCATCTTGTACTCCTCTGGTATACGTTTCACCGTGAAGTACTCTTGTAACCCTTCTAAAAAGGCTTTAGGATCATCTGAATCTTCATTTTCAAAAACTGGAGGTGTCATTTCATTTAAGACATGGTTAGGCCAATGTAAATTTGAATTGTCACCTATCCCTGAGCTATTTCCGAGATCAGAATGGGAATTACTGTTACCCCTATTTTGCATCGAAATGTCAGCTGATACACCTGGTATTGCCTCGTTTCTTGCAACTTCTTTACTAAGATTGTTGTGATTACATGCATTTTCACTTAATTTCAAATTTTCTAAGGCCTCTTTTACCTGAGTAATTTCTGTTACTACTCCTTTTATTTGGTCTGTAACATCCTCCAAATTTCTAGCCTGCCTTTCACTTTCTACATCAGATCTCTCTATTCTAACTTTACACCCCTGTAACTCTTCTCTAATTTCTTCCCTGTCTTTATCTAACCTTTGTACTACCTCTTCCCTTTGTTTGTCTAAACTATATGTTACTCTTTCCCTTTCTTTATCTAATTTTTCACTAACTTGTTGACCTAATTTCTTTTCAGAATTCTTTACTTCTTGCCTTATTGTCTCTAATTCTCCCTTAACCTGTTCTCTATTTTCTTTTACTTCACTACTGACTTTATTAATTTCCTCCCTAACTTCTTCCCTAAAGGTTTCGAAAACTCTCCTCTGATTCTCCAATTGCATTCCCAATTCCTGTTGTCCCTTTTCTAATTTCTGTCCTAACTCTATACTAGTTTCGTCTATCTTACTCATCTTTTGGCTTAACTCTGTTCTTAATTCTTTACTATTTTCATCTATCTTTTTACTTAACTCTGTATTCATCTTTTCCACTGTTCTTAATTCTTTACTATTTTCATCTATCTTTCGACTTAACTCTGTACTCATCTTTTTCATTATCGTTTGAAACATATTCTCTATTTCTGACATAAATGCTGGCCTTTCTGAATTACTA
Source organism: Tenodera sinensis (assembly GCA_030765045.1). Lineage (NCBI taxonomy): Eukaryota > Metazoa > Arthropoda > Insecta > Mantodea > Mantidae > Tenodera > Tenodera sinensis. The sequence goes on from CM060963.1 coordinate 191,426,642, forward strand.
CTAAACATTTCTGAACTACCTCTAGGTGTTTCTCTAACGTTCTGATCTTCTAATTCTTGGCATATTCTGCTACCAATTACATTCTGATTAAATTCTTCCATCCTACTTACACTTTTCTCAATTTCCGGACTGTCAAAACCTATAAACTCGCTATCACTGTCTTCCATTTCTAAGCTATTTACATGTGTTTTTCTACTCACCAAAATTTTCAATATTTTCACTATTTCACTTTAACTGCACTTAAACTTGTTCACTACACGTTTCACAGATGTTGACACGCTGGGCACCTTCTTGTCTGCTGGCTCGATGCTGATCTGGTCGTCTTGGGGGGTTGGTCCATTCTTTCGACGCCACACGCTGGGATGCCAATTTGAAGCTGTATAATCGTTGTGTCCTGGTTATTGGATCGCCATTTGAAGCTGAAGTCGTTGGTGACGTGACGTTGCCCTTCGATGTAGCTCGCTCCGGCTAGTTCTGCAAGAAATCTCTTTATCTCGGGTTTGCGTAAGTGTAATGGACAACCCAAGAACAACTTTGCATATCATTTTATTGTCTATTAAATATTTTCGGGAGTTATGCCTAAAATATTTGTATCTGTAGAGGAATCGCCCTCACATCCGCGCAGCACGACCTCCCGTACTGGTCTCTGGTTGAGTAATGCCCCGACGCTTTCTCTCTTACCCACGCTAAGAAAAACCGTTCTCTTCCTATTTGAATGTCATGACGTCATCCAAGAAAGCCTCGTATCCAAAATGCTATTTCCTTTTCCCGCAATTTAGAAATGTCCCTTTCTATTATAACATGTTCTTTTATGAATTTCGAATATATAATTACCTTTTTAGGATTAAACGATGTTTACTTTATATTTTATTAAATATATCGCGCGACTTTTAAGGTTGGTAGACTTGACTTTCGAACGTGTATTTAAACTATGTGGTATGACGTCATGACTCGTTAATTTCAAACCAATAATGCGTTTATACTACAAATTTAACGACTATCATTTACTCATATCTTGCTCACCTTACAACACTTGCTACTCTATTATCTATGTATGTTATTACTTAACACTTATCGCAAATCTCACATCCGGCAATTAAATTAAAACGTGTCTTTTTCAAAAGCCCATTCGATCGGAAATCTAAATTTCGGTATCAAATTTTGGACAAAATTGATCAAAAATCAAGTGTTACAGAGAAATGTTCCCAGAACCTTAAGGAGTCTATACACATTTACATGTTTTATATCCGCCCCCTCCCCAAACCCTAGGCCACTACAGCTATTTAAAGAGCTTTATACTGCAGCCGCTGATAGCTTTCAAGTGCCTATTTTCTTAAAACTACTTTTTCATATAATGAAAATGTTCCAATGAGATTTTACCTAAACTCAATTGTACATAACATGTAGGAGACGCCCATGAAAATAGTTACATTCAAAATGTTTTGGTATCTTTGACCTGAAGTGAGTAAAAAAGGTTTTCATGGAAAAAAAGTGTACTAAAAAACCGTAATATGTATTACGTAAAAATGTATAACACCTTTGCAATGATTTTGTGTCTATTATTGGAATGTAACTTTGTTTAACATCATGCAAAGGTTGAATTAACATACAACTTTATCTCGAACTCTTAGCTTCTCAGTGTTGTCTGCCGGTTGCGTTGCGATTTGGCGCCTCTGCGTGGGTGGAGAATGCGCTCTGTAAATTTGGTTCTCAGAGCCGAGGTGGGGTTGGGTTTTCTATCCTATGGGGGGGGGGGGGGCGCACCAGTACAAACCTGAACGGCAGGCTCCGTCCACAAACCTCCCATACAGATGAACTACCTGTACACCGGTAGAGACCCGCTCTCGGTGTGCGTTTCCTTGTGGCTCTCCAGGCCCCCATTGGGTACTATTATCTCATCCTTCGTCACGGGGTCTGACGTACAAAGTCCGAATCAGCGTGATAAGTGCGGAAATGTAAAAATATATACGCATATGTTATAGGTACTCAGACTTGCTGTCAGCCAAATAACTTAAGTGTTTAAAGGTGGTAAATGACAATTTGTGGTGTATTTAGATATTTTAAGTCTCTGTCTCGTTTATCACTTAAACACGTCAGGTAATAAATAACAAATGATACTCTCACTTGCGTCAACTATGGATGCCAAATTATGACGAATTATTTCGTACAAAATATATTGCTAAGACTGCATAAAATATAGCGAACTCATGGATAATTTCAATATTACACTCGTGAAAATTGTGCCATATCAAGATCACGTATCCACTATAGCACTCTTTATTGCATACTGTTTTCGTAGAGTAGTGGCATTTGCGTTTGTCACATGAATGTTAGAAGCTCTCTACTGCAGTCTACAACATAGACTATGGATTACATTTCCCTTATTAAAATGGTTTAACATAGTCTCAATTATCTGCAATTTTGTCGAAGATTATAACATTCACGCTTTCTATTTTACATATACCGTCATGACACTCCTAAAGGTAAGCCAGGAGTGCTTGGACACCACCTAAGATACTTTCTCTAATTAGCGAGTACAACCACTAAAAGTAAAAGTACATGTGTATGTAATTCAAAGATTCACAGAGATGTTTGGGTTGGACTCTGGACTTAGAAAGTCCGTAGTAATAAACATTTTCTGAAAAAAAGTAAGAAGACGTTACTAATGGCTTAATAGTAACATCACTGAAAATATTTTATACTAAGGATGTAGCACACCGTGCGAGATGGCTCAGCGGTAACTAAGGTTCACATTCGGTAGGTCGTGGGTTCGATTCCTGATCCATGTTTTTTTCGGGGGTTTTGCGGGTCACCGATGAATACTGGGGAGGATAATTACAGATCCCTCTGTCCTTTCATTTCAGTTCATGCCATTTCCATCCGGTTTTTCAGGGTTGTGTGTCGGCTGCGTTGCCAGGATGGTTATCAGTGCCGAAGTGTTGCGGTTGTCCGCCGTAGGAGGACACCACTAGAAACCTGGATGGCAGGCTCCGTGCGCGAACCTTGCGTTGAGGTGAATTACCTGTAGGTACACCTGTAGGGATCCGTCCTCAGTGACATTCTCTACTCTTGTACCAACCATTCTTACAACTCTTATTCCTCTATTTTCTTCGTGTTAAGATAAACACTTGAAGAAATTATCTTATTGCTTATTCCCTTGTAGGTGCAAGGGAAATGTGGGAACACACTAGGCTTTGAGCAATAGTCAAATCCTTTAAAGCTTATATATTCCATTCCGTTTGCACGACAAAGATATAAAAAATAGCGATCTTCCATTTGACGAAAGTATTCCAAAATTCACACAAATAACAAGGAATATCTCCGAAATGTTTTACTCCAAAAAAATCGTTTGGTTGTACATTGTGCTTTAGTGAGATCTACATTTTTTGTATAGTAAGACTTGATCTGTGTGTTACGGTTTACCAATTATGCAAAAGTCATCCAGAGTAAATAGGACTACATGGACTATAGCCAGAAAATTAAAAATATACATTTCACTCGCCTTAAAAATATCCCAAATTTTATTTGCATGTCCAGGAAAAGAGAGAGAGAGAAAAGAAAACATCTGATGTGTTGCACTCACATGACTTTCTCTACCCTTGTACTAACCATTCTTACAAACCTTATTCTTCTTTCTTCTTCGTGTTACTTGAGATAAACATTTGCAGAAATTATCTTAATACTCGTTTTCTTGCGAATATGGGTATACAGTAGGCTTTGGGCTATGGTCAAATCTACTAAAGCTTTCAAATTCCGTTCTCTTTGCACGGTTCACATGTAAAAGAATAAAAAATGAATAGCGATGGTCCACTTGACAGAAGTATAAGTTCTCCAAAACTTACACAAATAATGAGGAATATCTCTGGTTATGCAAAAGTACAGAATGATCATTTCTGAAGACATTCCCAGAAAATTTAAGATACACATTTCATTTGGCATAAAAATACCTTAAACATATGGTATTTGAGTCAGTCAAAGAGCATTTTTGAGAAAATAAAGATGTTCTAAAGATGTTGCAACTAAAGTTAGTCAAGGGTGAAGCTTTTTTTTTTTTTTTTTTTTTTTTTTAATAATTTTTTCCTTGGAAGATGCTGAACTTAAACATCAAGTTTGGTATTTAACCGACTCGACTTTTCGTTTTTGAGTAGTGCTGTTCTTTTTTTTTTAAAAAAAAAGGACACGAACAGACCTTTTTCTAAAAATGCCATTTTTGGATTCAAGAAATCTAAAAATCTGTACTGTATGCGGTGAAATGTAGGTATCGAATTTCTGGGTGGGATGCAATACTTCCCCTGCTTATTATATGTATCTACAGTAGAGAAAATAAACACTGGGCGTAGCATAATGTGAATTATTTTCTTTGTATGAATACTTTAATATACAAGGAATTTTGTGAAGCTATAATGGATTGTCAAGCCAGTGCGTCGCGTCAGGCAGTTTTGTTTTGTCTGGTCTTTTTCTTTCTGTTTTTTTCTGTGGCTCTAAGGCAAGTATGGCTGAAAACTTGGCGGAGGAATGCTTTTTACACTCGTGTGATAGCCCGTGAAAGCATCATTCATAACCAACACCGAGAAAGTCTTGTGGTTGATAACTTATCTAATCGGTGCTGTGTAGTGTGCAATATCCATCCCCGGAAAACGTGTTACACCTGATTTTCAGAAGTTCTTTGTTATTAGGTAATTATCTGTAGCGAGAGCTGGCTACAACAGTGCGCACTGTTGCATCGCGATACCAACCGAATTATTCACATGAAAACATGTGCTGACCTTGACCACAAGGTTCCGTCGAGAGTACTGATACCAAGCACGCTGAGTGCGAACTGAACATCAACATGGGCCTGACGAAGTTCCTTGTTGTGCTTGATAAACCATCGGAGACGTATTATGGCGGGGAAAATGTGTCTGGTCGTGTTATACTAAACATCGATGCGCCCAAGAAATTACAGAGTAAGTACCAGTGCAACAACGCTCAAGTTTCCCTCGTTAAGGCTCTTTTTAATACCTGTCTAATTGCAGCCCTGTGTGTTTTCCCCCAGCTATACGTTTTCACGAAGTAGTGCCTGCACCGTGCTTTACATTTGAAACTCATGTCTCTACACACACCGGTTCTGCAGCACTTGTCTTAAGGCAGTCAGCCACACACTACTGGAAATAAAATCAATGATCCTACAACATTATCTGTTCACAGCCATTGCATCGATATGTGTTGTAAAACGAGTGTTCTTCACGCTGTAATTTTTCATCCTATATAGCGTATTTCTCCATACTGGATTGATTTCTCTCCACGGCTGTGCTTAACAACGCGAATTTACCAAGCTATGTTGAAATAATAGAATGTCAAGATTTTCTAGGTAGTCTTAAAATTTCGTTTTTTTTTATTTATTTATTTTTTTATTTTTTTTTAATTTAGCTTAATTTCGCATACTCTTAAAACTAGATTATACTTACGCGTGGGCATAATGCAACTGTAAGCAGGCGAATAGTCCGTTCCATTTTTCATATTCTAAATGGTAATATGTGATACACAAGACTTTAACATTTTGAGGGCCTACGAATTAAAAAAAAAGGGTTAAATAAAGCATTGTAAATAAAGCTCAAGAATAGCATAATTCAGAAGCGAAAAGTTGGACAAAAGCAGACTTAGTATTTAAGTTCAAGGTAAAAGCTTAGCGCATAAAATTTAGTATTTAAGGCACAGTTTATTTCAAATAACTTTTTCTATGGGTCAGCCATATTCGAGGCATCCATTTTAATTCTATAGCAACTCATCCCAAGGTCGCGGGTTCAAATCCGGCCCAGACCGATGGTTTTTTTAACTGTGCTTAAAAACGACAGCTCCATGTCAGTAGACTCGCTGCCATGTAAAATAACTCCTGCGGGAAAAATTCCGGCACACCAGTGACGCTGATGTGATCCTGGCAATTGACAGCGTCGTTAAACAATAAAATCATTATTTTTTTTTTTTTTTTTCCCAAGTATCCTGATTGCAGCAGAAATGAAAGTTCTAGGACCCCTGAATCCAAATAAGCAGTTTTAGAAAAGGGTCAGAGAGAGAGAGAGAGAGAGAGAGAGAGAGAGAGAGAGAGAGAGAGAGAGAGAGAGACTGTGAACTGCACAACTAAAATGATAAGTCGATTGAATAGCATATTTCGTATTTAAATTCAGTATCTACGAAAAATATGACAGGAAGATTTTCAAGAAAATTTCCACACACCAACTATTCTTTATAAGGAAGATTTTTCGAAATTTTCGATTTTCCAAACATGGCTCTAACGATTTTGATTTAAATACCAGACGTAAAGATATTCGTATGACAAAAAAAAAAAAAAAAAAAAAAAAAAAAAAAAAAAAAATGAATGTCTCGAATTTTGTAGGAATAGCTCGTGAAGTTATTTTTAATCGGAAAGAATTATGCTTAATTTTGTGCAACTGATAAATTATAAGCGATAGACAAAAACGTAAATCTCTTTAAAGCATAATTTATCTCAAGTAGGTAAGTTTTTGTGGATAAGACATTTTGTGATATTGTTATTAATGTTACTTCAAGTCCTGTGCATATTCATCTGTTTTTCGCGATTACATGGACACAACATGGAATTTTAAGGCCAGCATATTATGGCGTCCAGTTCATAAATATTTGACTATCGCCACTCTCTTTGTATTTATAGCGAATTAACACACCCGATTTCTTTTAATGTGGTTTTAACAGTGTCGGCTATTCTATTGTTCCTCACACTGTCTGGAAAAGAAAAGCTTGGAATTTCAAGGCCAGCGCACTTAGATGACTATCGATTCTGCTTTCTGGTTCCCCTTGTACCTACAAGAAATAATGTAGTGAAACTGATTCTGCAAATCTTAATTTCGAATAGCATGAAGTAAGCTTCTGTAGGCATAGTTTGTAGTACCTATGTACATAAAAATAAACCTTAGTTAAAGTCAAGTGAATGTAATACATGAACCTTTGGTTTCTCTCGTTGTACAAGAAAGGAATATCGAACCCATCACATAACAGCCTGCTCTTAAAAGATTTGATCTACTGTGCTCACGTAATCTCCATTTATCCACAAAAAATATGTAATAAAACCACCTCTACAAAAGTTTACCTCGACTAACATGTAATAGATACAAGAATCGGTTCTTATAATAATAGTGAGGGGAGAGAAGAAATGATGGGTTAGAGTGAACTGGGTAGTTTAAAAATATAAAAGAGTTAAGGGTAAACAGAAAGCAAAGTGCATAAAGTAAGTGGTTGAGTGAGTGAGTGAGTGAGTGAGTGAGTGAGTGAGTGAGTGAGTGAGTGAGTGAGTGAGTGAGTGAGTGAGTGAGTGAGTGAGTGAGTGAGTGAGTGAGTGGAGTGAGGGTATGAGGTTTAAGGGCCCGTCGACAACGGGGTCATTTGGGCCCGGTGAGTAGTTGAGATAAGTGGTACAGAAGGCAAACTGAAGAAAAATATAAACAATAGTAATCGAAATAAACAACAGCACACGTTAAAATGTAAACATAATCTGTAAGAAATCTCAAAGCGCCGTCCAATGGCAGAGGATCAAGTTCAAGGGCAGCCCAAGAGGTGAATTATTTAGCTGTCTAATAAAATGCCTTTCTTTCGTTCTATTCATAATAGTTTCTTGAAGAATAAATAGAGAAGGTCAGATGAATGTAATAAATCATCTTTTTGTAATACTTTGTGATTTCTGCTTTCTCTACTTATGTATGTGCAGTAAGCAGATTAAGTACTGGACTCTAATAAAAAATTCGATACGAGATTTCACCAAAATTAGTGTTTTGAGGTCCAGAACCCAAGAAAGTATTTTTAGAAAAGGACTCATGTATGTGCGCGCATCCGGGAACAGCCCAACTGAAAAACAAACAGTCCAATGACTTGGTATTTTAAGTTTTGTGTGTTCCAAAAATGCAACCAGAAGATTAAAAAAAAAAAAAAAAAAAAAAAAAAAAAAAGGGGGGGGGGGAAAGAAAAGAAAACACTCCCAAACTGCGCTTTACATGGAACATGTTTCGTTATTTTTTATTTTCTCAGAATTCCTCAAACGAGTTTGATGAAAATATCAACTGTTTAAAATATTTTTATGAGAAATCAAATGCATATCTTGGATTTTTTGGGAATAGCTTGTGAAGTCCTCTTCAACCTGAAAGATATTTGTAAAATTAGTAAGCCTTGAGATATAAACATAATCTTAATTGACAATATGATCTCGTTTAAGCATTGGATTATGTCAAAACTTTTTGTGGCGTTAACCATATTCGAGATATTCTTTATTATTGATTTGAATTTTCAAATGCTGCCCTTATGCCTTTAGACGTCGGGTTAATATGGCTGCTTTTTTTTTTTTTTTTTTTTTTTAACTTCGTGGCCATGCAAAGAGAACGCAATTTCAATATCATCACATAACGACTCGCTCTTAAAATAGTTGACTATCACTTCAGTCTACTATATTTCCCTAATCCCCTTTTGCCTATAAGGTAATATGTAATAAAAACGTTTCAGCAAATGTTTATCTTGATCAACGTGGAATCGGGTGACTCACGCGGTACCTTAATTGACCTTTATCTTTTTTACGTGCTAAATATTCGGCTATCAGTCAAGGTCGTGAACAATCTGCGCTCTCTGAGCACCAGTTGCCTAGCCTGGAGTAGGCAAAAGAATAATGTAGGATAACGTAACGTGGTTGGAAATAGACTTCGGCACCGCGACTATACGGCCTTTTGTAGCTGTGCCCCCTTAAGGCGAGAATAAAAATTAATAAAAATAAAAATCTGCATACTGGACTCCGGCACCTAATTTCTTAAACCGGGGTCAATATTCAGATCTTTATTATGTTATTACAAATATAAAACAAATATACACTTTACAAAATTTACAGATTAACAAAATAAAATAAAAATAAAATAATTTAAAACACAACATTTTAACATCCTAAAACCACACCTCTTCTAACTAAAATTAAGAGAGAAAAGAAAAACAATAAATTACCAAAATAAAATCTAAAAAAAAAAAAAATTCCATCTCATCCCTAATCATACCTATTCAAAACTTTTATAAATTTAATAAAGAATCTATAAAAATTTTAAAAAATCACCTCTTTAAACACAAGCTCTTATAAATTATAAAATAACTTATAAGAACCTTAACTTTCAAAATCAAAATTTATAAAAAAAGCAAAAAATTTTAAATAAAATATTACTGGTATCCAGTAATAAAATAAATAACTGGTAACCAGATACTACTAAATCTACCCAGCACCAAAACTCCTTTACTCCACACTACAACTCAATTACACTCATGCATAATTATATAATAAACAATAATCAAAATAACTATTGAACATAATCAAATTACACATTTAAAAGTATACACATAAACATCATACAACACAAACATTACAACATTCAAAATCTTCAGAACCTCAATTAAATAACTCAAAAATACAAATTATCTTCAGACCTCCAAAATAAACAACAAATCCTTCAAATTTCTTAATCTCAGACCTCCAAAATAAACAACAAATCCTTCAAATTTCTTAATCTACTAAAGCTTTAAAACATTTAAGTTTATTTAATAAAATAAAATATTGCATTAAATTTAAATCAAATATTAAAATTTCAAATTCAGATTTATATATTAAATATTACGAAAAAATTTTAATCCCTAAATTTAGAAAGCATTTGAAACTATTTAAACTCTACACTACAGCACAGATACACTCGTACATAATTATATAAAATGCGAGACATAATAATCAAAATGACAATTAAATATAAACAAAATTGCACATATTTAGGATAATACACTAAAACATCATCTAACATAAAAATACAACATTTAAACATTTTCAAAACCTCATTTTCATAAAAATTTGAAACATTTCTTTATTGTCGGTATTTATGTCTTATTGGTCAGAGACGCCCCGGGAGAAGGGGTGAGACGAATGTCCGTAACATTTACAGTTTGACTCTCAACGGTGACCTAGTTCAACCGGCCGGACACGCCCTCCACGTGGGGACCGCACCCACTGGGGACGAAGGTTTACGGAGAGTAAATTCCCTGCCATGCAGCACCCGAGACACATGTGACGCGGGTTAATCCTGAAAGGGTGGAGCAAAATGAGAAGTGGGATGAAATGGAGAGACAGGAAATTCGGGGGAGGTAATTATCCTTTCCAGTATTCTCCTAGCGATCAGGTGTAATGCCGAAAAAAGAAGTATGGGTCAGGAAGTTCGGCCACGGGAATCGAATCCGCGACCTCCCGTATGTGGGTCGCAAACGTTACCGTCTGCCATTCCGTTCGTTAGATAAAAGAATAATGGTTCGCTAGTATATAGGTTGAGAAAGTAATGTGAATGCAACATATTACATCATAATTTCAATAAGTTCTCCTATTTTCAGTTATATTTTTGGTTGCCATGGAAAAGTATGAAATTTCAAGGTTATAGCGTTTTTAAACGTTTGACAATCGCTGTTATCTCTAGCTATAACCATGTGCAATGAAACTTTATGCAAACGTTTATTTTAATACACTTTAAGTAGTTTGAAAAGTTCTGGAGGCTTTGGATTTGGCTAATATAGCTTGTGTTATACGAATCAAATTTCATCCAAAGGTGACATAATTCGTATGTATTTATATGTGTGTAGTGATATAATTTACAATTAATACGTGATCTATCAACGAGAATGATGGTAGCGTGATTTACTTGAGGATTTTCGGTTTTTGGACCATCTGAATAGTGACTACTTTTTGTTGGTTAAGGACGACAAGTTTGACTTTATTTATCGTTTTAAACCAGTGAATGACTTTACTCCTTGTTCGTTAAACACCAAAAGTTACCTTCTGCACTAAATTTGAATTACTTTAGTGAGTGTTCTAGGTACTCTATTAATCGTGTATAATTGTGATACTTTAGTTCACTGCGTAGTATTCTATAATACGCGCTTTCCTTACACACCATGGCTGTTCCCACTGATACGGGGCAGCTAATTTATTCTGCGATGCAGACGTGTTACCAATCTGAGGATCAGGTATCTTCTCTACCAGCACCGCCCGCAGCTCCTCAAACCACATCTAGTTGCTCCCAGAGAGAAGCCTCCACTTCATCACACCACCAGCAAAGACAGCCCATGCCCGTTTCTTCACACTGCTCTGGTCAAATGCAGCCTATCGACTGGAGCTTGCCTTCCGCCGCCTTTAAACCACGCAGCCAGGATGATTGTCCACGTGACTCAAAGAGGAAGAAACTGGGTTCTGTTGTTCCTGTTTCTCCTTTCGCTACAGCCAACCGTTTTGCAGCCTTGGCTAACATGGATTCCGAAGAAGGAGATCGTAGTGAACCTGCGCCTACTACTTCTACTTCCTCATCCCAGAAACCACCTCCCATTTATGTGTCTAATATACTCAACATGAATACTGTTATAAAACACTTACAAACGTCCAATGTAGGCGCCTACAAGCTTGTTACACTGGACAGCAACAAGGTCAAGTTCTCTTTCGAGAGTATAGACGGTTATCGTGCAGCCATACATTATTTTGAGTCACAGAAGGCAGAATTTCACACCTACCAAATGCGTCAGGATCGTAATCTTCGGGTGGTTATTCGTGGGCTTCACCCCACTATTGACACTTCTATGGTAATACAAGAATTAACGTCTCTTGGGTATTCCCCTGCCCAAATGACTCCTGTTTACCATCCCGTGACAAAAGTGCAACTGCCCCTCTTTTTCTTGGATCTAAAACCAAATCCTCTCAATGACGACATATATAAACTTAATCGTTTATATTACACGACGATAAAAGTGGAGCCACCGAAACCCAAAAGGGGTGTTATTCAGTGCCTGAACTGCCAGGAATTTGGACACAGCCGTAATTATTGCCACAAGCAACCACGTTGTGTCAAATGTGATGGCAACCATCCTACTGCGCAGTGCTCTAAGGCTCCTCACACGCCCCCTCTGTGTGTGAATTGTAAAGGTCCACATACAGCGAACTATAAGGGTTGCCCTATTCATCGACGGCTCCAAGCTACTCAGCGGTCTCACATTAATCCCCAACGTACCGTTTCTGGTGTACCCTCTGCTACTGTTCCTTCACTTCATACTTTCCCTCGACTGGAGTCTACCGTACCTACTTCTACTGGAGCTGCCTATCCTCGTCCTCCTGTATCTAATGTCCGGCCTCCATCGTCGTCTCCAGATTCTCAGGGCTCACCTGCCGGTGCTTCACAGTCCTATGCAGCAACAGCCCGTCAGGGTGAACCAAACCGTTCTCAATTGGATTGCTTGATGGCACGTCTGGGTTCTGTCTTTGCTATTCTTCAGCCTCTCCTTACTACCTTACAACAATTGATTCCTGTTCTGCTTCGTATCCATGGCTAATTTTGTCCCCACTTCAATTCGTATCTGCACTTGGAATTGTCAGAGTATCACCAATAAGTTTCATGAATTACTACACTTCCTTACGGTTTATGAAGTAGACCTCCTGTTGGCCACAGAAACCAAATTGGCTCCTCACATACATTTCCACATTCCTGGCTATGATATCTATCGCGCAGATCACCCTAACTTGACTAGAATGGGTGGTTCTGCGGTGCTTATCAAAACCTGTTTGGCTCACCACGCCCTTCCACCCATTTTGGAGGACTCCTTTCAGGTTGCTCGGATTCAACTTTCTACTACTTCCGCAAACATTCAAGTCGGATCTTTTTATTCTGCTCCTCAGAATCCTGTTACTCTCGCTGATTTCTGGGGTATCACTCATGCCTTCAAGGCCCCCTTTCTAGTCGGAGGCGACTTTAATTCCAAACATCCTCTTTGGGGTTCGAATCTCTCAAATCCTAGAGGTAAACTCTTACACACTGCAATTCATCAGTTACACCTAGATGTAATCTCTCCAACTGAACCCACGTTCTACCCGCACAATGGTGGGACTCCAGACGTGCTGGATTTCTTCATTGGACGTAATATTTCCCGTCACTGTTCCCTTCCTTCCGTTATTCACGATCTGAGCTCCGATCATTTACCAGTCCTGATTACTCTCTCTGACGGTGTGAAGTATAAAGACCTCTTTCCGTCCCTGGTACGATATCCTTTTGATTGGCCTTTGTACACCTCTTTGCTTGCTGGTCTCACTGTTACGACAGTACCGCTTAAGTCACCCCGTGATGTTGATGTGGCTGTTTCTACCCTGACTCGTAATATACAGTGTGCCGCCAACCTTGCCAGCAGCAATATCCACGATCTCCGTCCTCGGTCTGTGACTTTCTACTCTCCAGAGATTCGTCTTCTACATTCCATCAAGAAGGACTGTAGGAAACTCTGGGAACGTACGCATTGCCCACTTCATAAAACTAATTTTAACCGCGCTACTCGGGAGCTGAAAGCTGCCCTACGTGCTGCACGCAGTAATGCTGCTGAAAGCAAACTTCGAGTCTTAAACACCCGCGATGGATCCTTATGCCAGAAGACTAGAACTTTGACACGCCATTCTGCTGCCATACCGCCTCTTAAGGTTGGCAATACTTGGTTTTCTACGCCACTTGAAAAGGTCAACCTGTTTTCTGAACTCCTGGTACGACAGTTTTCACCCAATCCTGTGCTCGACGTGGAATTTAATCATCGAGTGGAGGAAGAACTCACGCAACCTTTATTACTCACTCCTTTTCGACACTACTTTACCCCTGCTGAAGTTAAAAATACCATCGTCCGCTCCTCAGCTCACAAATCTCCAGGTCCTGATCTTATTGTGCAACCCTTATTACTTCATTTTCCCCGGAATGCGCTAGTCCTGCTAACACAGATCTACAACGCTATTCTCCGCACTGCTCATATCCCTCACCAATGGAAGCATGCTACTGTTATCCTTCTTCCTAAACCTGACAAAGCTAAAAACGATCCCCGCAGTTATCGTCCAATTAGTTTACTCTCCCTTCTCTCCAAAATCTTCGAACGTCTCCTTCTACCTCGTCTCTTCTCTGAGCTCGCACCAATTATCCCTGATACTCAGTTTGGATTTCGCCCTCTTCACTCCTGCTCTCAACAGCTACACCGCATCGTTGACACTATTCTTGATACATATGAACGTCTATCTGTGTGCTTAGGATTGTTTCTGGATACGGAGAAAGCTTTTGATAAGGTTTGGCACAATGGTTTGTTATTCAAGCTCAAACCGCATCTCTCGGACACCTATTTCCGCCTCCTACAGTCCTATTTGCATAATCGCACCTTTTCCGTAAAATATGACCATGCCTTCTCCAAGGCCCTTCCTATATCATCTGGTGTGCCGCAAGGAAGCGTACTAGGCCCTTTATTATATCTAGTATATACCTCCGATTTTCCTCGTCATCCTCAACTCACCATCGCTCACTTTGCCGATGACGTGGCAGCCCTGAGTGTGGGCACTTGTGCTGTGACTGCTAGCCACCTTCAGGACTTCTGTAATCAAATTCAATCCTGGTGTCAACGTTGGAGGGTGACTATGAACGCTCATAAGTCCAGAGTTGTGAAGTTCACTTACAAAAAGAACGTGACCCATCATCCCCTTTACCTGAATGGGACGGAGATACCCACAGCGACTTCCATAAGATACCTTGGCCTTATCTTGGACAGCCGGCTAACATGGGGTCCCCATCTCTGTAGTCTAGTGCAGAGGATTCGTCACCGTATCCGCGAAGTCCATCATCTTGTGTCTGGTTCCTCGCCCTTGCCTTTGCGGTACAAGCGCCTGGTATATACTTCCCTAATTCGACCCATGTGGCAGTATAGCTGTGCCATTTGGGGTTCTGCAGCTCCATCGCAGATCCTGAGGATCCAGCGTACGCAGAATCGTTTTCTACGCCTCATGACAGGCGCTCCCTGGTACGTGCGCAACTCTACGCTGCATGCTGATTTAGGTCTACCGGAGGTGATGTGTATCCTCCGCATCTGCTACAGAAGACTGCATCAATCCTGTCTGCGCCATGACAATCCTCTGCTCCGCCATATTTATCTTCCTCCTGAACCTCTACGACGAAGACTGAAGCGCCGTTGGCATTCTGATTTACGAATGAACATCTAGTTCTATACAAATGCTTTTTCTGTAACTGTTTTTCCCTATTTCTGTGTTATATTGTTGGGACTATCGCTGGATGGCACCCCAATTACACGTTTCATGTTGTTCTGTGTATAGCTTAGCTCAACCATATTGTACCTAATTGTACAGAAGAGTTTCCTTTAATAATAAAAAGAAAAAAAGAAAAACTTTAAGTAGATAAAAACAAGCTTTTGTAAAAACTAGTTTGTAAAACCTATATAAGAATAAAGGGCAGTGTCCAGAAAAAAATCATGTTAATATAACACATCATTTATACTTTCTCTACTTATTCCACTTATAAATTCGATACCGAGGTTTCACTGGAAATTCATATTTTGAGGTTCTCTGAAAAAAATAATTTTAAGAAAAGTGTATGTATTGTGTGTGTGTGTGTGTGTGTGTGTGTGTGTGTGTGTGTGTGCGTGCGCGTGCGTGTGTGTGTGGGTGTGTTATTAGACTATTTTTGAGAAAATCTAAGTTTTCGAACAATTTTCCATGTAAAGGGTAGTTCACTGTGAAGGAATTTTCTTCAAAATCCTTAAAAGATCCTTAAAAGATATTAAACTTAAATACCAACTTTGGTTTTTAACAGATTTTCGTTTTTTAGTTATGCTGTTCACAGACAGACAGACAGACACGGACCTTTTTCTAAAAATATCTTTTTTATTCAGGGGGCCTCAAAACATATATTTCCAGTGAAATCTTGACATCAAAATTTTAGGTCGAATAGAATACTTCCCCTACACACTATATATAGTAGAGAAAGTAAAAATGTCCCCGCGCTTGTCTGTGTAAACAGTATAACTCAAAAATGAAATGTTGGTGGAACAATAAAATTTTCAAACATTGACACCCCTTACCTCAGTTACAGCTGGCGCCATAAAACCTACAAACCCCATTCCGTCAACAAGTGGTTAAGCCCTAACAAGGGTGGGGCACTCTCTCGACTGACCTTGTCTGTCAACGCTTCGTCGTCGTCGTCGTCGTCGTCGATAAATACCAAACTTGGAATGTAAGCAAGCCCATATCTTCCTAAGATGCGATACTCATTCCAGTAAACAATTCGATGTATGGATTTAACGGAAAATACATGTTCTGAGGCCTCGGAATAGAAAAAAATCTGATGTGTTGCACTCGCATGACTTTCTGTACTCTTGTACTAACCATTCTTACAATCCCTTATTCCTCTATCTTCTTCGTGTTAGTTGAGATAAACATTTGGAGAAATTACCGTATTGCTTATTTCCTTGTACGTACAAGGGAAATGTTAGAATACAGGAGGCTTTCGGCGATAGTCAAATGTTTTAAAGCTTTCAGATTTCGTTCTCTTTGCGCGGTTAACATATAAAAAATGAATAACGATGTTTCATGTGACAAAAGTATAAGTTCTCCAAAACTCACACAAATAACAAGGAAGATCTCTGAAATGGTTCACTATACAAAAAAAATTTATTCAAACATTAATTGTGTGTTTTAGCAAGCTCTACATTTTTGGTCTATCTCTTACGGTTTACCTGTTATGCAAAGTCATCCAGAGTAAATACGACTACATGGGCTATAGCCAGAAAATTCAAGATATACATTTTATTTACCATAAAAATATCTCAAACATATGGCATTTTATTCAAAATCGTTAGAGCCATTTTCAAGAAAATAAAAATATTCGAAAACTTTTCCTTGTAAAAGGTAGTTTAGGGTGGAGCAATTTTCTTCAAAATCTTCGTGTCATATCCATGACATATCCATCTGCGGTGAAATCTCGGAATCGAATTTTTAGGTGGAATACAATACTTCCTCTACTTACTATACGTAGTAGAGAAAGTAAAACTAGGCTTTCTCAGAGAAAGATCCGCGTGCGCGCGTATCTGTAAAGAGCATACAAAATCAGAGATGAAATCTATGTGGCGGTGTGCTGGATACATCAGGGATGTCCAACCTTCTCTCTTTGGAGAGAGCTATTTCCCACTCTACTCCTTCAGTCGGTGGGACAGGCAGTGAGTATCCAGTGACGGACATAAACAGGCGATTCCATGGTCGTTTCTAGGTCATACTTTGAATTTTCTGCGAATGTTCTCAGAAGACTTCTTTATTCTGGATAATTTTTGCATCAATGATAAACAGTAGGAGACAGACAAAAGAACACCAAATAGAAAATATGGATCTAGTTAAAACACACAATTTATGTCAAACACTTCGTTTTTCTTTTGAGTGAACAATTCCCAAGATATTCTTTCTCATTAGTTTGAATTTGCCAATACTTCTACTTTTTTCAAATAGGAATATGTTATTCATTTTTTTATCTCTTGGCCTTACAAAGAAATCGGGATTTCAAAGACATCGCCTAGCAAAACATTTCACTATCGCTTACTTAAAGCCTACTAAGGTAAGTTAACTAAGCCCCGGCACAACAGCCCATGAAGAGCCAAGCCTTACCGCCCAGCCGCTGCGTCCCCACCTCGGCCCACTACAGGCGTCAATGGTGGGGTGCAGTACTGGAAGGTGGTACGTGGTCAGCGCCCCGATCCCTCCCGGCCAGTTATGCGATCTCCACGACCTGGGGTCGCTACTTTTCCATCAAGTAGCTCCTCAATTGGTCCCCCGGGACTAACGAGGCTGAGTGCACCCCGTGCCAGACCTCCCAGAGGGGATACAATCTCCATGCTGGTACCGGGGATCGAACCCAGGTCCTCCACGCCAGAACTTCAAGACTACTGCATTGCCATATTCCCCTTGCACTTGTGTTGTTCGGGCGCTAATAACCCCAGCAGTTGTGCGCCCTAAAACATTACTACTACTACTCCCCTTGCACCTACAAGAAAATTAGCATTAAGTTACTTACTGAAAATGCTTATATCCATTAAAAAGAAGTAGATAGAGAAATAAGCATTTTCAAGAGTAGTGTGTATGAAAGCGAGCATAGTTCTACATACATTTGTGAACAGAGTTTCTCCAAATTGAACTATATTAAAAGTCTGTATCGCAATAGGTTACTCGACGATCACTTGGTGTATCTTCTAATGCTATGCACTTCAACTTGTCGCCAAATAGTGATATTCTTAAACGTAAGGAGTATCAAAGAAATCACTAATGAACAGATGTGCTTTCGTAAATCAAACGCAACGTGCATGTGGCCAACCCGCCGCTGCAACACAATGCACGGCTGGGGGTTAGAGGGGCAAGGCTTGCGTTTAGTGGAAGGAGGCAAACCCAAACTCCCCTCTTTCGCAAAAGTTTGACATCGCTGAGATAAATGAATGTTTCTTTGTCTCTCCTGAATGGGTTCCTATACTATTCATCCAATTGCGATTGCAATCAGTTACTGACTATTAAGCCATTATTTTAATTTTGATGTAAAGAAAATTAAGTGGGTTTTCTCTACCCACTATTTTTACTTTCTCTACTGGTAAGTAGGGGAAGTATTGTATTCCACCCAAAAATTCGTTGTCGAGATTTCACCGGAAATATATGTTTTGAGGATCGACCCCTGAATGGGGGAAGAAAAAAAAAGAAAAAAAAAAAAAAGAGCATTTTTAGAAAAAGGTCCGTGTGTGTGTCTGTGGACAGCATAACTCAAAAACGAAAAGTAGGTTAAAAACCAAAGTTGGTATTTAAGTTTAATGTCTTTCAAGGATGTGACACAAAGATTTTGAACAAAATTGTCCCACCCTAAACTAGCCTTTACATGGGAAATGTTTCGAAAATTTTGATTTTCTTGAAAATGGCTCTAACGATTTTGATTAAAATGCCATATGTTTGAGACATGTTTATGACAGATGAAATGTATATCTTGAATTTTCTGGGTATAGCCCCTGTAGTCGTATTTACTCTGGACGACTTTTGCATAATTGGTAAACTGTTAGAGATAAACAAAATCTTACTGTACAAAAAATGTAGATCTTGCTAAAATACACAATTTATGTCTGAATAAATTTTCTTGTAGAGTGAGCTATTTTGGAGATATTCCTTGTTATGTGTGTGAGTTTCGGAAAACTTAAAACCTTCGTGAAATGGAACATCGTTGTTCATTTTTTTATACGTTAAGTGTGCAAAGAGAACAGAATCTCAAAGCGTTAAAAATTTGACTATCGCACAAAGCCTACCGTATTCTAACATTTCCCTTGTACCTACAAGGAAATAAGCAATAAGATAATTTGTACAAATGTTTATCTTAACTAACACGAAGAAGATATAGGAATAAGAGTTTGTAAGAATGGTTAGTACAAGAGTAGAGAAAGTCATGTGGGTGCAGCACATCAGATTTTTCTACTCGATCTTTTACAAACGTTTCATACAATTTTCTATATGATTAAAATATAAATGACACATATTATATAATTATCTTCCTTATAAATAAACAATCTTTTTGGCAATGAAAAAGTAATGTGGGACAGAGTCAAATGCATATATGAATAAAGCCAAGTTCATAATTAATTTGATTATCTCCTGGGATACAAACGCAAACAGCACACACGCACACACAATGTCCTAAAGGTTGCCACGACAAAGCAGGTGGCAGGGTCCCTACATTTCCCAGTTAGAAGCACCCCGGCGGAGGCTGGCTCGTCCCAGTTATAAAAAGACGTTACAAGAAAGCATAACTAAGCGAGTAAATATTTGAACACGTTACCTTAGCGACGCGATCCGTCGACTTTGAAGAGAACAAACATCTTTTATATGCGCGGCTCAGAAAAGTGATTGTTAAACAATTGAATATTTGTGGACCAAGGTTTAGAAGTGAAGAAGACATTATTTACAAATTTAACTTCGAGAAGTTAAACCATATAACGCGTGTAAATTAATACTACACAATTAAATCGACGATATATAAGAAAGTAGACGACACATTTCGCTAAATTTTTCTATACAAAATCTCGATCGTGCTAATACGAATCAGTGAAACTAAATATTTTTAAATTGTGCTATGACTGAAAGAACTGTAATCTAGAAAGGTGCAAATAAAAAATTCAGCAAACACAAAAATCGAGCCCAATAACTCATCTTGCCCCGTACCGCGACCCGAGATAGTAAAAGGGTCACATCATAGGAAACAACTTTTACAAAAACCACACCAGGATCCATTCACCTCATCCATCCTACTGAGGGGTGCCCCATTAGAGTTGTAGGCACAAAAGACCATCTTTTGGTTGAGGTGCTAAGTCCCCCTCCCCAAGTTATCATAGAGTCAAATATCAAGCTTAGTATTTAAGTTCACTATTTTCGAAAGATTCATCACAAAGTTTTTCAAGAAAATCCACCCAAACTACTCTTTACATAGAAAAAGTTTGATAATTCTCATTTCCTTAGAATTGACTGTAACCTATTTGGTTACAATACCTTATATGTAAACAAAGGACAGTCAAATCACAGAAAAATAAATGTTTTACTCCATCAAGCCTACCTTTCGTTTGTTTTTCTTTTAACCGCAATGAACTGTACAAAATTATCCATGTGGGTATTTGTTCAAAAGTTATTGAAGAGTACTATATGCAATGTAAAAACAATATAGTAGCTGTGGTCACTAGAGTGTCTTTGGTGCTTCTCTGTGCAGAGGGTAGGGGGTTTGAGTCCTGCCATGGCCATTGGGTGCTTTTAGTGTATGTGTTTGTGTGTATGTCTGGATGTATGAGTCGGAAAGTGAGTGTGTGTATGTGACTGTAATAGGCTAATAGAAATATACATCACTGGGATGGCTAAATGGTTCTTGACGACCAAGGGCAAAGACAAAGGGAGGAAAAAAGGGCTCACAATTCATAGCACCATCTTTTACTGTCAAAAACATTATTCTCTTTAATAAAGGATTTGAATTCTACATTGTCATTGGACATAATTAGTCATTGCCTGAAGTTGCCACCAAGGCTGTAACATAATTATTTCCTACTAATGTGGGTAGTCATGCTGCTTGATTCTCTTCCAGGAACCAGTGAAACGTCTTTGAAATGCCTTTCTGTTATAGCTTTCTCTGCTTCTTCATGCAAACACTATTTCCTTCAATTGTTCAGTGACCCTTATTAACCTTTTAATTGCCCTATATGATGAGGGAATAGTCACACTGTCCTTTTGGAGCTACTGTGAGAGGATATTAATCTCTTCAAGTGTATCAGAAAGGGGCTTGATAGGGTGCTTTGCAATTTCTTGAACTCTTCCCTTATATATGATTTTCTGGTCATGTCAGTCAAGCATCTCTTAAAATGAGCATAGCATTCAAAGCCTGACATGACTTCTGAACTAGGTACTTGCACTGCTCTAAAATTTGAGGCCACCCAGCTCACTGAGAATACTTGTAGATAACTTCTTAAGTTCTATGCCTTAACTCCTGTGCAGCAGTTAACAGTTTATGTTGATTCTTTGGAGATTATGAGTTGCCCCAGGAATCTCTTCAATTGTTTCAGCCACCGCTACAACTTGGCGGCACAAATCAAGTAGCGAGCACTGTACTGTTCGCTGATGATACTATTCTGCTGGTCACCAGTAAAAACTTAAATGAATGTGTAACTAATTGAATAATGTTTTGAACTGCATGTCTTATTGGTTTAAAACTAACAAATTGTCTGTAAACCTAGATAAAACAAAAGTTGTTAAATTTATAACTCATCAAACATCACATAGTGATTGAAATTGGGATAAATGACATGTTATTAGAACAAATAGACAACTTCAAATTTCTGGGCCTTCAAGAAGACAAATATTTAGATTGGAAAGCTCACATTAAGTATATCTTACCCAAATTCAGCTCTGCCTGTTATGCTATCCGAGCACTGGCAAGTGTGAGTTCTATAGACACACTCAGATTGGTTTACTATGCTTATTTTAGCTCTATAACGGAATATGGAATTTTATTTTGGGGCAATTTAGGAGAAAGTAAACAAATATTCCTCTTACAAAAGAATGTCATAAGAATCATTTCCAACACCCATAGCAGAAATGGATGTAAAGATCTTTTTAGAAGACTGAAAATATTAACCTTACCTTGCATGTATATATTCTTGATTCTTGTTGTTCTTAGCTAATGCTGGATTTCTGACAATGAAGTCATTAATCCTCTTGTTCTCCAATATTTTTCACTGATGGATGGGGCATTAGAAGTGGCCGGGCATATTTGAAGGTGGTCTTGATCCATTTCCTCTTGCAGATCACATAGAGGACAGAGTGGTGAAGAATATATCCCAATTCTGTTTAAATGTTTTGTCAGACAATCATATCCTGTAATCAACCTGAAGGTTGCAACTGATTCTAAAATTCTTTATATACCATCGATCCATATTTATAACAAACAATGAAATTCATGAGATAAACACTAGAAAAAAGAGCAACATCGATCATCCCAGTGTAAAACTTCTTGCTTCCAGAAAGGTATATAGCATGAAACCATCAAAATATTTCATGCTCTTCCTAACAATCTTAAGGGAAAAGTTGACAATTTCAATTCTTTTAAAACTGCTGCTAAAGAGTGCCTATGCTCAAAACCATTTTATTCTGTACAAGATTATCTGAATGACAAATTGTCCTATTAATGCTTATGTAGCTTTGTAAGTAGTTTCTAGATTCTTTAGTGACAAATCATTGTTATAGTTGCCATCAGGAACGAAGGTGGTTGCTCAGTAGACAAACATCCAATGATGTGACAGTCACATGTTTTCTAGCCAACCAGATGTAGTCTGTTTCAGAGCACATGTGTGATAGTATTTGTACAGTTTTACAGTGAAATTAAGTAATTTTGAGCAATAAGTCCACTCAATTGTGTGAGTAAGTTCATTAACAGTTCTGAAGGTGGCGGAAACAAAAAGAGTTGAGTTATTCACAATCAAGCCAGGGAAATGGTGTATAATGTGTACAAATACTTCCTGAGAAAGATGGGAAATAGTTGCAATGCAGCACTTCCCCTCTTTCCCCTACATGCGCGTTATCTGTCACTTACCGCCATCGTTCCTGACAGCTACTCTAACTACATTTGATGCCTGTGTGAAAGCTACTTAAATGTACTTGTATAGAACAATCTGACAAAAGATGCCATTCATTGCTAATTATATTATAACTAATCAGTAGGACGTGGCAGGAAAAGCCTAGTGATAGTTTAAAACAAAGTTCAATTTATATCTGTAAATATACATTATGTTAGTCTTATAATTATAGGGAGCATATTCATGTGTGTAAAAGAATACAATTTGCCTGTGTTCAAAAAGGAAGATATCACACATAAAGACACACACATAACATTAGTATAGATTAACAACAGCGGAAATGAGTCCTAGAGTTAGCATTTGATTTTACGTTCCTGCTGTGGTTTATTAATAATCACTTAAGTATGATCACTTTTAAGCAGTATGTTGCTAACATTATTTACAATGTGGCCTATCTTTTTCTCATATTTGCTTTAGGTCTAGAACTAAAAATCAAAGGTGAAGCTGAGGTTCATTGGACAGAAACTAGACATAGAAACACAGGACGAAGGAGAACAACAGAAACAGTGCATTATAGAGGACATGAGCAGTACTTTGAACATAAATTTCCTCTTCATTCTGGAGGTAAAGTATATAGGTCTATTACAGAGAATAACTGGTTAAAAAATGTACTTGCCAACAAAAATAACATCCAATGAACAAGGTACTTTTATTCCAAGGAAGCAGCATTGTAAATTGTTTCTCGTGTAAAAATTCCAGTATTTATTAAAATCTTAATAGATTCTCTTGATTGTATTCTTGAATAAGTAAAAAGAATTAATTTTGATTTCATTAAAGCAAATAAAGGATGATATGAAATTAAAAGCATATGGAAATGCAAGTTAAATTGATGTAAAATTCATATCCAGCTCTGATGTGTACTATTGTCAATGATTTAGTTGGCTACATCTGAAATGCTCACTTAAGAGCATATGTGGCTTCTGATCAAGGATCCTTATGTCTAAACAGACTCCAGAATTTTAAAGAAGGAAAAATTTCAATTTATTCCATGCTACAGTCACCAGAATTTGTTTTCCAAATTGTGTGAACTTACGACTGTCTGCATGTTGTAAATGCAGTTAATCCTTCTTTTCTTCCATTGATAACATTATTCAAATACAAACTTGCAACCAATAGATAAAACAAACACAAATATTTCCTTACTGAGTTGGCAGAAACTTGTAGTAAATTTGTTGCAATAATTCACACTCTGTTATATCAACATTTTCAGGCTCTCTGCTCATTTTCTAAGGCTTTCGATTGTGTTAACATAGACACCTAGGTGTCAAAATTAGAAAACTATGGAATTAGAGGCATACCATTAAAGTGGCTTGGCTCATACTCACGAAATAGAGAACAACCCATTGAAATAATACATAATATAAGTGGAAAGCTAAGGAAAATTCGATCACATTCAAAAAAGTAACACATGGAGTGCTACAAGGCTCAAAATTAGGACCGTATCTATTGTTGTTGTTGTAGTGTTTAACGCCCGCTTTTACTACTACGGCACCGCAGGCGGTGACACTGATGATAAATGAAGATGGAGCACCGGTGGAATGAGATGGCGGGGGAAACCGGAGTACCGGAGAAAACCCGCCCTGACGCCGTATCTATTCCTACTCTATATACACAGTTTATTTAAAATAATTCAGGAAGCCAGAGGAATAGCAATAGGTTATGCAGATGACACTACGATTGTAGTTACAGGAAAAACAGAAGTAGAGCTACAAATCAGGGCAAATACTTTACTGTCAGTCAGCATTTAGAATATTTAGGTATGCTATTAAACACAAACAAAACAGAGTGGATGCAAATTAGTCTCAGTAACAAAAAACAAACAAATATAAAGTTAAAAATAGAAAACAGAGAAATTCCACAGACAAATAAAACAAACTTCCTAGGATTAATAATAGACAGTAACTTGAAATGGAATATGCACATGGAAAAAGTCATAAGCAAAATTAATTTGGGTTTATATGTATTAAAACAAATAACAAATAATAGATAAAAAGAGTGTCAAGCAAATATACAATGCTTTCATTCACTCGCATCTAAACTATGAAGAGGTATTATGGGGTACAACACATAAAACATTACTTTTAAGGCTGTTTAGACTGCAAAAGAGAGCAGTATGTTTAATTGCAGGAATAGAAAAAAGAGAGTCATGTAGAAGTGCTTTTAAAAAAATGAATATTTTAACATGACCATTATATATATGAATGTGTTTAACTCACATTTAAAACTTATAATCAAAAGAAAAACAGTAATATTCACATATATAACACTAGAACAAAAGAAAATTATTTTAGAAATATACTTATAGGTACCCTAAACAACAAATGCATAGAAATTAATATCAAAGACTTGTACAACCACCCACCATCCAAAATTAAGCAGATAACAAATGAAAAACTTAAACTAAAGACTATTAAATCTTATTTATTAGAAAAGGTATTCTACTCTGTGACCGCCTCTGTAGCGCAGTTGGTAGCGTGCTTGCCTCTGGCATGGAGGACCGAGGTTCGATCCCCTGTGCCAGCATAGGGATTTTATCCCCTCTGCATGAGCGTCAGCAGACATTTTTCCAGGGGGGGGCCACATATTTGAAATTAGCAATCAGATAATATCAATTCACTATTTTATTGTCAAAATTTATAAAATTCGTAGCATATAACCATGTTAATTTGTGTTAAATAGAAATTGATCTTTTAAAATAGTAGTTTAATAGTCAGTAATTGATTGCACATTAAGTTGACCAACTTCCAGGGAGGTGCTGCGGCCCCCCCTTGCCCCCCCTTCGCGACGCCCATGCCCCTCTGGGAGGTCTGGCATGGGTTGCACTCAGCCTCAGCCTGCAGAAGAGTACAAAAATAGATAGAATATGGTATTTATGGACTTCCCATTATTTTGTAATTATTCTCATATTTTTGTAAATATTTTGTATTAATTTTATGTACACATAAATTGACGATCCGTGTAAAATGTTTTACAGTTGGAGACAATAAAGTATCAAAGTATGTTATGATTTCTTTATCACATATATTTTAGTGCATTTTATTGTTACCTCAAACTTTGACTCGGTTTCACTGAACCTCATTCAAAAGTTCAATAAAGAGTAATGTGTGAATGTGCCTTTATGGATGGAGTGAAACTGGTCTTTAAATTTTGAGCAGAAGGCTTCGCAACAGTTAGTGCACTCACATCTTCCACTCAATTCCACTCAAGTTTTCAGCTGAAGTCCAGCATCTTGTTAGAGTGATGATGATGATGATGACGATGACGACAACGACGATGACAATGATGATAATGTGTTCTAACAGATCTTCTGCAGTATGTTTACTACAAAACTTGGTCAACAGGTGCACAGCCTGTGTGTCCTTCAGTACATTTCCCATGCACCCACGCTGATCGTCACACATGCATCAATCTTACTTCTGTTAGGTAGGTGTTTTGTGCTGCTGCAGTCCAGTTCACTTTTGAATAACATTAGGACAGTTTAAGGGTGTTTAATTTTGCTTGAAGTGTTTCCAAAATGAATCGGTTGCAGTATACAGTGCAGCAAAGGGTTATGTACGATATGGAAGTATTTACATCCTCTTGTAAGGAACGTTAAACCCTACACACTTACTCACCTTTGTAATTAAGTTGTAAGGCAATTTGAAACTAAATTTCCTGATATTCATGTTCCAAGTAGACACACCGTTCTTTTGCGTGTAAATAAATTCAGAGAGACAGGATCAATTTGTGATAGGAAAAGAAAGGTAAAACAGCAAGTGCTTATGGAACAGAAATTATACGATATTGGAGAAAGATTAGAATGGTCATCTCAAAAATCTTGGGCGCCTTGTAGAAGACAAAATTAAAACAAAATATCAGGAGAGAAATTAACGCTATTTTGGAAGCTGTATTTTTGTAAATGAAAATTTTTGCTGAAGACCTGCAGATGTATTGATGCACATGGACAGTATTTCAATATCTCCTATGACAAGGCATGTTTTATGTTTATTCTGATAATTATTAATGTGATTTGAGGTTTGATTTGACATGCACGCATGTGTGACTGGAAGACAGGCCATGTGACTACCAGCCAGATGTGCAGTACGTGTCCGGGAGATAGAATGAGCGTCTCTTGGCCAAGTTTTTTAGTAAACATACTGTACAAAATATTCATTGTTTGTTCAAGGGAGTAACCTTGATAGCTTTTAACACCTCAAATATACCTTAACTCAGCAACGGCTTGTGCACATTTTAGTTGCTGAGGCACAGCTTATAAAACTAACATTGAATAGAATTCACAAACATGTGTTTATGATACTGCACTGCAAAAATAGTCCAAGCTAAGAAAGAAAACAGACTTTTACTTTTCTCAAGAATAATTATGGCTCAAAGGTTTTTTTATGTACAGCATTGAATCTTTTATTTGATGTAAAACATTCATTACACCTAAAAGTTTACTAAAATAAATAATTCACCTTCACTTATGTTTATTATGTATTCACAGCTTTGTTAAACTTTCCTTGCATACTCTTGTTCAAAAACTATGTGTAAGAATTGTCAGAAATAAATATAAATTCTTAGGATGAAGTAGCATTTGTAAATAAAGTTAGTGCTTGTGATGTCATTATTTTTGTGCGGGGTTTAAAGGATAGGTATTAAAAACAACAGTAAGATTTAATGTTAAAATCACTGACCTGTTTTTGCAATCTTCCTCTCTCCAATCATTCAAGATTACTAAAAATATCTTGGCTATTTGGTTTTTGCCACTTCACATTAGATAAAACCAACATATTGCGTGATAAAACCAAGGTAGTGACCAGGGAAAACAAATGGTGACCTAGGATAATCAAAGAGGCCTTAGAAATTGCCCATCCTCCAAAAAACTTTAACAATAATGGTGAGATGTATATTAATAACCTCTGGTAGGGGTAGTAAGGGGTAGTGATGCGCCTCCTATAGCCTCTCCTACCCAATTCCCATCCTCATCCTGCCCGTGGTGCACCCTGCTTTTAACAGATGAGGCTCTGGGGACCGAATCACAGCGGTATAACTGTTTCATCTAAAATGGAGGAAATGTCATTTTCATATGTGCTGGCCTATCACAGCACAACAGCGTCCCTCAGAGGCACATGAGGGGAAGGTCGGTGGATCTAAATACCACCTATTTAGTCCTCTCGGCTAGGTCCGATGGACCCGTTGACCAACGATAGGTGTGGTCCCCCTTGCAAAATGGGAGTTTAAGTCGGGTGATGTAACTGCCACATTGTAAAACTGCTGCCCGTTAAGAAAACAGTTACATGAAAGCCACATACATGAATATGAGTCCTAAAGATAAACATTCCGGAGTTAAAACTGTCCCCCAATCGGATCTCCGGGTGGGGACATCTTTAGGCAAATTTCATCACAACAATTCCAATACTTTAAGAATTCTACAATGGAATGCAGGAGGCATGTCCCAGCCTAAAAAACAAGAGCTAATGAAAATATTAGAAGACCAAGATATAGATGTCTTCACAGTACAAGAAGCCAATATATCACAAGAACAGGAAATATACTTTGAAATGGATCAGTACACTACACATATACTTCCAAAGACTCGCCAAATAGCAAGTGGTATTCTTACAGGAATTAAAAGAAATATAAAAGCTACTATCCAAATCCAAAAAACAATGGAAGAACAAGATAAATCAGAAATAGTTAAAATTGAAGTATGGAAAAGTAACTACCACTATAGAATTTACAGTATCTACAATCCTCCAGACAATACACTAGATCTAAATTCTATTCCCATAGAACCCAAAAGTATTTTAATAGGTGATTTCAATGCACACTCCCCTAGTTGGGGCTACAGAGATATAAATTCAGCAGGAAGAGTCATAGAAGACCTATTAAACTCGTCAACAATGGAATTAATATTTAATCCAAATGATCCACCCACTTACCTTCATTATAATGGTTCGGGTACAAATCCTGACCTTCTGATGGTGTCATCTGACATAATTGACAATACAAAAAGAGAAATAATAGAAGACCCAGGTTCAGGCCACAGAATCACCATAAACTCCATAAGAGGTCTAATAAATAAAAGTAACAAACCAAAAGTTAAAACTTCTTGGAATTTTAAAAAAGCAGATTGGTCCAGTTTCCAAAATGAGATAGAAGGGAAGTGTAATATACTGTTAGAATCAGAGTTCAAGTCAACAGATGAAATGAATAAAAAAATTTGTGAAATATTATTGACAGCAGCCAAAACACATATCCCCAAAGGAAAGTTAAAGAAATATAGCTACTTTTGGTCTCCATCTTTATCTAAGTTAAAACACGAAAGAAATATAGCAAGAGTCAAAGCCGAAAGAACCAAGTGTCCAGAAGATGTACAAAACTGGAGAAGAAAAGCAGCCATTTTTAAGAAAGAATTAATTACAGCAAAAAGGGCCAGTTTCACAAATTTTATAGAACATATAGACTATAGGAAAGATGGAAATAATATATACAAATTCCTTAATAAAACAAAATTATCAAAAAATACAACTGAACCATTAAAATATAATAACAAAAGCTTAACTACAGATAGGGAAATAGCAGAATCCCTTAACAAGTTTTATGCCCAATCACAAAGAATACCCCAAGCGTATAAAAAACAAGATAAGGCTATCCAAAAAACTATCAGAGAAACTAGTAAGCCAAAAGGTATACGAAATGATATTTTTATTCAGGATTTTAATGAAACAGAACTGGATTTAGCAATAGAACAATTACAGAACAAAAAATCTCCAGGACCTGACAAGATCCACCCAGAGTTTATTAAACACCTTGGCAGGAAAGGAAAAGAAATCCTACTTAAACTGTATAACACGTGTTGGAGAATGACTGTACCTTCCGACTGGAAAAAAGCCATTATCATCCCGACTTTAAAGGAAAACAAACCCTCAAACAATATTAATAGTTTTAGACCAATATCTTTGACCAGTGTTATTGCAAAAGTGATGGAAAGAATGGTGGCATCTAGACTTAACTGGTTCCTAGAATATTACAACTTAATTAATAGTTCACAGACCGGCTTCAGGCAGAATCATAGTACAAGTGAAAATGTACTCCTACTAAGCCAAGACATCAAGGAAGCTTTCAATAGAAAGGAGGATACCTTGGCAGTATTCATTGATTTTAAATCAGCATATGACTCAGTCTGGAGAAATAAATTAGTTGAGAAGTTGCAATCAATAGGTGTGAAAAGTAACATGCTTAAGTGGATAACTCAGTTTATTTCACAAAGATTTTGTGCCACAAAATATAATACATACATTTCCAAATATAAACAAACACACCGAGGACTTCCACAAGGTGCTGTTCTGAGCACAACACTCTTTAACATATATATAAATGACCTTCCATCAATAATAAAAACTTTAGAAACCAAAATTGCTTTATTTGCTGACGATGTAGTCATTTGGACTTCAGGCTCTTCAAAAAAACCTGAATTAATTAAAGACAGAATAGAAACAGCCCTAAACAAAGTACATGAATGGAGCTCCAAAAACCTCATGACTATCAATGTGGAAAAAACAAATTATGAATTATTTACACTAAAATACAAACCAGTTAATATTAACATAAATTATAATGGTAATCCACTCAAAGCAGTTGATGATGCCAAATACTTAGGCATCACTTTCGACAGAAAGCTAACTTGGAAAAAACATATAACAAACATCTCAGAAAAGGTTGAAAAGAAATTACAAATCCTGAAAAGGTTAGCTGGTGCTAAATGGGGCTGCTCAAGGAGAGTCCTTAACACATCATACAAAATGTATATTAAACCAAACCTCTTGTACTGTTCTGAAGCTTTAATAACAGCAGCAAATGCTAACATCAATAAACTTGAACAAATACAAAATCAGGCTCTTCGCCTAATCACTGGAGCAGTTAAATCCACACCTATTGATGCCATGCTTGCCTTAACACGGACCCCATCAATAACAACAAAAATAGAAGAACAAGCATTGCTCCAACACGAGAAAATGTTACGACTGCCAAACTCTAAATGGACAGAAGAGAACCTCCCCCCTTCAATCCTTAGAACTCATAGTAGTTTCCTAGAAAAGGTAACACACATTAAATCCAAATTGAACATTCCTAACACCAGAGAAAATCTACTTATAAGAGAAAATCCATTGGAATTATTGCAACCTACCTTCAGTTTGGAATTAATAGAGGAAATAAGTAAATCAGACACACCAAAAGAAATACAAAAACTTCTAGCTCTGGAAACAATCAATACTAGGTATCCCACAGAAGAATGGCTGCACATATATACTGATGGATCCTCGAAGGAAAACCTTACTGGAGCTGGAGTTACATGTTCACATTTTTCCTTTTATCATTGTGTTGGCAGGGACACAACAAATTATGATGGAGAAATAGAGGCTATATACATTGCTCTCCGACAATTATTAAATCTTCCCTTAAATAAATTTAACAAGGCAGTAATTCTTTCAGATTCTAAAGCTGCAATTCAGGGAATATGTTCAAATACTACAAAGAAGTCAACAAAAATTAGAGAATGCTACAAAATGTTAACACAACTCCAAAAAGTTAATAAGACTGTTCATCTCCAATGGATTCCAGCACACTGTGGAGTCATGGGGAACGAAGCTGCAGACTCACTTGCAAAGAAAGGCACAACAATAAAACAAAAGTCTAAATTCAATTTCTCATATTCCTCAATAAAACGCTTGATCATTAAAAATTTTTCTCATTCATACCTACAAGAAATAGAAACAAATGCCAAAGATAAAAAATGGATTACACTACTTTCCAATCCAGATATAATCCCCCAGAGACCAAGGAAAACAGCTGTTGCAGCCTTCCGACTATTGACAAATCATGACTGCTTGGCAAGTCATCTCTACAGAATAGGTATCTCAGCCTCACCAATATGTGTCCTGTGTAACGATCCAGCAGAAATGAATGAAGAACACTTGAAGACCTGTGAAGCATTAAGACCAGAAGAAACTACAGTTCAAAAGTATTGGAAAGCACGAATGCTAATGGCTTCATTGCCAGATGCAAGGCACTAGAAAACAACAACAACAACAACAACAACCTCTGGTTTACAGCCATAGTGAAAACAAAAAGAAAAATAAAGAACACCAACATCTGTGCCACGTTGCAGTGATTCTGCATTAGTGATGTAGCACCGCAGAGGAAGTCTCTGGTCAATCAGAGTTCACCCCGACCTGCCACAGCGCAGAGAATCACCTGGCCAATCAGGGCTCACCTCCACCTGCCTGCCTGTATAAAAGCTGACAAGCCACAGTGTGCCTTTGAAGATGACCATGACAAGATGGTTGAAATGTCAGTTTTATCTAACTTGACACAGCAAATACTGGAATACCAAGATATTTTTAATGCTGGCCGTGGAAGCTTGGGAAAATATATTCAGGTTTACTCTTATGATAATGCTGGCTCCTTTTGAACCATAATACAGGTGTTTAAAAAAGTGTCCTTATTGCAACAGAAGTAGTGATTGGTCAAAACTAGAATAAATATTCCTATAAACATATATCTGAAACAAATATTTGTTGAGACAAGAGCCATTTTAGAAAAATGTGCAATATATGCACAATTTTGATAGGTTTGGCATACACCAATGTCTTTAAATATTCTCATAGCCAGAAACCTAATGGGTTGAGGTTCAACAAGTGGGGAGGCCATGCTACTGGACCTCCTCGACCGATCTATCGTCCATTAAATATTTGGTTTAAGTATTGTCACACAATGCATACAAAATGCAGTGGTGCCCCATCATGCATAAACCACATGTGTCATCTTTTCACAAGCACAACTCCTCCAAAAGCACTGGTAATTCATTGCAAAGGAATTGATGATACACCCTACCTGTTAATCTGTTTGGTAGAATGTAGGGTTCTAGGAGTCTGTCACCCACAATTCCTGCTCATACATTGGAGCTAAAGCAATCCTGATACTTAAACCAAACATTTAATGGATGATGGGTTGATCGAGGAGGTTCAGTAACATGGCTTCCGCATTCCTCGGACCTCAATCCATTGGATTTCTGGCTATGGGGACATATAAAGATATTGGTGTACGCAAAACCCATCAAAATGTGGATATGTTGCACATTTTTGTAAAATGGCTCATATCTCAACACGTATTTGTTGTTGTTGTTAGCTAATGCTGGATTTCTGACAATGAAATCATTAATCCTCTTGCTCTGCAATATTTTTCACTGATGGATGGGGCACTAGAAGTGGCCGGGCATACTTGAAGGTGGTCTCGATCCATTTCCTCTTGCAGATCACATAGAGGACAGAGTGGTGAAGAATATATCCCAATTCACGTATTTGTTTCAGGACATATGTTTACACGAACATTTGTTCTAGTTTTGACCAATCTCAACTCCTGTTAAAATATTGGACATATTATTTAAGAATACATTAGTTGAATTGCCTTATAGCAGAATAACTTCTTGTAGTTTAAATTCCTCATAAGCCACTGGGGTGAAAGAGTAAACAGCTGATGGGAAGTAATACTGTTGATTTCATGATAAATAGTTTAAAGCAGCTCCTCTTGCAGGTGATTTGATGGAGAGATTAGGTTCAGTGTGCATATGTGAGGACAGTCCACAGATTCTGCATGAAGCTTTCCTATGACATCCCTGTATATCTCTTGCCAATCAGAACAATTCCTTGTAGCAAATCATTCTGCTTTGCTAAGACTTTACAGAAGGAGTGCATACCCTGGCCCATTCTTTTCCATATATGCACCAAACTGCCTACATTTGCCTGAGAAGCTGTTCAGATCCCTTGCTTCTCTTAAATACACCAATGCAGGGGCTAAAACATTCTCTCTTGAGTTTGTAGTTTATGTAGAAATTATTTAAATGTATTTATGTAAGATTTGAAGCTTTCACGGCGAACGTTAGTGATCAGAGTTTCACGGGTGATCAGCCGTGTTAAATTTAAGAAGGTCGAGCTTTCGGCCATTATACACTCTGATCACAAATGTATTTATGTTTCAAATTACCCTGGGAGAGCAAAAAAGTTCTGAACAGGCTGGGCATTGCTGCACCTGCCTGCTCAATGGTGCTCAATGCTGTCTGCCACTATCATAGAAAGGTGCAGTGAACCATACATTTTTAAAACTATTTTTAAAGGCTTTACTTACCAATTTTATGAAAGATGTTGACACTGGCCAGCGTCGTTGTCCATACATTTTTGGCACCTCTTTAGGAGACTATCCATTCCTCGCCGTAGTTCACATTGACAAATGCTGGCTATTTCCTGGTGGATATTTTGTTTTAATTCTTCCAGAATGTGTGGGTTTGTCTTGTACACTTTAGGTTTTAAGTTATCCCAGGGATTAGGGGATTAGGCTGAGGACCACAAGTCTCTACTAATAATTCTGCCCTGAAACACACTTTCAATTGTTCTCATCAAAAGATTGGCTGTATGAGCTGTTGCAGAGTCTTGTTGTAAAAAGATAAAATCACACACCCTGTTTGTTAATTCTCTAAAAAAGGGAGCAAATTGTATTCACATATGTACAGGTTTCAACATTTGACTAAAAATGTTTAAAATAGTTACAATTATTGTTCCTTGTTTACTCAGGGGTCTCCGTCTAGGGGATATGTGAATGGCAACCACAAGGTACCCAAGCTGAGCAGAACATTACTTCCACTTACTGGTGTTTTGCTCCTCACTGTAACTTTTCTATCTGACCTTACCTTGGTCATCTCTTGTTCTCTTCCGACCCTGATGCTATTAGGGTTCCTGAGGGCTAGGGAGTCTTTATTTTTCCAACCTCTCCATTTCTCTAATTTCTCTATAAAACCTTAACCCCTAACATACTGACCTGCCATGGCATGTAATACGTCCTCTGATTGCTAATCAGAGGATATGGTCAGTGAATTTATTTTGATAACTCTCCCGGTCAGGTCGGTGAGACCCGTAAACCAACGACAGGTGTGATCCTCCAGACGTTCTGGGGGTTGTGAGAGAGTGATGTAACTGCCAAAACATAAAAATATGTTGTTAGCTAATGCTGGATTTCTGACAATGAAGTCATTAAATCCTCTTGCTCTCCAATATTTTTCAATGATATTGAAGAGAGCAATAGCAGTAATAGTAACCGCTTTTTAGAGAGCACCATATTTTTATATTTTGGCGGTCACATCGCTCTCTCACAACCCCCAGAATGTTTGGAGGACCACACCTGTCGTTGGTTTACGGGTCTCACTGGCCTGACCAGGAGAGTTATCAAAATAAATTCACCGACCATATCCTCTGATTACTAATCAGAGGATGTATTACATGCCATGACAGGTCAGCATGTTAGGGGTTAAGATTTTATAGAGAAATTAGAGAAATGGAGTATAGTATAATTGTGAATACTCCCATTATAACACATGTATTTTAACTTTGGTTTCTGTTCTCAAATATTGCAAACCAGCATTAAAGCTTTAGTTTGTACCCCCATACAAGCTTGACAAAACCATAATCACATTACTTAACCCCTTCAATTGCAATTTGCACAATTGTGCCGCATTTGTCAATCATTTTTATCATAAGCCTTTTCTAAGCCAGTCAATTTTATGCATAGATCCCATCTTATTCTGAAGTATTTATTATCAATGCCTTCATTTTAATACATTATATACATGAATATTACAAACAGAAGCACTATTAACAGTGAAGTACTCTTCATGTTTGAGGCCATTTTGAGTCACTTTTTTACACTTAAGTGAAGGTGAGTGTAAAAAAGTGACTCAGAATTACCTCAAACATTATATACAGTTCCCTTTCATTTCCAAAAGTTCATCTGGCACCAGAAAGCATATCCTCCAGTCCATTTGCACAATCTGTTGGCTCGAATGCCAGGGAATATATTCCCACATATTTGACAAAATAACCATACCCCCTCAACAGTGGGGCCCTAATGACCTAGCTGTCGACATGCCCTTAAACCCTACTCACTCACCCCCTCAACAGTTTGAAAAACCCAGGTTTCCCATGTCTTTTTAAGGCACATGTATATCAGCTTTTCTCCAATAACCTGTATTGTATCCTCTTTTGGTGAATTAGATTACTTGGTTAATACATGAACCCTGTTTCTGTAATTACACCATTCTTTAAAAAAATTCAAATGGTACAGTGCCAATTCCAACATCCTTTTAATTTTTATTTTTTGGATTATATAGGTATTATATAGGCAACTGTACCGGTCCAGATTAACATATTATGGCTCATGGTGGTTATCATGTGATAACTTAGATTTTTAACAACTTATATTTTAATATATACTGCAGTATCTGAAGTATATCTGTATTGTTACAACTGCATTAAGGAGATTTTAATTCGAATTATAACATTTTGAATAAACAGAGAAAAAAAATTGTTTAGCTAGGATACACTAATAGTGAACATAAACCTATCTTTGTGGTGCTTTCTTTACATAGTGGGCTGGAGTAGCTATTATAAAAATAATGTGAAGTGATATTTGCTTTAAGGATCAAAGCACACATCCTGGCTTTTCTTGACATTCTGGTTTTCAGTTGGCATTCCACAGATATCAGCAAGAATTGTTATTGTTTTCTTTATACTGAGTGATAGTGTTAGTAGTGTGATTTTATAAGTGTCTACCTCAGTTCTTTAAGATTTTTTCTTTAGAACCGGTCACCTGCCTCACCATCCGCAGAATCAATGTTATTCTGTGGATATAGAATTGTTGACTGATTCTTCTCTTCTGGTTCTTTCCCCTTGCAATATGTAAGAGCTGAGAAGTTACTCTTCAGTTTCTCTCTAAATGCAAACATGCTTCTGGTTATTTATCTATCTTTGAAGGAAGCAAGAGGGCACTATCACCTACATATGCCACCTCTCACTTTTGCTTCAATTAGTATCAAGGAAAGTAACCCATAAGTCATTTACACAGTAATGCCATGCAACATAAAAATATGGTGCTCTCTAAAAAGCAGTTACATTTACTGCTAAGTCTCTTCAATATTTATGGAATATGACTAGAGGGGTAAAATGTTCCGGAGTTAATTTAGAGGAAATGGATCGAGACCACCTTCAAATATGCCCGGCCACTTCTAGTGCCCCATCCATCAGTGAAAAATATTGGAGAGCAAGAGGATTAATGACTTCATTGTCTATAACTCAGAACGTAATATTGTTCATGAAGTACCCCTTCATGATGAAAATTGATCTATGGTGTAACATTAGCAGGGAAAGGTTCCTCCGAGCTCCAACAGGCGATTTCTATCTCTCCAGTAACTTAAAACATAAAGTGTACAAGAGAAATCCACACATCCTGGAAGAATTAAAACAGAATATCTGCCAGGAAATTGCCAGCATTTCTCAATATGAACTATGGTAAATGACGAATAGTTTGCTAAAAAGGTGCCAAAAGTGTATGGACAATGACTGTGGCTAGTTTCAGCATCTCCTTTCATAAAGTTGGTAAGTACAGCCTTTAAAAGTAGTTTTAAAAATTTTGTATGGCTTCATCCGTGCTCTTCTATGACAGAAGCTGATGGCAATGTGTACCGAGAATGCAGAGAGGCAAAACACAGTGCAACCCGCTTGGAAACTTTTTGATCTCACCATACTATCATGCCCTTTAGCATAAGCAGTGAATACCTAAACATTAAAGTGGACCTTCCTACTTAGCTGCTTATTCCCATCTAAAGTGTACCACACATACTATAGACTATAATACATTTATGGCTCAGCTGTTATTGCAAACATTTTTTTAATTTATGCTTAGGAGATGAAACCCTACCAGCTGGAGAATATGTATATCCTTTCAGCATGCATCTTCCTTCGGATATTCCATCATCATTTGAAGGGACTTATGGCTACATAAGATACACTGCTAAGGCTGAAATTTATCGCCCTTGGAAGTTCAATCATCGAACAAAGACAGCTTTTACTGTTGTCAGTGAATTGGATTTGAACACTCAGGAATCAGCAAAGGTTTGTATGTCCATAAATGTACCTATATAATACAGATTCATAAAAAGGGAGAGGTTGTGTGTTTATGCTTTTAGACAATGTGCTGCACTCTGGTTTTTATGTTGGTATATAAAGATTCTTAACCACAAGAAAATATCTTTCCATCCTTTATTAAGGAATACTGCAAAAAATGCTGAATCAAGAGGAAATGTTATTTATTTAGACTTCTTAGCTTGTTATATCAAGAGCTACATTTGAAACTTTGTTTGCAAATGAAGGAATAAGGCACTAACATTTCTGGAAGCTAATGTTAAACACTAAGGGCATTACTTTATTTCATCAACACTGATTTGCACTTTTATGCAACATACATATGGTTCAAACTTGTGGTGCTGTTTTTGTAATTATTATCGACATTGTGTCTTTGAGCTATTGAGATCTTTGTGATCTCAGGGCGTGTTAACGGATGGAATGAAAAATCACACGATGTTTCTTCACCACAATGTATTATTTTATTAACACTTTATCAATATTTTACATTAAATAATTCCTCTCAGCAACATTCTAAATGATTTAAAACGTTTCCACTTTTTCATTTAGTGGAACTAATGCTTGATGAAGGTCTGGTGAAAGTCATATATTCACACGTTACACCAATACGTCCTTATGTCTTGATTACACACACACGAATGGGCAGATTATGGCGTCCTCACGTGACACTGCCTTTTTCGTATACATCCGTGTATGCATCCATCAAATAGTTCTTTCTTGTTAGGGAAGCGATCCCTAACCACCCTCCCTTACTTTTATTATGGAACACATATAATTCTAATATTTATACATATATATTAAAATCAAATATGAAAAGATTTATGACGTCTTTGGGAAAACTTAGTTGTTCATAACAATGAACATTATTAACACGTTTTTGCCATTTAACCAACTCATACCAATATCAAAAAACAAATTACACTTTTAACAAATATTCACATAAACGATTTTCTTTTGGGGTCTTCTAATATTCTGTCTCACATGCCCCTTGTTTTGTTTTTCAAGTTGTCACCTATATTTACAATCTTGAAACACAATACAATACTTCTCCCTATTCCTCTGATACAATCACTTTGTACAATAGTTTTTTTTTCTTTTACAGTCTTCCTCGCTGTTTGTTTTTGTCTTTTGTTTTGGCATGACACAGCATGTCTTTATAAATTTCACACATTCAGTTACTACACAATACATGTTCAGTTATTATACATCATATATTCAGTCATTATACAATACATATTCAGTTATTGTACAATACATTCAGTTATTATACAACATATGTTCAGTTATTATACAACACATATTCAGTTATTATACAACACATATTCAGTTATTATACAATACATATTCCTAAGATTTTACATTTGACATTGACATAAATATAATTTAAGTGTGTCATGGTTTATTGTGTGGCTTTTGACTTATGTTCCTTGTTATGAGGAGAGAAAAACAGGATACTAATCTTGAGCTAATGATTATGATCATATTTATGGCAATATTTTATTCAGTTCTTTGCCTTCTTTGTCTTGTAAGCTTATTATGTATAGGCAGGTCATTGAGTCAATTCTTAAACTCTGATGTTACTAATGGTATCATTTTTTTTTAATTGGGTTCTTATTCATTATTGTTTGGTTCAACAATTCTTCAAGCTTAGCATTGGCTATATCCATCTTAATTCATGGGCATTGCTTTTCTGACTATGGTTTTTCTTACTTCACAAATTGTCACCTCTTTGTCTCTTATCTCTATAAGAGAAAACTTCTATACTTATAATTATTCTTCAATTGTATTATTTTTCTTCTCAATCCACCCTCGACACCTTTGTGTCAAAATATTTTATCTTTGTCATCACAATTGATTCCTTTTTATTTTTGTCCCTGACATCCTTATGTCAAAAACACATTATTCTCCGTCGCTATAATTCACTTCTTTAATGACAGTTAGTGTCCTCATCTGTCTTTGTTGACAATGCTCTTTGTGGTCAATATAGCCAATGACTATGTTGATTTTCTTTCTTGTTGTATTTTCCAATCTGAACATAATCTTCTATAAGTAACCCATTAAAAATTATTATCTTCCATCATCTCTACTATTCCTGCCTTACATGTTTGTTGGCAAAGACTATTTGGTCCTTTCTTTGTATGGTTTTAATTTATTTTTATGATATCTTCCTACCAACTTGCCATTTGTATTCTGTAGCTCATACGTATGGTCACCCAGCTGTTTTGTTATGACCAGTGGTCCAGTGTACAGTAGTTCCATCTTTCCAGATCTTTTCTCAGATGCCTTGGATGCTTTGTAACTTCTTAAGAGCACCTTTTCTCCAATTTGTGGGGACCATTTCCTGATAAATCTTTTTACCTTGTTCCTCCCTTTTTTTGCCTTTTGCTGTAACCTTCTGAATGCCAATTGACATTTTTCCTTCTCTGTCAATTCCCTTTGAGCAGCCATGGGTTTTGTGTTGGTCATCAATTCGATTGGGGCGAACTTGGTCGTGGGGTTCACCAAATGGTTAATCACCTCCTCTATGTACCCGCATTTTTCCGTCCAGGAAGTGTGGTCTTTGTGGCAAAGTAGGCGGAAATATATACTTATATCCCTCATCGTTCTTTCTGTCGGGTTTCCTTGAGGATAATAAGTTGAGGAATAGTATAATTTTATTCCTAATGTTCTTAAGGTGTCCTGGAATAATTTACTTTTATGCATTGTTGCATTATGTGATAGTATAGTTTTTATATTCCCATATTTTGGGATGTAGTCCTTGGAGATTTTATTTAGGCAAGTCCTAGTTTTAATGTTCCTAATGGGGTATATCTTAGTGAATTTTGTGAAAACATCAAACATGACAAAGATGTATATGTTTCCATCTTTTCCCCTTGGTAGCTCGCCATGTTCGTCGATGCACACCAATGGATTTTTCTCGTTTCTCACGATGGATTGTGGAACGACATTGTATCTTACATTATTTGGCTTGGCCTTCTGACATAGGTCGCATGAGGAAATTAATTTCCTGACTTTCTTGCCAAGATGTTTGATGTACAGTACTTCCTCAATTGCAAGCATTGTTCTCTCAGTACCAGAGTGAAGCATCGAGTGATGGAATGCCAAAATAACCCTCTCCTGTAAGGAATTTGGTACCATCATTTTCCATTTCCTTATGTCGCGACCATGTAATTTAAACAGGATGTTCCTAAATATCCCTATCTTGGCTTCCAATTTTGGTACTATGTCTGGAGTCTTGTCGAATAGCCTCTTCAATTCAGGGTCTTCTTGCTGTAGCTTTGCCATGTTTTTGAAGTCTTGTAAGATTTCGTTGCTTTCCTTACTATTTATCTTCATGATTTTAATTTCATGGTGTGGATTGTATATCGTCTCGGGTATGTGACTCTCCGATCTTAATCTTGACAATAAGTCACTAAAGATGTTCTCCTTGGCTGAGATATGTCTGACCTCTATGTCATGCGACGTTATTTCGTGTATGTACCTCGAGATTTTGGAGTTGGTTAACTTGCATTTTTGGATGAAGGACAGGCTTACGTGATCAGTATATATAATTATTTTATAATGGTAGATATATTGCCTGAACTTTTGTAACGCAAAATGGATTGCACCTATTTCTAATTCCGTTATGCAGGCATTGGCTTCTATCTTGTTTAGAAATCTAGAAGCTGTGGCAATCACATGTTTGTTGCCATCTGCATCTTCTTGTGCTAATATTGCTCCATATGAGTGCTCACTAGCATCGGTGTATATTAGAAAAGGTGAATTTGGATCCGGTCGTTCCAGGAGAATACTGTGCTTAAAAAGTTCTTTGATTTTCTCAAAGGCTACCTGGTGTTCGGCATTCCATTCCCACTTAGTATCCTTTCTCAACAGTTCTCTAAGGGGTACTAATTCCTTAGCGTAGTTGATCACAAATTTTGACTGGTACTGTAAAATGCCCAGAAACCTTCTCAACTGTTTCAAGTTACGTGGGGGTGGTATACACTCTATGGCCTTGACTCTCTCTGGATTAGGTTGTATACCATCAGGCGTAATGATGTGGCCTAGAAATTCTGACTCTTTGACAAAAAATTCACACTTTTCCAAGTTCAGGGTCATGTTGCTTTCCTGAAACTTGGACAATACATAATCTATGTGATGTAAGTGTGACTCGGGATCCTTGCTGTATATTAAAAAATCGTCAACATATTGCGTTACAAAAGCCTCGATAGTATCCCCGAAAACTTTTTCTAGAGCCCTCAGTAGTGCACTGCTATTGGTTGATAATCCAAAGGCACATTTTAAAAAATGGTACACCTTTCCTTTGTGCAGGAAGCAGGTATATTTCCTGACGTCTGGATGAAGAGGAATTTGCCAGAATGATGCTGTCAGGTCAAGACTAGTAAAATGTTGACCTCCCTTCAATTTTGATATCAGTTGGTCTACCCCCTCAGGCCTGTAATGATCTGGCAAGGTATGCACATTTATTTTCCTTGCGTCGATGGTCATACTCAATTTTCCCTCTTTCTTATGGACCCATACCACTGGATTCACATAACATGAGTCCGACGGTTCTATTATTCCGTCTGCCAACATTTCCTGGATCACTCTGTCAGCTTCCTCCCTGATGGAGTTGGGGATGGGCCTGGATTTATGTGAATAGGGGGTGATATCTTTGACTTTAAAAATATGTACATACTTATTACATGTACCTGGCTTTTTATTAAAAACTTTCCTGTTTTTAATTAATATTTTTCTAAGTTGGTTCCTTTCCTCTTCAGAGATGCCATGTGCTCCCCAGACCTTCTCGTCGATTAGCTGTGACGTCGGTTCTTCTTCATCTGTTGGTAGTGGTTTAGGTTGGTAGTTGTTCGAGGTAACGTATTCGTCTTCAGTGCAGATCCAATGGCTGCAAACATTAGTTTCCTCCTCCCTCATCCAACCTGTTTTCTCCTTACTTATCCTTAGGTCTACCAACCTTCTCGTGGACATTGATGTTCTCCACAAAGAACTGCTCATCCGGATGGATATCTGTCTGGTCTGCTTCCTCCTGGCATGTTTCTTCCTCCAGGAACTTCGCGGTGCACTCTGAGGTTCCTTCCTTGATAATGAATTCATGTAGGTCATAATCGATCACCGGCCTCCAAAGATTAAGCAAATCACTGCCAATGATTAGGGTAGCTGTTAGTCTAGGTATTGCCAGGGCAATAAAATCGAACTTCCAGCTTCCGATTTCTATTACCAGCCTTACCTGGTATTTAACATGTTCCTTTTTCTTGCCAATTGCTGTGCTGCAATACACTCCACACACAGGCAAGAATTCAGCATTTCTCTTTGTTATTAATTCCTGGAATAGCTGTTCGTCACATACTGATGTGCTGGCTCCTGTATCAATCATTGCTGGCAATTCGATACCCCATACCTTCAGCCTAATCATTGGTGGATTGGTTATTTCCTTTCTTTCACTTGCCTGTCTCCTCAAGGTACCTATATTATGTTGGTCAATATTGCCCCAACTGCCACACAGGTCAACTTCCAGGACACAAAGTTGACTTGTACTTAGTTTTCCTGGGCGTTAGAGGTGATTGTTGTTTCTGTATTCTGTGCAGCATCGGTTCTATTCGGCACATTTTCATTCTGTTCCTGTTGTCTTACGTTGTCGGTGTTCCATTGGTTTCTGCCCCTTTGGCGTGAACCCCTATTGTATGACGACCTTTGGCTGTTTAAGTATTCCCTACAGAATCGTATGTGATTCACTTGATGGGTACGGTCTCCTGGTCTCCCCCGATCGTATCTATGTGTTCTGTATCTCGATTCACCCCTCGGTATTGTGTTGTGGTACCACTGTCTTGTGTTCTCCATTCTTTCACCATGATTATGTGGTTGTGGGAAATGGTGTGCCCCTCTCCCCCTGTCATGGGTGCTCCTAATATTTCTATCTTCTCCCTCATTCTGGTTGTTCATAGCTGTGCTCCGGTTTAAGATAGGTGACTTTGGGTGACCGTTCCTATGTCTATGCTCATTAGGCTGACCATTTTGTGTTTCGAAGGCTGTCAGTAATTCTATCATATCTGCAAAATCTACTGGCCTCGCAACAATTAACCCTGTTCTCACTGTGTCTGGGAAATGTCTTGTTATGCTGGTAATTAGCTCTGCTTCCGACAGGTTAGGGTCTAATAGCTTTCCTTTGTTGGCTACTTTCATAAAATAATCGACTAGCGATAACCCTTTGGTTGGATCATATCTACCTGTTGCTAGCTCTACCCTAGTTTGGTTTTGCTTAGCTGGGCCCCAATACCTTGATAGGAATAGATTTCTGAATGAGCTATATGATTCATGACCAGCTAGTGTTAACCTAAGCCATTCTAATGCCTTGTTTTTTAAGCTTTTCTTGACTATCATCATCCTAAACTCACTTGGTATCCTTTTCACTTTAAAATACTCTTCCATCTCTTTAACAAAGAGTTTTGGATTGTCTCCCTTCTCCTCGTCAAATGTAGGTGGTGTGATTTCATGTAATATGCTGTTGGTGTAGCATGTGTTGTGTGTTGTGTCATTGTTTCATTGTGAACCTCTTTCTCTGTATGGTGAGTCAACATTTTGTACATTATTCAACTAACTCTCATCTTGTACATTACTTACATCTAAATCATCTTGCCTTTGTAGTGCATTCACATCATTTACATTAGCCAAACTTTCTTTTCCTTTTTTCATTTCTTCACAAATTGATTTTAAATCATTCTTTATTTCTAAGTGACTTTGTTTCATATCATTTATAGCATCCTGTTGCGAATGTACTACATCAGCCATAGTCTTAATTTTAGGAATTACAATTTGTTCTACAGTTTCATTAATAATGCCTTTCTTTACTACCTCAA
The DNA here is from genome assembly GCA_030765045.1 of Tenodera sinensis. Classification (NCBI taxonomy): domain Eukaryota; kingdom Metazoa; phylum Arthropoda; class Insecta; order Mantodea; family Mantidae; genus Tenodera; species Tenodera sinensis. Next base: position 191,471,538 of record CM060963.1, read on the forward strand.
TCTCTTTCCTTAATTCCTCAGTTATTTCTGCTTTTACATTTGTAATCTTACAGTCTACACTTGCATTATATTCTGTTATTTCATCTCTACATCTGCCAATTTCTCCTTCTAATACAATCTTATTTTCTCTCATTTCCGACTCAATTTTTCCCATCCTATCTCCTATGATTTCTATCCTAGCTTCTAAGGCTTCCTTTGTCTCATTTAAGTTTTCACGTACTAATTTTAAATTAGTTTCCATTACTTTCATATTTTCTTTACACTCCTGTCTTCCTAATTCTATTTTCTGTTCTAAGTCCTGTCTTCCTAATTCCATTTTCTGTTCTAAGTCCTTTCTCACTTCCTCCATTTTCTGACCTATCTCTTCCTTATTCTGTTCCAGTTTCTGACCTATACTCTGACCTATCTCTTCCTTATTCTGTTCCATTTTCTGACCTAAACTTTGTTCTATGTCCTGCTTTAACTCTGCCCTATTCTGTTCAATTTTCTGACCTAAACTTTGTTCCATGTCCTGTCTCACTCCCTCTATTTTCTGACTCAATTCTACGTTATTTTGTTCCATTTTTTGACCTAAACTTTGTTCTAGTCTTTCAAACATGATCATTAATAACCTTTGGTCTTTTCCTAATGCTACCTGTTCCTTGCTTTCTGGTTCTATTTGATAACTAGGCCTATCTGCCCCTTCTCCTACTCCTGTTACTAGTTCTTTTCGCAACATTTTAGTTTCTTTATTCAGTTCACTTTGGCTTAAAAGTACCACTATTTTGCCGCTTCGCAGTAACATAAAAATAAAAATAAACTGGATGTAAAAATAAAAATTGTTGGTCCTACTTTTTTTTCTCGTTGATTTGTCCAGTTACATGCGTCTCCTGGGCAGTTGGCTTCGCTAGACGATCTCTGGTGTTTTCCCGTGTTGATTATCCGTTCATCGATGTTCTGATGTATTGGATTTTAAATGATGGTCTAATGGCGTCTTCTTTCTTTTTGGCACAAAGATATGGCGTCACTTTTATTATGGAACACATATAATTCTAATATTTATACATATATATTAAAATCAAATATGAAAAGATTTATGATGTCTTTGGGCAAACTTAGTTGTTCGTAACAATGAACATTATTAACACGTTTTTGCCATTTAACCAACTCATACCAATATCAAAAAAACAAATTACACTTTTAACAAATATTCACATAAGCGATTTTCTTTTGGGGTCTTCTAATATTCTGTCTCACTTGTTTAGTAATAACCATATAATTATTATATTATGCTATATTTATTATATTATACAGGGAGAGTATTATACAGGCTGTGCAGTGGTTGGTCTTTCTGTGACCTCTGTGCTGGTTGCCATTTGCCGCTATCATAGAAAGCCACGGATAAAACCGTACAACATTTTTAAAACTACTTTTAAAGGCTTTACTCACTAATTTGTGAAAGGAGATGCTGAAACTGGTCATCGCCATTGTCCATACATTTTGGCACCTCTTTAGGGAACTATCCATCACTCGCTGTAGTTAATGTTAAGAAATGCTGGCAATTTCCTGGCAGATATTTTGTTTTAATTCTTCCACGGTGTTTGGGTTTGTTTTGTACACTTTATGTTTTAAGTTACCCCAGAAATGGAAATCACAGGACGTCAGGTCGGAGGACTGAGGGGGCTACAAATCTCTACTAATAATTCTGTCTTGAAACACGCTTTGAATTGTTCTGAACTGTTAGAGAGTCTTGTTGAGAAAAGGCAAATTCATGATCCCTTACTGTTAATTCTCTAAAAAAAGGGGGCAAAATTGTACTCACATACGTATAGGTGTCAACTGTAGACTCAAAAAAAATTGGGCCCATAACTCTTTCTCTGCTAATGGTGTATCATACACCAATTTTTTCATCATGAAGGGGTACTTCATGAACAACATTAGGTTTCTCAGAGCTCCGATAACGATTATTTTGTATACACACATATTCATGGAGTGGAACCAAGCCTCGTCTGTGAAAAAAATTAAATGGAAATCCTTCTGCAAATTATACTTTCACTGGGTGAGCTGGCTGAGTTAACACATACAAGTCATAAATACATTTAAATATACACTGTGCAGCAAAAAACACTTGCTGAGGCATAATATACTTTGTGACTAAGTACAGGACAAAATAAAAAGTCACACACTACATCACATCATTGTCAATAAATACTGCAGAACAAACCACGTCAGCAGCAAGACCTTGTTTACACAGTAGTCTGTTATGTTTCCACATGCCCAGGGGTGACTGCGCCATAGCCGAGTATTAGACCATTCACTTCTCACTAAAACGGCCCAGGTTCAATCCCAGGCAACTAACTGCGTGTGGGTTTATGGTGGACCAAGTGGCACTGGGGCGGATCACCTCTGGGTTCTCCGGTTTCCTGCACCAGCTCATTCCACCAGTGCTTCATCTTCATTCCATGTATCATCAGTGAAACTGCCTGCAGTGCCATATGTAGTAAAAGTGGGTGTTGAACACAACAACAACAACAAAAACATGCCCAGGGGAAACACCATGCAGCTCATTCATTTTGCTCTCCTGTTACTATATTAGGGCTGGCCCTGTAGCGCAGTTGTTAGAGCACCTGCCTACCAGGGGTCCCGGGTTTGATTCCTGGCAGGGGATAGGAATTTTTCTCCAGCCAGGATTATTCCTCATCCTTCCCTGAGTCTGGAAGTATAATGGTGGCCCCATGGCAGAATGGTTAGACTGCTTGCCTACCACCTAGGCGGGACCCGCATGTGATATTTGTGGTGGACAAAGCGGCGCTTGGGCAGGTTTTTTCCGGGTTCTCCGGTTTTCCCAGCCATTCATTCCACCAATTGCTCCATTATCACCCATCCAATTCACCTGCATTACATATCCTCCTCTTCCTCACTATCATACTTGGTGCTTGGCTGACCACCTGCTTCCAGGTCTTCACTCTGTCTGGTCCCGAGGTCCTTCTGCTCCTCGGTGTCTGACCCTAGGCACTGGCTTGTAAGTCCTAGGGCATGCAAGTCCTACATACGGGGAGGGTAATCAGGGAAAGAAAGAAGAAAGAAAAGTTACTATATTATATCAATAGATAACTATGATATTCACCATAATAAATCTAAATCAATATTTATAACTTACTGCGGCTCTTGACAAACCAAGAGATGTTATCACAGGTTGATAAACTACATTTAATTGTCTAAATAAGAACAAATTAGAAACTAAAAGCTTCACTTATCTTAGTAATATTGCAAGTTCTTTTTTGCTGACAATGTTGTTTTCTAGTGCCTTGCATCTGGCAATGAAGCCATTAGCATTCTTTGCTGACAATGTTTCGAGTTGACTTACTTTAGATTCTTGTTGTTTCACTGTTAATAGCTTCATTATTTTCTTATTTATATTTAATTATTTTAACTACATAGTGTGCATGACATTTCATTTTAAGCAGTACATATTCTCAAGGTGTACACTTAGTTGTACAGTAGAGCCTTGGTTATCCGAGGTAAGGAGGACCGACAGTATCTCAGATAATCAAAAACTTGGCTAACACACACTCTGTCAAAAATCGAGAGGGAAATGTATGATAAACTGTTGAAATGAATGAAAACAGAATCAAAGATGTGAAGAAAAGGCATCTACTGTATTATCAAATGAAAAAACGATGGACATACAAATAAGAATAAAAATACAAACTAACAAAAGAAGGAGAAGAAGAAGAAGAAGAAGAAGAAGAAGAAGAAGAAGAAGAAGAAGAAGAAGAAGAAGGAGGAGGAGGAGGAGGAGGAGGAGGAAGAAGAAGAGGAAGAGGAAGAGGAGGAGGAGGAAGAGGAAGAAGAAGACAACGACGACCTACAGTATATACAAGCTCCAGTTAAAAAAAGTTATTTCTTCAAGAAATCCTTAAATTCTTTCTGTTTAATGGAACTTGCTCGCTTCTTTGCTGCCGTTTTGCTCAATTGTCATAGCAATAGGTCTGTTGAAGTTGTCTCTGACTGTTGCTCTAGGTACTTGATGGTCTTTTCTATCGCTTCACATCCTTCAGTGTGACTGATTTTCTCATTCTCCATTTCAACGTTTTCATTGTCACTTTCACTTTCTTTGGCCTCTACATTCACCACATCTCATCAGTCACTTCGAACTGTTTGTCTGCATGAACCACTCAGCTACATTGTTTTCAGTGATTGTTTTATCTGCCAGTCTTTGAGCTAGCTGTGCAAGGCTGAAGTTGCCATGCTCTACGAGTACGGGTAAAGTTTCTTGATTTTCCATGACATTTAATAGCTTTGCGTCACACACTTAATAAATTGCAGCCTTGCTTAGCTCAGAACTTGGTTAGTCAGGGCTCAGATAAGCATGGATCTACTGTATTTAGAAATGAGTGTAAGTTTGATATAACATATTACTGTTCTATATTTAATAGTTTCTGAGATATGTATTCCAAAATGCTACAATAGCATTATCATTTCAGTAAGGGGGTTTTCCTCCTACAGGTTTTCTTGGATCTAATGAGAACAAAACTTGAAAGAATTAATCAAACTTGAGAAATTTAATACATAGCCAGGACTTGAGCCACAGATCTTCAGCTCTCTATGCCAATCCTCTTACAGGCATCATGGCAGGACACCCATGCACACATTAAACTTTCTCATCTAATTCAGGCACCCCAGTACAACTATCAACATTAGTAACATTCTTCTTTACGTAATTCGCCTCTTCATATGGAAGACTTACTAATCTGGATCAGAGAGAATAGCCAGGATTGATGATCAGCCTGAAGCCTGGTAAGAGAGTGAAGAAGGAGATGGTATGAAATGATGGTAAAATGGATGAAAGGAAAGATGACAATGGAGAGTTGGTGGAATGAATGGTGGGGGAAACTGGAGAACCCAGAGAAGACCTGCCCAGATGCCACCTTGTCCATGGCAGATCCCACATACAGTCTCCTGGGATCGAATCTGGGCCAGCTTGGTGAGAGACAAGCAATCTAAATACTTGGCCAGAGTGCCACCATCAGTAATAACATAATTACAAGCAGTGTGGAGTGAATGAGTATATTAACCCATTAATGCCCAGTGGTCTGTTTATTCAACAGTATTTATAGACCCTACAGATATTTTTTTATTTAGTTTTTATGAATTCTCAAGAGATATTTTGACCAGTATGTCGTCATTGATGTTATCTGATTATGTGAACCATTATTGTGTCTTAAATATGGAATTTTATGTAGTTTTGTAATTTACAGTAATAAGGTGCAAATGACTGAAGTGAGTGCCTGTGAAAGCTTATTATTACTTTTTCCTTTATTACTTTTCTCTAGCTACTTTCTGTAATACAATAAACTATCAATAACGGTTCCTATTGTTGCATCACACAAAGAGTGTGCCGCAGTAAACAAGTCAAATGCTGAAAATATAAGCCTAAAAACAACAATCTATTAATCTACTAATAAACCACTGGGCACATGTGTTATCTCACATCAGCACATGGAAACCCTTGCCTGTGGCAATAGCTAGCGACATTGTTATTTCTGTAATAATATGCAAGCATTGGTCACGTGTGTTACTTGTCTTCTACAGTTTTCTGTTTGAAACAGAGTGAGCTGGTGTTCAACAGTATTCTATATTGTGCTCTGTGAAGCAGGATAACATATAAGAACATGGGTTCCCAAAGTACATATGTCTTATTGTTATTATTTTTGGGGGTAGTTTTTTCTGCACTAATAAATAATGCAAATGATAATAGGTAAGTCCGTTATTTATTTATTGTTTTTCATTATTTTTAGATTCCATTCAAAGATATAGCATGTAATAATTATAACATAATGTTCAAAGGAATTATGCTAGATATTGTAAGTTACGATAACCTTTTTAATGGAATTCATGATTGTGATACATTTGATGTGATTCTTCCTCCTGATTCAGACAGTCTGACTGCTGAAGATGAAGCACTACAGGTATAATAAATGTGAATGATACTAAGGCTTTCACGGCCGGTGTTGCTAATTTCATTATGCATTCTTTCCAGGCTTGTAGGCCGTGGTCCAGGGAATCTTCAGGGAATTCAAAGCTGTGAAAAAACAGGCTCCGGCATCCAAAACAAGATGCTGGATGCCTGAGCCTGTTTTTTCACAGCTTTGACTTCCCTGAAGATGCCAGACGAAGTTTTCTGGACCACGGCCTACAAGCTCGGAAAGAATGCATAATGGAATGTGAATTATGTTCCTGGCCCAGTTAAAGTATATTTCATTGCCTCTGAAAAGAGGGACATACAGGAAAGGAATGGCTCTAGATTTGTAAACTCAACAAAAAAAGAAAAAAGATACCAACAACCAACAAGATGCAAAAAATTTGATGTGTTACACTCACATGACTTTCTTTACTCTTGTACTAATCATTCTTACATACTCTTATTCCTATTATTTATTTATTTATGCCAACAAACTTACTGTTGGTGTTTTTAAACACACAAGCCGTGTGTGGGCAATGTTTGAGAGGTAGAACTGGAACTTAAAAATTCAATGCCACAGTTGGGATTTAAACCACACACCCTCCACTTATGTGGGTTCTCTAACCATTAAGCTAATCCTGGGACATAAAGTATAGTAAGTCACCATAGGGGTAATTGTCTCTGATGGGAGACTGCCTTTGTGGTTTAACAGGAGAAATATTCAAATTCAAATTTATTGCTCATAAAACTTGTAATACAAGCATGGAGCATTGTCAAATGCTAATACATGAATAAAAAGTACATCATGGCACATAATTAGACTTATGGAATACAAACATAGAATATTGAATATACAAAAATACATTAACAGTACACATTAATTTAACATCTCTTCTAACCTGTATGGGCACTTTTCAATTAGATAATTCTTTAACTCTTTAGCAAAGGAATTTTTTCTTGAGTGCTCTTTTATACCTCTTGGTAGGGCACTATAATATCATTCCCATTACAATCGGATCCTTTTTGGTTGAAGCCTTATTTAAGTGCGTTCTATGGTAATTTTCATTCCCTCTGGTGTTATATGTATGGATATGTGTTTTTAGTAGGTGATTTGTTTTGAATCAGTATAATTACTTTGTATACATAAATAGCAACTATTGTCAATATTTTATTCTTTTTAAAGAGTGGCTTACACGTGTCTGTAGTCTTTAGTTGAAAAATATGACGTATGCATCTCTTCTGTAGCAATAGTATCCTGTTTAATTTTGCTACCCCACACCCTCCCCAAATTTCAATACCATAAATGCAAGTGCACGTATATTATGCCGTAATATATAGTTTAAGCTCCTCTACATTAAGGTATTTTGCAAAGTATTTTAGTAGGTATATGTTTTTTGTGATTTTCTTACATACTTCGTTTACATGCATTTCATATGTTAAGTGTTTGTCAAGATATATTCCTAAAAAATTTTGATTAGATACCTATTCTACTTTAGTACTTTCAAGTCTTACATTTATGTAGTTTAGTTCCTCCCCCCTTTTTTGCTGAAAATGTATCAGTTTGGTTTTTTTTTTTTGTTTGATTTAAGAGAGTTATCTTTAAGATAATTTGAAATTTGTAGCAAATTTTGAAAAATTTTGTTTTCTAATTGTAGAAAGTTTTTCCCTTTACAAATGAGTGAAGTATCGTCAGCATACGATATGAGTTTCAAATCAGTTGATTCCCCCAAATCATTTACATACAAAATAAAGAGTAGTGGCCCTAGGACGGATCCTTGCGGTACTCCAGATTTTACATTTTGAATGTTAGATTTAACAGATTTGAAATGGTTTACAGGCAATTTAGTTCACAACATTGTTTACGATTTACTAGATAAGACTGTAATATTTTATTTATTTTCCCCCTTATCCCATAATTTTCTAGTTTCGTTAACAGCAGTTTATGTGACACACAGTCAAATGCTTTAGATAGATCTAGAAATAATCCTATAGTATTCTCGCCTATGTCCATATTTGTGAATACTTCATGGATAAATTCTATAATGGCACTAATAGTCAAATATCCCTTTCTAAATCCCTGTTGGAAGTCTGCTATTATGCCATTTGCATTTAAGTGACTTATTATTCGTTTTTCCAGGACTTTTTCATATAATTTAGCAAATATTGATGTTAAGGTAATAGGCCTATAGTTCGACTCATCCTTTTTATTACCACCTTTATATACAGGACGCACAATACCGATCTTAAGTTTTTCGGGGAAAGTACCTTCATTAATTGAATAATTTATTAAGTACACCAGTATGTCCATTAGAGCATCCTTGCATTTTTTGAGCATAACAGGTGAAAAGCCATCCCAACCGCTGGATCTCTTGCTCTTAAAACCATTTACTACTATATTTAATTCTTGATCATTTGTTTCATTTACATACATGGATTTGGATATATTTTTATTGCCGATTCCCATTTTATTTTGGACAGAAGAATTTCCAATATTAAAAAATAATCATTGAATATGTTACTAATGTGTACTGGGTTTGTTATTATTTCTCCATTTATGTTTAGGTAAATATTATTTTGCTCTTTTACTTCTGGATTTTTTTGCTCATCTATAATTTTCCACATTGTTTTAGATTTATTTTCTGAATTTTTAATTTTGTTCGAGTAGAATTTTACTTTGTTTGCTTTTACAGCTGATCAATAGTGTTTTTTATACTCTGTATATAATGTTTTATATATATCTAGCTTAGTATCCGTATAATAGTTATACATCTCTTTCACTTTGTCTCGCAGTGAGCTCAACTCATAACTGAACATTAGTTTAGGATTTTGTTTAATGCACTGTTTTATAGTCTTTTTAATTTTGGGACATACAATGTTTAGGTAATAACTCAGAATATCAAAGAAATGGTTCCATTTTTCCTGTGCATTTTCTGCACTATATACTTTAATCCAGTCCTCTTTTAATGGCATTGTATTTAGCTCAGCTATTTTGCTCTCGCTTGTGTCTCTTACAGAAGTAAAATATTTCTTACGAATTTTTTGTTGACAGTTAAAAATATTTATAATCTGCGAGGTGTGGTCTGAGATATGAAACTCATTGTTAGTTGTTGTATATTTATTTTCTTCTAGGTTAGTTATGATGTAATCCAAAGTGGTACTTGAGTGGCTTGCAATTCTAGATGGCCCCAAAGATGATGTGGTATCGTGTAGATTAAAGCTTTTTAAGAGATCAGTAAAAGCATAGTTTCCTACATTTATATTGAAGTCCCCTACAAGAATAAGATTTTGTTTATGAGTAAGTAGTTTGTTAAGTAGCAATTCTAGTTGTATTAGGAATTTTTCTACATTTGATTTGGGTGATCTATAAATTCCCACTACTGTTATATTCCCAATTTCAGTGATTAATTTCATACCTGCTACTTCAAAGTCCATTTCTATGCAGAAATTTGATAGACTCATTGGATTGCATTGAATCTCGCTCTTAGCATAAATTGCAACTCCTCCAGTTTTATGCAAATCTCTACTGTAAGAGGAAACTAGTTTATAATTACTAAAACTATGTATTTTTAAAGCTACGTAGGCTTCCACGGCCGGTGTCTAAATTGTAGAAAGAAATATCTTCCGGGCTGTTATGCCGTGGTCTGCTGGAGATCTGTCTTCCTGACGTTTCGTCTACAACTGCGGTAGACATCCTCAGTGGCGTTGTCGAAGTCTCCTCGTGGAAGGTATCACTACGACTGATGCGTCAACTGTCTGTGGGGCTCCATTTATACCATGTGCAACGTGCGCTGATTGGCCCGGGGCGTCCAGAGGTGCGGTGGCTGGTGGAGGGGGTTCTATCTCTCTTATGCTGCTGGTCTCTTCTGATTAAACAGCAATTGGCATCCGGTCATAGAACATCATAAGAAGCAGGATAGCAAGGTAAGCCAATCAGAAGAGACCAGTAGCATAAGAGAGATAGAACCCCCTCCACCAGCCACCACGCCTCTGGACGCCCCGGGCCAATCAGCGCACGTTGCGCATGGTATAAATGGAGCCCCACAGACAGTCAACGCATCAGTCGTAGTGATACCTTCCACGAGGAGACTTCGACAACGCCACTGAGGATGTCTACCGCAGTTGTAGACGAAACGTCTGGAAGACAGATCTCCAGCAGACCACGGCATAACAGCCCGGAAGATATTTCTTTCTACAATTTATGTATTTTTAGTTCATCTATCTTTAGCCCATGTTCTGAGAAAACCATAATATGGGCATTTAGTTGCTGCAAAATACTTTCTATTAAGTCTACTTTATTACTCATATATTGTGTATTTTGGTGTAATATTCTAAGTACTGAGGAATTTATTTTATCAACACCATAGGGAGAATTATCTGTCTCTTGTGAATAAGAAGTTATCTCTACAGGAATTTTGCCCATACAGTCTAGAATTACAGGATTTTTTCTCTTCTTTTCTAGTGAATCTATTTCTATTATTAGTTTAGTTGCTAGATACATCTTACCTTTTTTGTTCATTTGTGATGCATGTTTTGTGTAGAATTCTCTACTTAACTTACCTATATCTATTTGTATACTATATTCTGATTTCCTGAACATAAGTGTTTCATTTTCCTATTTGTTTTCCTAATTTCCCTATTTATGAAAGAATTATAATCTACATCATATCTATGTGGAATGTTTACAATGATAAACTGCTGATTTCTAAATTTACTAATTATTTTGCTGAGGACACTAAGAAGTTTCCATGCTTCATTACAACATACGTCATTTGTACCAGTTATTATAACACTAAAGTTTGTATTTGTGTTGACATTTGCTATAACATCCCTAATCTTGGCACACTTTTTGACATACCCAATAACATCATAATTACTCTTATTACACATTTTCAAAGCTATCCCCTTTGCAAGACTATCACCATGAACACTTACTTTCAGTTTTTGATTCCCTACAGAGACTTTTTCCCCACTTGCACTTCCCACTGTGGAGCGTACGTTCACATCATCTTCTTGCAGGCTGAAAAAACGTTTGTGTTGGTTCCCATCTGTTGAGTCACTGAGTAAGTTAGCACTGCTCATTTGCAATGATCGTTTTTTGTTACAAGATAGGATATCACTCTTTGCAACAGATTACCAAAATTTTTAGCTCCTTTTCTATTCATGTGCAGACCATCTCGAGCCCTGTCCCACTCATTTAACCATTGATTCCCATCTAGAAATGTACAAGAATATTAAATAAGAAAAAATTGAAGCTATTAACAGTGAAGCAACAAGATTCTAAAGTAAGAACAAATTAGAAACTAAAAACTTCACTTATCTTATTGTTTTGGTGCTAACCCTGGGGTTTCAAGCTATGTCCAGCTCATTCTCAAAGCCATATAAACAAACTCGTTGCCAAGCTACAATCTTTTATTTTTTCTGAAAAACAATTACTCTTATTCAATTTTTATTTACCAATCTCTGAAAACAAAAATTTATAAATACAATCTATAGATGGTAATTCGAAGTTCATGACACGGTTCCTGTTTTTTAAAATAAAATTTTTTTCCCAAACCATTAAATCTATTGGATTACTTAATTGTTTTAATAATTTAACTTCTGAATTAATTTCATGATTAAATGACCAAAAATGATCTGCCACAGCTGATTTATCAGTTTGTTTATATTTAATATTTCTAAAATGTTCTTTTATTCTGGTTTCTAGATGACGTTTAGTTTTACCAATATAAACTTTATCACAATCTAAACAGCTAAATTGATAAATGCCAGATTTTTTATAATTTGGTATTTTATCTTTTTTTGAAAAATTAAGTAAATTTAGTATATTAAATTCATTTTGAGGGACCAAATTTATTCCATATTCTTTAAAAATCCTTGTAAGTTTTTTATTAGCCCATGGATGGTAAGTAAACTTTTTAAAAATAGAATTATCTTTTATTTTTTTAAGGGTTGAAACTTCTTTGACAGCTTTTTAATACTTAAATTCCTCTATCCTTTTATGTATAAAATCTGTATTAAAACCATTAATTACTGCAGTGTTAATAATGTGTTTATATTCTATGTCAAATTCATCTTTATTAAGGGGTATATTTATTAACCTATAAATTAAACTATTAAAAACGGCAAATTTATGTGCTGGCTTGGCAATGGGTAGTCCACTTTCGCCATTTCTTGCTAATCTTTTCATGAGTTTTTTTGAAACTCAAATTACAAAATCATTCCCTCTAATTTTTAAAATATGGTATAGATATGTGGATGACATTTTTGCTGTTGTCTCTAAAAAACAGATAAATGATGCTTTAAAACTTTTAAATTTACAAGATAAAGCTATACAATTCACTTTGGAAACTGAGAATAATGGATTCCTTTCATTTCTGGACTTAAAAATTAAAAGACATAACAATACATTGAAATTTGGTATTTACAGAAAATATACTCATACTGATAATTACATAAAATATAAAAGTTTTAATCCTTTTGCACATAAATTTGCTGTTTTTAATAGTTTAATTTATAGGTTAATAAATATACCCCTTAATAAAGATGAATTTGACATAGAATATAAACACATTATTAACACTGCAGTAATTAATGGTTTTAATACAGATTTTATACATAAAAGGATAGAGGAATTTAAGTATTAGAAAGCTGTCAAAGAAGTTTCAACCCTTAAAAAAATAAAAGATAATTCTATTTTTAAAAAGTTTACTTACCATCCATGGGCTAATAAAAAACTTACAAGGATTTTTAAAGAATATGGAATAAATTTGGTCCCTCAAAATGAATTTAATATACTAAATTTACTTAATTTTTCAAAAAAAGATAAAATACCAAATTATAAAAAATCTGGCATTTATCAATTTAGCTGTTTAGATTGTGATAAAGTTTATATTGGTAAAACTAAACGTCATCTAGAAACCAGAATAAAAGAACATTTTAGAAATATTAAATATAAACAAACTGATAAATCAGCTGTGGCAGATCATTTTTGGTCATTTAATCATGAAATTAATTCAGAAGTTAAATTATTAAAACAATTAAGTAATCCAATAGATTTAATGGTTTGGGAAAAAAATTTTATTTTAAAAAACAGGAACCGTGTCATGAACTTCGAATTACCATCTATAGATTGTATTTATAAATTTTTGTTTTCAGAGATTGGTAAATAAAAATTGAATAAGAGTAATTGTTTTTCAGAAAAAATAAAAGATTGTAGCTTGGCAACGAGTTTGTTTATATGGCTTTGAGAATGAGCTGGACATAGCTTGAAACCCCAGGGTTAGCACCAAAACAATAAGATAAGTGAAGTTTTTAGTTTCTAATTTGTTCTTACTTTAGTACAAGAATATTGTTTGCACACCCAGTCAAGTGTAGAATTCACAGCATCTATATACCTTAGTCCTCATCCCTACGATACAAGATTCCACTAACACATAGTTCTGCCCTTGGAAATTGTACTTTTGCTGTTTTCACCAGATTTTCCATTTTTGTCATGATTTCTTCCAGAGACTGGCTTGAGAATTTAATGCCATTCTGGCAGTTTGTCACAATAGCTCAGTGGTTAGAGTGTCCGCCCAGCAAGCGGAAGGTCTGTGGTTCAAATCCCAGTTGTGGCATTGAATTTTTAAGTTCCAGTTCTACCTCTTAAACTTTGCCCACACACGGCTTGTGTGTTTAAAAACACCAACAGTAAGTTTGTTGGCATAAATAAATAATAATCTTCCAGAGAAGTTGATGAGTGGAGATCATTAGTCCCTGTGTGTAGTATGATAACGTCTGGGTCATCTTTATTTTCCTCCAACTTTCTCTCCAAATGTTGAATCCTGATCCCTGGATAACAGTAAACCAGGGAGTCTTCATCCAGATATTCACCCACATGACAAGTTATTGAATCCCCTAGCACTATAGCAGTTTTCCTATCATACCATTTATTTTGTTTATTTGTTGATTTTTCTGAGCAGCTGCTGTAGCTTCTTTTCCTTTCTGTTTCGGGGTTTGGTTTGTTAGTACTCCTTCGCGATAGGTTAGAATGCTTGTTTGGAGTTGAGTCAGTCGAATCTTGTTGTAGTACTTGGAATTTATTCTGGAGAGGGATTCCGCCATTTTCTAGTATTTGATTCTTATCTTTGTTTATACTTCGATCACTGTTTCTCCATGCTGTAGTAGTCCACCAGTCATCTGTATTTACTTGTCGAGAATGTTCCCGCCAATTTTTTATCTTGGTTTCTTCATCCCTTTGGCTGATTTTGTTTATTAGCTGGTAATTGTCTTCCTTTAATCAATGTATTTCTCCGCGCATCCTGGATCTTTCAGCTAATGCTTCATCCAGATCCTTTTTTAGGATTTCTATTACCATACGAAGAGAAGCGACGCTTTCATTTGCACCTCGTAGCTGGTCGTTGCATATGTTTCCCAGTTGTTGTGCATTACTTATGATTTCTGCTTTACCCACACTTTCACTGTTTTCTGTACTCATTAATTCACTATTGCACTTTTTCAATGCCGTATTTTCACACTTATTCTTCTCGTTAGTGGATTTTTTTGCACCAGCATTTTCACAAGCTTCGATACTCGGCGCCATTTTGTACGAGGTTTGAGAATTCAATGTCATTCTGGGAGGTTGTCATGGTAGCTTAATGATTAGAGCACGTGCCTGGTAAGTGGAGGGTCTGTGGTTCAAATCCCAGCTGTGGCATTGAATTTTTAAGTTCCAGTTCTACCTCTCTTATTCCTATATCTTCTTCATGTTAGTTGAGATAAACATTTGCAGAAATTATTTAATTACATATTTTCTGGTAGCTGCGAGGGGAATATGGGAATACAGTAGGCTTTGAGCAATAGTCAAATCTTTTAAAGCTTTCAAATTCCATTCTCTTTGCATGGTTAACATAAAAAGTATAAGTTTTCCAAAACTCACACAAATAACATGGAATATCTCTGAAATGGTGCACTCTACAAAAAAAATTATCAAGACATAAATTGTGTATTTTAGCAAGATCAACATTTTTTGTATGGCAAGGTTTGGTCTATCTCTTAAGGTTTACCAGTTATGCAAAAGTCATTCAGTCAGAGTAAACAGGACTAAATGGCCTATAGTCAGAAAATTCAAGATATACATTTCATTTGTCATAAAAATATCTTACATGTGGCATTTTAATCAAAATTTTTAGAGCCATTTTCAATAAAATCAAAATTTTCAAAAAATTTTTCATGTAAAGGGGAGTTTAGGATGGAGCAATTTTCCTCAAAATCTTTGTGTTGCATCCTTGAAAGACGTTAAACTTAAATACCAACTTTGGTTTTTAACCAACTTTTCATTTTTGGGTTATGCTGTCCACAGACACAGACACAGACACAGACACACACACACACAGACACACACACACAGACACAGACACAGACACACACACACACACACACACACACACACACACACACACACACACAGACCTTTTTCTAAAAATACTCTTTTCTGAGGGCCTCAAAACATATATTTCTGGTGAAATCTTGACATTGAATTTTTGGGTGGAATACAATACTTCCTCTACTTTACTATACACAGTAGAGAAAGTAAAAATGTGCTTCCAATTATATAAAAATTCTACACAATGACCATGCTTCAAATGAAAAATAGGAAGAAATGAAAAAAAGTTTGAAGGATTGCACACCAGTTGAGGTTATGCAAAATTATAATGTAACACACTGCCATGGATGTTTTGAACCTTGCCATAGTTGATAAAAAGCTTTTACCACTCCAAACATTTCAGTTAGTATATGGTTTAGCTTTAAATGGTCTAAAATTGGTTTAAGATATAAAGTTTAATCATAAAATACATGAATTTGGCAGAAATATATTCATTCATCATGACAGTATCTTTTGAAACCATTAACACTCAGTGGTCTATTTACAGATTGGAGGATTTTAGGACAGTGGATGAATAAAAAGGCAAACAAGACATTGTTGACATACTGTATGCTGAACCAATATATTTTATATGTTCTTAATTCCTTTTTTAAAAATATAAGTTGGGCATTAATAGGTTAAAAGGTGTCAATATTGATTTAATATCTATTATTTCATTTTAAGGAATCTCCAAAAGAACAGACCCACAAACAGTTTGGGTGTTGTTGCTGCAAGTCACTTCCACTAACAATGGTGGCATCGCTTCCGGTCAGAGGTTATGTTCCTGGTCAAGAAATTCCAGTCACTCTTGAAGTTGATAATATCAGTAATGTTAATGTTACATTAATCACATGCAATCTTGTGAAGGTAAGTGGTGTCTACTGAAGAAAATAAAATACATCTTAATTATCAGTGTCAAAGTAATGTCAGAATTTACATCAAAATTAAACAAATCTTGGGAAATATGGGAATACAGTAGGCTTTGAGCAATAGTCAAATCTTTTAAAGCTTTGAAATCCCATTCTCTTTGCATGGCCAAGAGATAAAAAAGTGAATAACAACCTTCCATTTGAGAAAAGTTTAAGTATTACAAAACTTACAAAAATAACAAGGAATATCTCCCAAATGATTCATTCCACAAAAAGATGCATTTGGACATGTGTGTTTTAACGAGATCTATATTTTTTGTACAGAAAAATTTGGTCTATCTCGTACGGTTTACCAGTTATGCAAAAATCATCAAGAGTAAACTGAACTATATAGGCTATGTGCAGAAAATTAAAATCGTTCATTTCATTTCCCATAAAAATATCTTAAACATGTCACATTTTAATCCAAAACATTAGAGCCATTTTTGAGAAAATAAAAATTTCCGAATAATTTTCCATGTAAAGGGTAGTTTATGGTAGAGGAATTTTCTTGAAAATCTTCATGTTGCATTCTTGAAAGAGAAACTTAAGTACCAACGAGCAAATACAATATATTAACTCAGAGTTTCTGGATACATGCTACATGAAGATGTCCCAAGTCCTCAGCAGGTCCTCTTGAAGGCTTTACATTCCTCTCTTAGGGACGTCACACTTTGTCTCACTGACTCCAGTTTCTTTTCAAAGTTGAGGACAAACCCGGTGGCTCCAAACAACACCCTAAAAGGCCATTCCTTGGAATCAGTAGGATTTGACCAAACTTGAAGTTGATCTTGAAGGCTTTACTTTTAAGCCTTTTAGCAGAATAGTGGTGTATCGAGAGTTCTTCTACATTCACTTTACACACTTAGGTCACTAGTTACAGATGTAGAACCATCAGAGTGGTCTCTTTTTTACTCTTCCTCTTTACTTTTCATAGATTCCATTGCAAGAACTCTTGCCTCTTATTTGTGCCCCTGCTTAATTAGCCATTTGAAGCATTTCTTGGTCACTCCTCCCAGCTTAATGCACTTTTTCCTTCTTAATTGTAGTTTCCCTATTGATTCCTCTAGTTCAGGTTCTTCTTCACCTGTTGTGTTATCTACTGATGTGTTGGATGGACTTTCCAGTAGCTCCAAATCCATAAACTCATCTTCACTGGCATCACTATGCTTTTCTTTAGCCTCTCATTTTGGTATAGTAGATAGAGCACCACTCTCATATTCCAAATTATCCATGAAGTCCCCCAAGTAGCTAGGGAAATAAAAGCTCACCTGTGCCAGAGCCCCACCTTACCACAGGAAGGCAAAATTTAAACCATTGGTCACCTAGTATAAGTTCACATACCACTGACCAAGCTCCCCTTGACCATGCAGCCCTCGGCATATGCTGCTCCATCTTCGCTTGGGGTGTTTTTGTGTGGTCAGTTGAATTACATTCTTCATGTTATGTGAGTAACTAAGGATGTGTAACTGTGAATAATTCCTCAGGTGGTTTGTGTGTGTATGTGTACCTGTACTGTAGGTGTGTGGTCTGGGACCCATTATTGATTATTCGGGGCTGCCCTGTTAACAAACAGATCCACTATCCACCACCTGTGGACCTGCCTGATAGCTGACACCCAAGCCCCAAGATCTACATGGATTAAGTGCTTTGTTTTGATTTTGAAGTATTTCTCTGTCAAATGCAATAATGAGAAAGTTTTTGTTTTTACAGCATATTTTAATTTCACATTTTTGTAGGTAGTGACTTTCACTGCATCCTCACCACGGAAAATTAGGATGATGAAGTATGATGTGGCAACAATGATCTTCCCAGAAGCACCAAGAGGGCATTCAGAAACTTCAACAAGAAAACTGAAAGTACCCGCTGTACCACCAACTAGCGTAGGAAAATGTAGTATTATTGATATTGCATACAAAATAAAGGTAATACGAAGATTAAAATAATACATAATTGACATCTATACATGCCATACAGGGTGTGTACACTTATATAAAACCCAGAGTTGTATAAATGGCTTGAAATGAATTATCATGTTCTTGAATTGTAAATATTTCTCTTAAAGTAGCATTGTCCATTTAAGCAACCTCTTCTTGTTCTTCTTCAGCTTTCCCTTGTGCTTCATGGCGTCAAGCTTAAGCAAGCTCAATATACATATATAAAATAATAACAATAACAACAACAACAATAACAATAACAATAATAATAATGATGATAATGATGACGATGATAATAATTATATAGTCTTGCATAGTATGGCGCCAAAACACATTAAACCTTCTAATTTATTTGAGTATCATTGTAAACCTACAAAACAATCTCAGATATTTGTTATATCATACCTCAAAGGTGACTTGCAATGTTGCAAATCTTTTTAAGTTTTTGGTTAGATAGTTTACTTCAGTTAGTGTTAATTATTATTTTACATTAACCATGTGTAAGAAGTAAGCTAAAAGTTAAATCAGACCTGAAATATTCTATTTGGGGACTGGGATTTGTGCCACAGAATTTTGATTATATGTACCAATGCTCTTGCCATTTCAGCTACCATAATTAGTGCCCAAATTTGTATTAACTAAAAGTTCACAACTTAAAATCAGAATTACACTTCATTTGCCATGTAAATACATTTTACAGTCATTCTCAAGAACATTAAAAAGTCATACTTCAACACATGTTTAAATTTAGACTTTAAACTCTACATTTAAGAAAAATTAATGCACATATACAACTAAAAATCTAGGAGAGGTATGTGACTACTACCTATAAGTTCTTGAAATCCAAGGCAGACTGCTGATATTCATTCCTATCATCGATGTCACATTTTGTTTATACTGGTAGCTGTCATAATCAATGCAAAAATATGCAATATTTCTATCTGTTACCAATTGCTGGAAACAAGTTTGTTAAAAGACTCAGTCGGTAGTATTTCAAAATTCATTACCCAGTCCTTATTTTTCAAAATGAATATCTTTTTCCAAACGATTATATCTATGGGTCTATTTAATTGTTTTACTAATTTAACCTAACTGCCTTTGATTAGAAGAACTTGCAGCACATACTAAGATAAGTGAAGCTCTTAGCCTCTAAGTTATTATTACATTTATTGTTGTTTCTACTAAATTTTGAACTGTTGCAATTATTTCTTCATTCTTCTCCAGCAATTATTTCTTCATTGTTGGAGATACCCAAAATCAGTGTCAACATTTGTATGCCCCAAACCTCTGGCATAATGAAGATTCAAATTTATCTCTGAGAGACAGGAAGCTCAGTTCAATTCTTCTTCTTTTTTGTTTTTGAGGGAGTAGGCTCAGCTTCTGGTGCTTGGACATAGTGAAGAAGTACCAAAGGAATGTTTCTTTTGCTCTTGTGTTTCATTCTCATATTTAGTGGATTACACTAACTGAGCAGCTTTCAGCTCACATTCTTCTAAGCTATTCAGTTTTGTTCTTATTAAACTCCAGTATTTTTAATTCAGTATATTCAAAACTAAAATTTTTAACTTTTTTTAGGGGGGGAGGTTTGTTTTTTAATTGGTGTATGGTGCAGGTTCTGCACATAAATTTGACCCTGTTCCACTAACCAGCCCCTTTCCAAATTCATATATGCTTGAACAAGATAACAATATTGGCAGCTCATTGCTCATTGCTTTGAGAATATTTTTGTAAGATTTTTCCTTAACATTTAAGAATGTTAAGAAAGTTTTCCTTAGTTTTTCTGGAACTTTATGACCTATAGTGAAATACAGGGTCACAACACAAGGTGTAAATTGAACTTGCACCAGAATAATAATCATAATACAAAATGCATGAATAAAAATGCTTTTAAATTGGTTTATATATATACAATCATCTGCTGATTGAAGTAAAATTTAAAAAAAAAAGTGAAAAAATGTTTTTTAAACAATCCTATTAATAACAATTCTTTTTAAACAAAATTAAAACAATAAATTATAATCTCAATAAAGTTATTAATTCATTATTATTCATTTATGCCAACAAACTTACTGTTGGTGTTTTTAAACACACAAGCCGTGTGTGGCCAAAGATTAAGAGGTAGAACTGGAACTTAAAAATTCAATGCCACAACGTACCTCTTATTAATACATGTTTACGTTTAGAAGAAAACACTCATAATCCACAAAAAACATAAATTAAAATATATTAATGTTAATTTTTTTAATAGTTTAAAATAAAACATTGGTCTTGTAACCAAAAATAAGTTCAACTTTTAAAATTTCAAAGGGAAGAAAGTCTTATCATTAATTTCCAAAAGTTGTTGTTGTTGTTTTTTTCTAGTGCCTTGCATCTGGCAATGAAGCCATTAGCATTTGTGCTTTCCAATACTTTTGAACTGTAGTTTCTTCTGATCTTAATGCTTCACAGGTCTTCAAGTGATCTTCATTCATTTCTGCTGAATCGTTACACAGGACACATTGGTGAGGCTGAGATACCTATTCTGTAGAGATGACTTGCTAAGCAGTCGTGATTTGTCAATAGTCGGAAGGCTGCAACCGCTGTTTTCCGTGGTCTCTGGGGGATTATATCTGGGTTGGAAAGTAGTATAATCCATTTTTTATCTTTGGCATTTGTTTCTATTTCTTGTAGGTATGAATGAGAAAATTTTTTAACGATCAAGCGTTTTATTGAGGAATATGAGAAATTGAATTTAGATTTTTGTTTTATTGTTGTGCCTTTCTTTGCAAGTGAGTCTGCAGCTTCGTTCCCCATGACTCCACAGTGTGCTGGAATCCATTGGAGCTGAACAGTCTTATTAACTTTTTGGAGTTGTGTTAACATTTTGTAGCATTCTCTAATTTTTGTTGACTTCTTTGTAGTATTTGAACATATTCCCTGAATTGCAGCTTTAGAATCCGAAAGAATGACTGCCTTGTTAAATTTATTTAAGGGAAGACTTAATAATTGTCGGAGAGCAATGTATATAGCCTCTATTTCTCCATCATAATTTGTTGTGTCTCTGCCAACAGAATGATAAAAGGAAAAATGTGAACACGTAACTCCAGCTCCAGTAAGGTTTTCCTTGGAGGATCCATCAGTATATATGTGCAGCCATTCTTCTGTGGGATACCTAGTATTGATTGTTTCCAGAGCTAGAAGTTTTTGTATTTCTTTTGGTGTGTCTGATTTACTTATTTCCTCTATTAATTCCAAATTGAAGGTAGGTTGCAATAATTCCAATGGATTTTCTCTTATAAGTAGATTTTCTCTGGTGTTAGGAATGTTCAATTTGGATTTAATCTGTGTTACCTTTTCTAGGAAACTATTATGAGTATTAAGGATTGAAGGGGGGAGGTTCTCTTCTGTCCATTTAGAGTTTGGCAGTCGTAACATTTTCTCGTGTTGGAGCAATGCTTGTTCTTCCATTTTTCCATTTTTGTTGTTATTGATGGGGTTCGTGTTAAGGCAAGCATGGCCTCAATAGATGTGGATTTAACTGCTCCAGTGATTAGGCAAAGAGCCTGATTTTGTATTTGTTCATGTGGCTTTCATGTAACTGTTTTCTTAACGGGCACCAGTTTTACAATGTGGCAGTTACATCACCCGACTTAAACCCCCATTTTGCAAGGGGGACCACACCTATCGTTGGTCAACGGGTCCATCAGACCTAGCCGGGAGGACTAAATAGGTGGTATTTAGATCCACCGACCTTCCCCTCATGTGCCTCTGAGGGACGGTGTTGTGCTGTGATAGGCCAGCACATATGTAAATGACATTTCCTCCATTTTAGATGAAACAGTTATACCGCTGTGATTCGGTCCCCAGAGCCTCATCTGTTAAAAGCAGGGTGCACCACGGGCAGGATGAGGATGGGAATTGGGTAGGAGAGGCTATAGGAGGCGCATCACTACCCCTTACTACCCCAATTCCCAAAAGTAATATGACTTTATAAAATGACCTATTGTAATAGGTTTTGTTTTATTTCTTTGTGCCTGACAATAGCCTAGATGCATTATATTACCTATAAAATTTGGGTTTAGAATTGCTGTGTAATAGTATGTCATTACTTATGTATATGACAATTGCACATTCTGCATTCTGAGTAACATTATTAATATTGTTGTTGTTACTATGGTTCATTTTCTGGTATATTCATAATGCTCTACCTATGTGTTTTTTGACTTTGTACACAATCATTATAATTATTAGTTACAAAGATCATTACGAAAGTTTTGAGATGTGAGAAACTGAAAGTTGATTCCTCGAATTGGATGCAGGATGGAATAGCTCTATCCTTTCTTGATAAATGGTATCAGGTAGTGACTCTTCCACTCCAGGAATTCCAGCAGTGCAAGGATGAACAATCAAAGGCATGCACATGCTCATTCCCTGCACTGAAGCTTGGAAGAGGGTATTTTCGCTCTACGATCTTAAAAGTACGTTAAACCAGTGCCAAAGTCTTGAACGTTTGTCACAGTATTGCTCCTTCCCATTTCACAGTTTTTCAGTGGTTTCAGGAATTTAAAAAGTACTAAACATCTTTAAAAGTTGAGGAGAGAAGTGTGCGTCCAGCATTGGTAGTGACTGAGGTAAAATCACAGCATTGAGAAAAATTGAGGCAGCATTGTAGGTTGGATCATCAGCAGTTTTGAAAATCCTCTATGAATCGTTTGTGTGAGGAGGGTCACATCCCGATGGGTGCCTCACAATTTGATGGAAGAACAAAAACATGCCCATGTTGAATGGTGTGAGAAAATGCTGACAAGATCCGAATGAGGGGACTCCAGACGGGTTTCTGTTCATCACACATAATGAAACCCAGATTTATTAGTTTGATCCGGAGACCAAGCGTCAACTAGTGGTGTGAAACTTTTCTGATGACAGTCCATCGACAAAAGTGAAGTGCTGCCAAAGTGTCCACAAGAAAATGGTGGCCTTATTTTTCCTAAAGTGTGGTCTTGTGGCAACCATTTCTCTGCAAGAGCAAAGCACGGTTACAGCTAATTGGTATATCACAGTTTGCTTGCCAAAGTTTTTGCTAAGCTTAAAAAATGGTGGCCATGCATGGGACTGTGAGGGATCCTTCTCCATTACAACAACGTGTCCACACACACGGTCATCATCACCATTCAGTTCCTGAAGCCTACAGAGGTCAAACTTATGATTCATCTACCATATGGTCCCGACCTGGTCCCATGTGACATTTTGCTGTTCTTGATGATAAAAAACTGCATGCCTGGAAAGATCAGATACTCTCTTCCAAGCTCCTGACTACCTGCATGCTGCGGGTTGTTCATCCTTGCGCTGCTGGAACTCCTGAAACAGGAGAGTCACTACCTGATACCAATTTACTCACAAAGGATGGGGCTATCTCTTTCTGCTCCAATTTGAGTGGACCAACTTTCAGTTTCTCACATCTCAAAACTTCTGTAGTGACCCTCATATATTTTTTAAAATATATCTTACATATGCAAGATCAATGCACAATAGCTACATATTTGTAGTTATAAATATTATTTGTTTAATTTAATAATGTCAGAAACTTATTACAACAGCCTATTGACAATAAACCATGCATTCCTATACTCTGTTCATCTAGAGATTAGAGGAGACGTAAACAAAGCCACATGCGTTTTGACCACAGCGCGCCCTCTTGACGCTTTCGTCGTCTGAATAGTCCCTTGAAGAAATACTGTTACTGAGGTCTGAAATGTCACTTAATGTTTGCTAAAGCATGAACTAAGTGTACTAAGCATAGTTAAAGTGTAAGAATTAGCAGTTAAGTGAATCTGTAACTAGCCTAATTCATTCTGCATGCGCATTATTCAGTATGAAAGTAACATGGCGGAATACATGAGTGTTGTAAAACATAAGCGCGGCAAACCATTGCGAAGTGGTGAAAAGACAATAATATTGAACGTGTTTAACAAGTTCTGCGAGAAATATCCTGAACTTGCTATCGAAGACGTGATGAAATTAACATCCTAGTTTACCAGTGTGTCAGTTGCAAGTATTTACAACACACACAAAGAAAAATCGTCAGTTGGTGAAGATCCCAGCCAAATGCGACCACGTGCCAGATAAATGGTGGATGTAGTTTGCGATGAATTTTTGAGTGTGAGATCTGCAATCCATCGAAAAGTTCACCAGTTCTTTGTTAACAATGAACCTCCACCTTAAACAAAGTGCTGTTGCCAGTTAACTCTGATCCCGATCTTCCAGATTTAAAACGAACTTCCCTCCACAAGCTGCTTCTGGAGATTGGTTTCGAGATTGTGAGCAGGAAATAAAAAAGTATTATTGTGGTCAGAGATGACATAAGTAGCAGTTAATTTCCATGTGCTACATGTTATTTGGATCAAGTAAATATATCCTTTTAGTAGTGTAAAAGGTATATTATACCTATGCGTAGCGTAGGTAATCGTGTTGCGTCATTGTGAAAGCACGTGGCCGCGGAGTGATACAAACTGGTGCTTTGTTTATATCTCCTCTAATCTCTTGATGAACAGAGTATAATGCTCTGCACTTACAAGTAATGATACAACTGTTAGCAGTGTTAAAGGAAAATAAACAAATTTGCAGAAACTGTTACGTATAGAAAATAAATTTCATATGTTCTTTTTTCTCTTGTCCTTACTCACACATTATTTTCTTTTTGTCCATTCTTTCCTTATTAGTATTTTTCCTGTGAAGCGCCTGTATGATAATTATTATTTATTTATGCCAATAAACTTACTGTTGGTGTTTTTAAACACACAAACCATGTGTGGGCAATGTTTGAGAGGTAGAATCAAAACTGAAAAACTCAATACCACAGCTGAAATTTGAACCACAGACCCTCCTTCAAATCCCAGCTGTGGCATAGAGTTTTTAATTTCCGATTCCACCTCTCAAACATTGCCCATACATGGTTTGTGTGTTTAAAAACACCAGCAGTAAGTTTGTTGGCATAAATAAATAATAATTACCATCTAAAGGTTATTTAATCCCAGGACATAAAGTACCATACTTACAATAGTAAGTTACCATTGGGGTAGCCATCTCTGATATGAGACTGCCTTTGTGGCTTACTGGGAGAGATACGAATTGGCTGGAGAATTCAATGTCATTCTGGCAGTTTGTCACAGTAGCTTAATGGTTAGGGCACCTGCCTGGTAAGTGGAAAGTCTGTAGTTGAAATCCCAGCTGTGGCATTGAGAATTTCAGTTCTGATTCTACCTCTCAAGAAATGCTGATAGGATATTTAACAATTTTATTACACTGCTCTAGTACAAAGATAAAACAAAAAGCAATAGGTTACTGTGAAAACAATTACTTCTGCATTCATATATATTTACCTGACTTGCTAACAACAGTGCCTTTGTCCACAGATAATAGCTAAGGTAGACGGACTTCATCGCAATTTGAAGTTGAGTGTTCCAGTCATCATTGGATCAATTCCTCTGCAAAGCTATCAATCTGCAATTACACCTTTTACAGAGCCACATTTACAAACTTCTGGAGAATTCTTACCTTCTGCACCACCTTTTGAAGCGTACCCCAATTTGCGTAAGTAAAAATATGATCTGAATTTTTTTGTAATATTTGTTATGGAAATAATAACTGAAATTTATTGTATTCAACACACCCACAAGCAAGTATAAAAACATATATTAAATTTTGTGTTGCAGCACCTCCTTCCTATGCAGAATGTATGTTTGGCATGAACAATATACAAGATTCAGAAGACAATGAATACACACATGGAAAGCTACAGTTTGCTCCAAAATATCCTATGTACAACTTTGATACAAAGTAGAAATGATTAGTTCAAGAATGGCATTATTAGTGGACCAGAGAAGGAACAAAGAAAGCTACATCTCAATAAGTGTTGTTGTTGCTGTTTTCTAGTGCCTTGCATCTGGCAATGAAGCCATTAGCATTCGTGCTTTCCAATACTTTTGAACTCTCAATAAGTGTGAATGTTTATTATATTGCTTATTGTTGTAATCACTGTTGATTTAAATGGCATAACACAAGGCAAATTGCTGTATCCTCTGCCTTTGTTCAGCAGGATATGACAGACAGAAAGCAAAGTTTACAGTAATAAGTGGTGAGCATTCTGAATAGCTCCATACTTCCAATCTACATATGCTCGCCATTATATTTTGTAGTACTCTCTCTGAAACTGCAGTGTTAAGTGCTGAATTGGCTTCAACCGCTGCAGTGTCACTCAGAGTGAAGGCCCATTACTATGTAACCTAACTGTACATGATTTTGTAGAAGTATTTGAGTTGACCTATAGACACTTAATTCTAGAAGAAACTTCCAGGCTGATGTGCGGTGGTCTGCTGAAATAACTGCGTCCAGATGTTTCGTCCAAAACTGCAGTGGACATCATCAGTAACATGGGCAAAGTCTTCTTTGTGAAGGTTCATTTGCATCCGAAACATTAACAGTCTGGAATGCAGTATTTATGTAGAGAGGGGTCTTCTCTGATTGGCTATGGGCCAGTTGCAGTGGTACAGCTGGTGGGAGGGGTCTAGCTGCTTCCTGATCGCTTCTAGTTCCTGATTGGTTCACATTGTTTCACTGTCTGGATTGTTGTTTAATGTCATTAATGATGGGATACCAAGTTCTGTTGAGCTTAAGGCTTTCTTCCTTCCTGTTAGAATTGTTGGGATACTTACAAATTCCTATAGCTTCGCGCCGTAATCGAGCATGGTAATGTGAGATGGTTGAGAGAATGTTGGTGTCTTGAAACTTGATGATGTGTTCTCCCTCTGTTTTTATGGCATGTTCGGTGAAGTCATGACACCAATGACAACTGCTGAGTCTGAAAGATGATTTTATTTTTTCAAGCAAATTATGACCTTTGTTGGAAACACCATGTCAGAGTAATGACTCAGTGCCCTTGCATTGCTCCCTGTTGAAAAGAATTTAGGGCTTCAACTCTAAAGTTATAGACAAATTCTGCAGCAGAAAGCAACAATGCATGCATTTTATCTGCCATCACCAAGTGAGGACTGGTTTTATTGTAATAAATACAGTAGAACCCCACTAATCTGAATCAGTTGGGGGTGTGGTCTGTTTGTATACGGACATGTTCGGATTATCCAAAAATAAGAACAAATCATATAAATATATATAAATTTAGCTGTAGGATTAGCAGCTATAAGGTAACGTAGTGTAGTAATGTGAGGAAGTGACAATATTGCAATTATCACGCACAAATAATGACAATGTATTCAACATAATAACAATGTATCCTTCTGACCTGTGGACATAGTTGATCACATGTTACAGTGGTGGTATGCATGTAGGTAGTTCTGTTTGTTTCTCTACTGTTAGTGTTCATTCTGCAACAACATATGTTTGTTGCTCATAAATTAAGTAAAAATTACTGCTTCATAAACATGTGATAGTCACCAGTACAGTACCTAAGTAAAGTGCAAATGTTGTTCAACATTTGTTGTGTAGTTTCAATAATGAGTGTCAGTTCTATAATAAAAATCTGATATGTTGCACTCACATGGCTATTTCTACTCTAGTACTGACTACTTTACAAACTCTTATTCCTATACCTTCTTCGTGTTGAGATAAATATTTGCCGAAATTATCTTATTGTTTATCTTGTAGGTACAACGAGAATATGGGAATACAGTAGACTAAGGAATAGTCAAATCTTTTAAAACTTTCAAATTCCATTCTCTTTGCATGCTTAACATATAAAAAGATCTGATGTATTGCACTCACATGACTTTCTCTACTCTTGTACCTACTAACCATTCTTACAAACTCTTATTCCAAAATCTTCTTTGTGTTACTTGAGATACACATTTACAGAAATTATCTTATTGCTTATTTCCTTGTAGGTGCAAGGGGAATATTAGAGTACAGTGGGCTTTGTGCGATAGTCAAATCTTTTAAACCTTTGAGATCCCATTCGCTATGCATGCTTAACATACAATAAAATGAACAGCGATGTTACATTTCACGGAAGTTTTAAATTTTCCAAACTTGACACAAATAAGAGGGAATATCTCCCAAATGGTTCTCTGCAAAAAAATGTATTTAGACATAAATTGTGTTTTAGCAAGATCTACATTTTTTGTATAGTAAGATTTTGTCTATCTCTTACGGTTTACGAGTTATTCAAAAGTCATCAAGAGTAAACAGGACTACATAGGCTATAGCCAGAAAATTCAAAATATGTATTTCATTTGTCATAGAAATATCTTAAACATGTATCATTTTAATCAAAATTTTTTGAGTCATTTTCAAGAAAATCAAAATTTTCAAAAAATGTTCCATGTAAAGGGTAGTTTAGGGTGGGACTATTTTCTTCAAAATCTTCATATTGCATCCTTGAAAGACATTAAACTTAAATACCAACCTTGGTTTTTAACCGACTTTTCATTTCTGAGTTATGCTGTCCAGACTGACACACACACACACACACACACACATGGACCTTCTTCTAAAAATGCTTTTTTTTTTGGATTCAGGGGGTCTCAAAACATATATTTCTGGTGAAATCTTGACATTGAATTTTTGGGTGGAACACAATACTTCCTCTACTTACCAGTAGAGAAAGTAAAAATAAATAATGATGTTCTATTTGACAGAAGTATAAGTTCTCCAAAACTCATACAAATGGCAAGAAATATCTCTGAAATGGTTTACTCTACAAAAAATTTATTTGTGTGTTTTAGCAAGATCTACATTTCTGTATAGCAAGATTTGGTCAATTTCTTACAGTTTACCAGTTATGCAAAAGTCATCCAGAGTAAATAGGACTACATGGGCTGTAGCCAGAAAATTCAAGATATACATTTCATTTGCTGTAAAAATGTCTCCAATATACAGCATTTTAATAAAAATCATTAGAGGCATTTTCAAGAAAATAAAAATTTTCGAAAAATTTTCCATGTAAAGGGTAGTTTAGGGTGGAGGTATTTTCTTCAGAATCTTCATGTCGCATCCTTGAAAGACATTAAACATAAATGCCAACCTTGGTTTTAACCGACTTTTTGTTTTAGTTATCCTGTCCACAGACTGAAATACAGACACAGACACACAGACCTTTTTCTGTTGCTCTTGTTTGCTAATGCTGGATTTCTGACAATGAAGTCATTAATTCTCTTGCTTTCCAATATTTTCCACTGATGAATGGGGCACTAGAAATGGCCAGGCAAATTACAGACATTTTTCTAAAAATGCTTTTTTTGTATTCAGGGACCTCCAAACATATATTTTGATGAAATCTTGACATTGAATTTTCGGGTGAAATATAAAGTTCCTCTACTTTACTATATGAAGTAGAGAAAGTAAAACTGCTTTCTCTACACTAAAAATAAGCCTTTTAGTGTTTTTTTAAATTATGAATTTTGTGTTCAGATATCCAGATTTTGGATTTATCGGGTTCTATTGTATATTTTTTGTGATGTTGTTTTCTAGTTACTCATATAATATTGTGCCACATTGCTACATTTTTGCATGAGCCACCATTGTCTTTAGTATTATTACAGATGTTGATTTCATTTTTTTCAAGTCAAAATTCCTTTAAATACAAGCCATTTTGAGGGATAAATGGAAATAAGAAATGAATGCAGAAATGTGTACAGAATCTATTGTGTGAAAAATACTTGACATGCATCCTAAGATCTGAGAGAATTTGGATATTATGCTTACAGCAGATTGTTACAAACTTGGAGTTGCTTGTTTCTTTTCTTGTACTTGATGGATTAATTTCATCTATACTTCATGCAGCCTTAGATCCAGACCTTGTATCCCTCCACAATAACCTGGTGTTCATATCAGCTGCTACTGACACAAACAAACGCCATGTAGGCTCGTGCCTTGTGTTTATGTTTCAAAGAACAATGTTTACTCAGGAGTTTTACGGATAGCACTGCTATCGTGCTACATTCAAATAGTCTTTACCATGGTAATTATTATTTATTTATGCCAACAAACTTACTGTTTGTGGTCTTTGTGGTTTACCAGGAAAAATACGAACTGGCTTGAGAATTTAATGCCATTCTGGCAGTTTGTCACAATAGCTCAGTGGTAGAGCATCCGTCCGGTAAGCGGAAGGTCTG
Organism: Tenodera sinensis; assembly: GCA_030765045.1. NCBI lineage: Eukaryota > Metazoa > Arthropoda > Insecta > Mantodea > Mantidae > Tenodera > Tenodera sinensis. The sequence continues at coordinate 191,501,834 of CM060963.1, forward strand.
TGGTTCAAATCCCAGTTGTGGCATTGAATTTTTAAGTTCCAGTTCTACCTCTCAAACTTTGCCCACACATGGCTTGTGTGTTTAAAAACACCAACAGTAAGTTTGTTGGCATAAATAAATAATAATTACCATCTGAAGGTTATTTAATCCTGGGATATAAAGTACTTACAATAGTAAGTCACCATTGGGGTAATTTGTCTCTGATGTGAGACTGCCTTTGTGGTTTACCAGGAAAAATATGAACTGGCTTGAGAGTTTAATGCCATTCTGGCAGTTTGTCACAATAGCTCAGTGGTAGAGCATCCGCCCGGTAAGCGGAAGGTCTGTGGTTCAAATCCCAGTTGTGGCATTGAATTTTTAAGTTCCAGTTCTACCTCTCAGTCTTTACCATGATTATTATCATACATCTTGAAAACTCACAAATAATCGTAATAGTTATGGTACTATATTATGTGGTGTGCTTTGGTTTTGGTGTATCCCAGTTTAGTTGTTGATGGCTTGTATTTACATCGAGTGCAGATCTAAGGGTGGAGTGATTATAGAGATTTCTATAGACTGTTCTGAACTCTCAGTTTTTGTAAATTCATTGTCTCTTCTGATCAGAGATTTTATAAGGGACCTTCAACTTGAAACAATATGAAACCTCTGAAGAGAGAAGCTAGTGTGCTGACCACTTGTTCACATTTTGGTGTGATATGCAGAGAGTATTTAGGGTGCAGCAATAGACCTTGGTAATATACAGGATGGTCCAGAAATGGGTGTACCCCCTTTATTTTCAACAATATGCTAGATATGGTTGAATTTTCATTATACACAGTTACTTGAAGTCTTAAGGGCCATAAACATCGGTGTGAGCACCATTCATGTCGTAACACAGCTAAACTGTGTGCCATGTTGTTGCAGATATTTTCTAGAGATACTCCGGAAGCACAAGGGTGAAGGCGTGCTCCACAGCTGCTTGTAATTCCTGTGTTGTGTGATATTGAGTGTTTCTTACTCATTCTTTTATGAAACCCAGAGAGCATTGTCTGGTGCCATCAGACTGGGACTTCTTGGAGATTAAGCAAAGGAAGCTGGTGAAGCTGCAGAACCTCTTCCAATCCACTGGCCAGGAAAGGTGTTATTCAGGTAATTGGGCTCGTGAATTGTGAAGTGTGGTGGTGCTCCATCCTGTAGTAAGACAACAGTGTCTTTGATACCATTCTCTTGCAGTTATGGCACCAACTACTCAAGCATCTCATGATAAGAATGTCCATTAACATTGCCTTTGAAGGAGAAAGGCCCAAAAATGTGTGTTGCACTCTGTCCAGTCCACACCATCATGTGTGGTGAGTTTCTCTCAGCTTTTCGTAAAACCATGGGTTTCCTTACACCACATGACAACGTTCCGAGAATGCATACTCCAGTAGATGGTGCAGTTGTCTGGTAAGAGGACTGCATCATGGGCTTGTTGGGAATCGAACGCATTAAGGAGAGTTCTGCATATCTTTTTCCATGCATCCGTATCGGTGTCACTTAGTTCATTCACACGCATTGGACAGTAAACCTTCAGTTCCAAATCTTGTTTCATGTGAATCATCATGGTAGTCTAAGGAATGCCAAGCTCTGCAGATCTTTTATGTGTTGATTTTAAAGGAGATTGCTGCACTGATGTTTCCACTTCGCTGCATGTTTCCCTTGTTTTATCGGTCGACCACCGTGGGAAAGGTCTTTCACACTGCCTGTAGCTTATGGACATTTTTCCCACCCCAACATTATTGCTTTTCTTGGTGGATTAATACCAAAGCAGTCTGTAAATTTTACTATAGCACTTTCAATGGTGTCACCTGTGTGATCTCTTTTGTGAAGCCAAACCGCAACAACCAATCTTTGTTCAATATGGACTTTGGTCACACATGGTTGATTATAACTCCAACTTAACGGTCACCAAGGTTAACAAACAGAAAACAAATGAGTGGAACATGGCAAGCAATATTGCCAACATGTACCACATAAAAGAAACTTCCCTCCACCGTCAAGCAAACAATGTAAGGGGCAGGGGGGGGGGGGGTATGCCCACTTCTGGACTATCCTGTATAATACCTGCATTTGGATTCAAGGTCTTGCCTTCACAGGATTCCTAACTGAATTTCATAGTTCACTTCTTTATATCAAGTTGAAAATCTTCCTACATGATACTGGAATACTGATCAAATTATAGTTACCTAGCTCCTTTCTTTTCAATTGTGTTGTGAATTAAGGAAAAACTGTGAAACTATACATTAATTTAGTATGTTACTATTAAGAAATTTTTTATGAAAATAACTAAAAATAGCATACATTATGTATCTCAGCACATGCATTTGTGAAAGTAATTGTAAGGTGCAAGTTGTAAATATACTGCAAATATAAATGATTGAAATAAATAGCTTCCTATCAAAATTCGTCCTACCATTCCAATTATTTTATATTTCAGCTCCATACCTTGACTTTCTAGTTTCACTGAATTAAAAAGCAATTATAAATCTACACAAAATAAGCATCCTTTAACTATTAAAAAATTCTAAGTAATTAAGAATTCAACAGCCATTTTATAAAAATGCAGTTATGCTTAATGTTTGTTAGTTTTCCTACCCTGCTGTTTGTTACTCCTCAAGCATCTCTAAAGACATTAAGGCTGTTACATAACAGTAATAGCTTGTCCATATCTTTGTTTTGTGCTATTAAAATATTTTAAAATCATTTTGTATATCTTAAATGTTTATATTTTGTGAGCTATTTTAATAGACAAACCATCTGTGGTTTGTGTTCAGCATTACCATTGTACAAGAGAAGCACAGAATTTAAAGAGCAACTCAGATGAATGTGATATCTTTATGAAGAGAATGGGCATAATCTCCTCATGCCCATTTCTTACACTTGTATAAAAAGAAAGCCTTGGTTTAAAGGTGGTTCTGAATCTTTCTTTAGGTTTCAAATACAATGAAATTAATTGAGGATCACTTATGTTTACACTTGGCTCACTTATTTGTGAAAATTAGGACATATTTCTGGTACCTTCATTAACCCTCCAGTGATCGCTAAGGACCTGGGAGACTCCTACGTTTATTTAAATGTTCTACTTTTTTAACGAATGCACCTATGCAATCACACAACTAGAAAGAAGAAACAAATGAAGGAGATCACCATATAAGTAACATAAAAAAAAGCTAGAAGGTTACTTACTTTATTCATTCTGTAGATCGTACATATGTACATAGGTACCATGATATAGGACAAGTCAAAAAACTTATTTACAAATTAGCTGTAATTATTTACAAAGGAGTCCATTAAAAAGGCACAAATTATAAAACAGTACAGAGTAAGCAATTCAACAAGTTTCTAGGAATTCATTAACAGAGTAAAAGCAGTAATGAAGTAAGTATGCCCATACTGCCCCTTTAAATGCTGATATTTTGCATATGGTTTTGTTCAGTAGAGGCATTTTATTGAAAAATGTTATACCCAAGTTTATTACACTGTTTTTATAGGCAGTGGTACTGCTTCTCTGTAGATGAGTGTCTGCTCTCTGCCTTGTGCTGTGGTTATGAATTATGTTGTTAGAGGTATAATAGTTACTTCCATTGCTTAGGTTTAATTTTGTAAATAATAAAATTTAAAAAATAAAAATACACGGTAGTGGTAATATTTTAAATTTTTATATAGTGGTCTGCATGAGGATCTTGAATTGGTTCCTCCCATTATCTTTAAAAATCTTTTTTGCATTATAAATAGTGAGGTGCAGTAAGGTGAGTTGCCCCAGTTATTTAAAAACACATGCAAAAGACACATTCCTGGGTGTATGTATACTGACTGTCTAAAGTTATAGCATAATGTGCTCATCTTTTTATTTAGTTGCTCAATATGTGTGGTCCATGTGAAATTGTCTTGAATCCAAAAACCAAGCAACTTTGTAGCATCTGTGAATTTAGTTTCTTTATTATCATACATCAATTTTGTATGCTTGGGAAACTTATTTTGGGAAAGTTAGAAGTTAATTAAATGAGTATTATCTGCATTTACTATTAAGCTGCTTTTATCAAACCAATTAGAAATATTGTCAATTGTTTTGCTTGCTAAAATTTTTAAGTTTCATCACTGTTGCTTTCAACTATGATACTGGCATCATCTGCATATTGTGCAACTCTTTTTGTTACTACATTTGACTGCAAGTCAGTTACGAATAATAAGAATAAAATGGGACCTAGTATGGACCCTTATGGAACACCAAATTTGATACTTTTACCATTGGATACATACTCTTTAATGTGGTACTTCTCAGTAGGTAGAGTTTTTACTACCTGTTTTCTGTTCTTAAGGTAAGATCTAATCCACTCTAAGGTATGTCCTCTAATTCACATGCACTCCAACTTTTCAAATAGCAAGTTCTGTTTTAAAACATCAAATGCTTTTGTTAAATCAAAAAAGATATCTAGTATGTGTCCTTTGTTACTGAGGGTGTTTAATTCACTGTTTATGAAGTCAAAGAGAGCAATTTCTATAGTAGTAGTAGTAGTAGTAGTTTTATTGGTTCTTTGGATCATAATACCTACATGATATAGAACACGTCCAAGATCTTTACAATTATTTACAGCGTTTTCAATATTTTGCAATATGTACATATGATATAAATTACAAAATTGAGCTATTACCTCAAAATATTAAATAAAAGCATGTATACATTTATAACATACCTTAAAAAATTAATTATCAAAGCACATATTCCTTTGTACTATAAAAACAATGGAGTGAAAGAAGTTTTTTGAGACAAATCCTAAATCTATGCAGTGCAGGTATTTGCTTCAGATAATTGGGTAATTTGTTATAAAGCTGGAGGCCAGTATATACAAAAATTTTTTCAAAAGAACTTGTGCTATGTGTAATTACAAGGTGATCTTTTCTTCTGGTGTCATGAGAATGTATCTGTGAGTTTGTTGTGCACGTACTGAGATTAGTTTTTATGTAGCATAATGTTTCATATATATAAATATAGGGTAGGGGCAATACATTTAATTCTTTAATAGTGGTCTACAACTGGTTCTTTTATTAACATGTAGCATTATCCTAATTGCCCTTTTTTGCATTTTAAAAATAGATTTTGCTCCTGTTGAATTACCCCAAAATAATACTCCAAAAGAAAGAACAGATTGAAAATATGCATGATATAAAGATAAAACCAATTTCAAGTCCATGATTTTTTAAATGACTGTGATAGCATAATTTATTTTACTCAGCTTTTGCGTTAGCTTTTGAATGTGAGCCCATCACTTTAAATTTTCATCCACCCATACTCCTAGAAATTTTGTACTATCTGTGTATGAGATATATTTGTCCTGGAACTTTATAAAGGGATGATTAGTAAGTGTATTTTGTTTATGACGAAAAGCTATTGCTATTGTTTTACTGTATTTATTAATAATCTATTAATGTTGAACCAGTTTAGCAATTCAGATATTGTCTGTTCTATCTTACAGTTTAAGGACCTCAAGTTGTAACCAGAAATATCTTCTTAGCTAATGCTGGATTTCTGACAATGAAGTCATTAATCCTCTTGCTCTCCAGAAATATGTTGTTAGCTAATGCTGGATTTCTGACAATGAAGTCATTAATCCTCTTGCTCTCCAATATTTTTCATGATACTGAAGAGAGCAATAGCAGGAATAGTAACCGCTTTTTAGAGAGCACCATATTTTTATGTTTTGGCGGTCACATCGCTCTCTCACAGCCCCCAGAATGTCTGGAGGACCACACATGTCGTTGGTTTACGGGTCTCACCGACCTGACCGAATTATCAAAATAAATTCACCGACCATATCCTCTGATTACCAATCAGAGGACGTATTACATGCCATGACAGATCAGCATGTTAGGGGTTAAGATTTTATAGAGAAATTAGAGAAATGGAGGTTGGAAAAATAAAGACTCCCTAGCCCTCAGGAACCCTAATAGCATCGGGGTCGGAAGAGAACAAGAGATGACCAAGGTAAGGTCAGATAGAAAAGTTACATTGAGGAGCAAAACACCAGTAAGTGGAAGTAATGTTCTGCTCAGGTTGGGTACCTTGTGGTCGCTATTCACATATCCCCTAGACGGAGACCCCTGAGTAGGTTTACATATGTATATTTGTATATTGTTCCCCGTGATTACACAACTATCCACCAAGAAAACAGATTTACAGGTCGGAAACTTCTTTCATTTAATGCTGCTGCACTTCATATTTTCTATGTATCGGTGCACGTTTTCTGTGTTTCGGGAGAGTGGTTTATTAAATGATTGCGAAATGTTGCAGATGCTGTTGTAGTTGTTCATCTTTGGCCTACTGCTGTTGGTCATAGACTTGAATGAGGGTGATTAGACAGGGATATTTTTTGCACTGGTTTGGTTCAATGTTTTCATTTTTTGTGCAGTGTTGATGAATTGCGCCTGTATTTTCTAGTGTGAGCATTGTGGATATATTTAATCATGAGATTGGCAATGTGCTTGTCGATTGGGATGGTCCTGGTGTAATTATGTAGGAGGTTTGTCCATAAGGATTATCGTGATGGACTCACTTGTGATGAGGGGCAAGGTGGCTACTGCTGCATAAGTGAGGTGGCAATGTATATGTGTCTGAGAATTTTTGGCGGGAGTCCTTGTTTATTTAGCTTGGTAAGGTATGTGAGGGTTCCAGGTATCAGCCATTTTTTCCCCATTTTTTCTTTTTTTCAACAGTTCTTCGTATTGTGGTGTTGGTGAAAGGGAGCTGTGCATTTTTATACCCAGGTATTTAATGGCACTGTGACATTTGATAGTTTGGGGTTGTTAAAAGTTGATTGTGGCATTTTTGTGTTTCTCTTTCATTTTCTTTCTAAAGATGGCTTGCATTTTCTGTACGTTAATAGTGATCCTCCAATCACAACACGATACTAGTCATATAAAAGAGATGTAACCTCAATGGAAAACTCTTTTGAGCTATGACCGCCACTGAACCACCCATGAAGATGCCAAGCGCAGTCCCCGTTGAAACGTCGGGAACCCAGAAATATATAAATTTGTATCATTAGCAAATAATATTGGGTAACTATATTTTTAAGGAACACTCTAAAATTGTTTATATATATATAAAAAACAAAAACAGGTCCAAGAATTGAACCTTGGGGGACTCCATATTGTATCGCTGCCATAGATGATAAATATGTTCTAATTTTATTTGTATTTACATGTGCATAATTAATTTCTACCACCTGTTGTCGGGCAGTTAAATATTCTTTAAACCACTTGTTAACTATTCCACGTATACCGATAACAGCTAGTTTTTCCAATAAAATGTTGTATTCTACTAAGTCAAATCTAAAAATATACCAAAATTTTCTTCTTTTTTATCCATAGATTCATATACACATTTAACAAAATCTACTAGTGCTGTATTTATTGACTTGTCCCTACAAAATCCAAGTTGTTTGCTTGTTATTGTGCTGTGTTTATTGAGAAATGACTTAAGTCTTACATACATTACTTTTTCTATCAATTTTGAAAAAAACTGATAGTAGTGATACAGTCTATAGTTACCTACATCAAATTCTTCCCCATTCTTAAAGAGAGGTTTAACCTTAGCTACCTTCAATTTTTCTGGAAATTCACCCGTTGAAAGTGAGAGGTTTATTATGTGACAGAGGTTTTATTATATTTTAGTAGCAGATCTTTATAACACTGTCAGGAATTTCATCAATACTACAAGATGATTTTCATTTCAAGCCCTTGATTATACTTAATGTTAATGTGACTGGGATTAAATACATACTACTGCATTGGTTTGAACATCTATTTGACTGTGGGAAGCTTTTCTGCAGGTTATCATGCTATTTTGAGCTATATTTGTGTAATACTTATCAAAAAAAATTGGCTACTTGTTTTGGATCACTTATGTTAGTTCCCTTATGTCTAAGGTGTATATTCTCAGGTATATTCTTATCTTGTTTAATTTCTCATTTAATTAAGGTCGACATGGCTTTTGATTTATTTTACGATTCACGTATGAGGTTTGCATTATGTAGTTTGTTTGCTTCAATCAACACTTTGCTATATATATGTTTATATTTTTTATAGTAGGTTTTGAATTGTTCTGAAACATTTCCAGCTTTTATGATTCTACTAAGAAATTTCATTCTGCAGCTTGAAATTATAATACCAGGTGTTACCCATTTGTTTTTTGGTTCCCGAATTGGCACTCTTGTTTTTGGTAAGGCTGTTTGGAAGCAATAATTGAAAACACTAAAAAACTCATTATATGCACGATCTACCGACTAGTGTTGATATACTACATCCCAGACTGATTTTGTAGTAAATAGTTTAAAGAATCTAAGTTATTTTCATTGATCACCAAATGTTTTTATAACCGAGTCTTTTGTTTGGTAACCTACATCTGATTTTGCTTTGAATAGGTACATATATCTAGGCTAAGTAATCTGAAAATCCTGTTTCAATTACCTGCAAGCTATACTACCATAGTGTTTTGTGTATAATAATTTGGTCTAGTGTTGATTGACATAGTGGTGTTACTCTATGGGGTACAAATACTACTGGCTCCATTCCAAAAGAATTTAGCATACACATTAGCTCTGGTTTGGATACTTTATCTAGAAAATTAACGTTGTAATCACCTACGATTATATGTTCCTTTTCTTTGTTTAATGCTGTCTGATTTATTATTTCTAAGCAGTCAATTAGCAAGACAGTGCTATTGTTAGGAGGCCTATATATACCAGTTATTAATAAATTGAAATGTGTTAATTCTACTGTGCAAGACTCAAATTTTCCTTCAATATTTAAATCTGAGAAATATGTGCAAGGTTTAGCCATTATATTGGAATTCACATATATACATGTACCTCCATGCTTTATAGTTTTCCTGCAGCATTCAGTTAAGTAAAAATTAGGTATTGTGAAAAATTCAATTTCGTTTTCATTAACCAATGCTCAGAAATACAGATTACTCTAAATCCCTATGGACATGCAGCAAAAGTTTCTAAATTAGCTTTTTTCATTCCTTAAACTTTGAAAATCTTGATGAAATATTTTAAGCGGTCTAGCCTTACCTTTAGGAATACCTGCACTGCATTTTGTATTTATAAAAAATCTCCTCCTACATCCTTGGGCTTCTTCTGTCTCATGGATCGTCGTAGTTCTGTGCTGGCATCTTGTGATTCTGGGATTGTTGAGATGTCCCTTATTTGGCCATCTTGTTCTTCTTCGTCTTCTTCTTTCTCAGAAGGTCCTCTAGTTTTCCTTCTATACTCCTGGGGTTCTAAAGGTTGTTCGTGTATTTGCTGCTGTTGCACCTGCTGCTTTGGTGACCCATCTTGGACCTTATCCTGGTTTACAACTATTGGAGTGTTCTGTTGTTCATTTTTTCTAAATATTTCACTCACAACCTTTGCAATTTGTTTATTTATCTTTTCCTTACCATTGGCATTCATATGAAGGCCATGCCTATATAGCATGTGCAGTGTGTGATAATAGAGAGGAAGAGTCTTATTGTTAGAATATTTTCCACTTCACTTACAAGACTTTATTTTCCAGGGAATAAATCCATTCCTGTATATGCTGCTATTGTCTAACATTACGGATTACAGATTGTAAATTGGCATAACAAAATCCATGCAAACATGAGGGCATGTAATGTTTGATTGGCATTTCTTTGTTTCTTATTAATGTTATTGTTTTATTATTATTTTTAGTTATTGCTATTATTATTTTTGTTTGTTGTTTTTGTTTTACGTTAAATTAGTATATTATTTATATTGTTTATATTATGAACATTAATATTAAATTTATTATTTTATTCTTATTGGTGTGTTTATCACTTTTGATATTAGTATTATTATTTCTGTTTTTATTGTTATACTTATCATCATTATTACTGTTATCATTAGTAGTAGTAGTGATGGCGGCGGTGATGGCGGCGGCGGCGGCGGTGGTGGTGGTGGTGATGATGATGACGAAGACGATGACGAGGACAACGACGATGACGAGGACGACGACGGTGATGATAAACAAAAGTAATATCTACCAATAATAATAGCAACAATAATAAACACTCTAATAAAAATAATTAGTATAAAAGAATAACAAAAATAATTGTTATAATTATAATAATAGAGAAATAGTAATAATAATTAATAATAATAAACTAATGAGAATAAAATAATAAAGGTAATGACATTAACTAAAAATAATAAAATACAATAACATTAATAAGAGACAAAGAAATTCCAATCAAACATTACACGCTCTCATGTTTGTATGGATTTTGTTACGGCAACTTACTATCTGTAATCCGTAATGTTAGACAATAGTAGCATATACAGAAATGAGTTTATTCCCTGGAAAATAAAGTCTTGTAAGTGAAGTGGAAAATATTCTAAGACTGTTATTCTCTATCATCACGTGCTGCACATGCTAGTTGAAGTCTGGGCATTTCCTCTGCCACTCGTAGAACAAAGCTCACGCACGCCACTGACTGGATTTATCCCCGTGATTTCTGTAACTCTTTTAACGCACTAAGGGTTATCTACTACACCGAATGCCGGCTGGAGTGGGCCACCTGGTATATATGCACAATATGGATGACATCTCAGGACGTAGCACCTCATCAGATCGCACCCTCCCCCGAAAACAAATCCTGCGTCCACCCCTGATGGATACCAATACTTTGATTCAAATTATATTTCCAAATTTACAAGCTAAGTACACTAATCATGCGTGGCTACGTGAGCGAGTTATTTTGGCCGCAAAAATATGTCGACGCAATTAATTTTAAAATGCAACAGCAAAGAAACATCATTCAAATACATCGACATTGTTGTCGATCCTGAGGAAGTTGTCACTATCCTGTTTAATTCTTGTATTCACTGGATTTTCCTGAAACGCCACCATATAACTTCCGATTGAAGATTGGTTTACCAATAATTTTGGTTCGAAATTTGAATGCACCAAAGCTATGCAAGAGCACGCGATTGGTCATAAAAATCATGGGCAAGGTTCTTGAAGCTACCATTTTAAACGGTAAATTTCAAGGTGAAGTTGTTCTACCGGATCCCAATGATTTCTTCAGACTCGTCCATTCTATTCAGAAGTATGAAATTACCAATTCGCTTAGCATTTGCAACGACTATTAATAAGTCACAAGGCCAATTTCAATTTGTAGGTTGCATCTAGAAAATCGGTGTTCTTCGCATGGCCAATTGATGTTGCGCGTTCAAAGACTGGCAAACCATTAAGTTTGCTCGTTTATAACCCTCAAAGATTAACTAAAAATATTGCTCATAAAATTGCATTAAGATTAAAAAAAGTAAGTTTTATTCCTGTTAATAAAGTAAAACCTGTCCTCAGTGGAATCGAACGGGACTCTCGCACATTTCCGTTAGACAGATTTCCGCTTAACGAATGTAGGCTAGGCTATTAAGAAAATTAAACCATTAACATACATAAATGGGCAGTATGCCATAAAATATGTACGTACATTATTCTATGTGTGCATTTAGATATTTCTACTGCAATACATAAATGTAATACATCCCAAAACGATTCATTTATTTTTTCCAGTAGTCAGTGAGAGCTTTCTGCACACATTTGTGCTTAGCTCCTCGACTTCCACAAACACTTTAGCTCGAGATATCACACCAAACATATCTCGAGTGTTTTGGCCATAGGGCGAATCGTTGTAGTTCCTTTAAACTATTGACAGTATCGCAAGTCTTTAGCCTACACGCTTCTTCCAATTAAGGGACATATTCCTCATCTTCCCCTCCCACCCTTTTCTTCTAGCCGACTTTACATATTTTCAATTAAGACATCTATATCAAGTGTGTCTGTTTCAGTTTGCACATCACTATGTTGACGTATTCCATGGGACTGCAATTGAAAGCACCTTCATTGACGTAGCTTTGTGCCTGAACATTTTCTAAACCGTAAGTACATTCCAAAACTGCAAATTTTCCGTTAAAAGGCGTATTATGATTTCCGTTGTCCGCGTAAGACTGTTTCCGGTTAATAATAGTATATTATGCTAGACTATAATGGTAGTAATTAAGACCGAGTATATATTAGGAAATGAGCGAAGCGAGTTTTCTAATTTTCATATGAGCGTCTTAATTACCTTTATAGTTAAGTTTCATACGGCAATTTATGCTCTACCGTATACCTAATTTTATAGTTGAAATATTGTAAAACGTTGTACACTCACCAGGGACAATGACCTACATATTGCATCAGCTGATATTTGGAGTTCTGCGCAGGTGCTAAACCATCGATTCGTTTCCAGCACGTCACAGTTGTATGATGGAAATGATAACCTTAGAATGCTACGTAACATTGAAAATAGAAGACAAATTGAATATATTGGTTTTCAGACGAAACTTTATTTCATGTATAAGTTATTTATTATACAATTATAATCTTCGCAAAACTTAAAGGCATATGGAGGTGGGCGGGGCGTACTGCGGACTCCAGCGAATCCTATGCTTGCCCCTCCTACCAGCGCTGCCGAATGTGGTGCATGCATCTCACACGGTGTTATGTACAGACCCTCTGCCGGTACACGCACTACGCTTGGCAACAGCGCTCTGCTTGAGCATTGGCCAATGTTCACATGCCTTTAACTTTTGCGAGCGTATAGTGAAATTAATTTGCTGGACTGTGCTTAGTGTATATTCATGGAAGTTGATGCTGTATTGAGGTTAAGGGAAGGCACAACTGAAATTGCTATTTTCTAAACTATCTATCCAATCTGTCTGAAATTTGAACCATATATTTGTCTTGTAATGTTAAAACAGTTTTATGAATTTAAAAGCAAAATCTTCAGTAGTTTTTTATTTATAAATTTTCAAAAATACAAAATTATGAGTATAGGCAAAATGCAGTACACGATGCAATTTTTTAAAAACAAGAAAATTAAAAAATGTTTATTGCTTCTGAAGCATGAAACTACAAATATGACATATAGTTTCTTTCTGACATTTTTAGTTTATGATAAAAAAAAATTTGAATTTTTATGACTGTATTTTTTTCAATTTTAGGATGAATTGTCATATTAAAAAAATTGTAAATCAAAAACTTTTTATGATACAGAAAAATTATATGACAGTTTTGTTTACTTAGGTTTTTAAAATAAGCATGCAAATTTTTAAACTGATTGGATGAAAATTGCATCGTGGCATGCATTTTCAATATGCAGAAATGCTAGAAAATTTAAATGCCTGAAATTTAAGTTTTAAAATTATAATCATGTTTTGGTTATGTTTCATACCTTGAAACTGGTTAAAATCCCCCAGGCTCATATGTTGGACCTTCTTGCCTCTTTTCCTTTGTTCTGCAACACTTTTCTTCAATTTTAGCTTCCTCCTAGATGTTTTGGCTGATTTCTTTGTCGAAGCAGAAGCATGTAGCAAACGTCTAACATCCCTCCCATGGGTTATCTTCAGAGAAGCAGGTGAAATTGAAGTGCCTTTGACTTCTGATGACAACTTCAATGAAGATGGACTACCAAAGTTGAATTCAGCAACTGCCTTAGGCACAGCAATTTGAAGTCTCTTCAATGAAACAAAAACTTCCTTAGGACAGTTTCGCCACACGACACTATGCAGGCTTTCATTTGCATTTTGTGTCTTACCAAAAGTGTACTGTTTTAAAATCTCATCAGAGGCTAGCCTTTGATACACTGGCATTATTTTTGAGATAACATCTTGCCTCAAAAATGTTCTCATTGTTCTGGCATCATGATTTGGAATTTTTTCTTTCTTCGCTATAGCTCTGTTATAAAAGCACCATGAGGTAACTCCATAAGGACAATTTGAGTGCTGGGGATTACTGTCTGTAGAACTACAGTGATGCAATGTAGCAAAAATACCCCTCTTCATATCCTGTACATTGGGAATGTTGTCCAGTATGGCAATTCTATAATAAATTTGCAGGTGAGCTATAATATCTTCTGTCAGACTTCCAGGCTTTTTTCCTCCCAGTGTTACACCTTGCTTCTTCCATTCTTCAACAACTGCTTTCAGACCCTTGCTAAGCCTTTTAGAAACATGATTTATACATTCTTCTTTTTGAAGAGGCACATCATCTCCATAAACCTTAATATTTTGTAGATGTTTAAAAGTTTTAGCATCTCCATCAGACAGAATGGTGATGTACCTAAATTTAGTAAAGTATGTCGACCTCTTCCATAGGATTTCAGCAGCTTTTGCTTCCATTGCATTTGAGGAGCCATCATAATTCTTTTCACATGTGCCACTTAGTTTGTGTTCTTCTAGGCATATTTTAAATTCTTCTAGTGCTTATGTTATGCAAAGAAAATGGAATTTGAAAGCTTTAAAAAATTTGACTATCACTCAAAGCCTACTGTATTCCCATATTCCCCTTGCACCTACTAGGAAATAAGCGATAAGATAATTTCTGCAAACGTTTATCTCAACTAACACGAAGAAGATATAGGAATAAGAGTTTGTAAGAATGATTAGTACAAGAGTAGAGAAAGTCATGTGAGTGCAACACATCAGATTTTTTTTCCAGAGGGAAATTATGTCTTCAAAAGTGTTCAGTTTTATATGGTAAGTGTAAGTTGCATCGCACTGTCAGCAGTGTCCAACATTTTAGCGTTTTCTAAACTCGCGCTAGTTGCGTTTTGAGAATTAATCGATATTACGCTTTGCCATTGCTGCATGGGAATTCTCTGATTGGTGGAACACTTGTCCTTTAATGAATGTTTGAACTTAAGGAGGTCCATTAAAGGATCGCTATCAGACATAATTAATAAATTTGGGTACGGTCGAGCATTAAGAGAATTAAAATGTGTTTTTCAACCCTAAATTATTGGGGCCATAAAATATTTCCATTTTAGACAGATTTTCGCTTACCATGGGTTCGCTGAATGCAGGTTTGATTGTATTAAGATTAAAATATATTTAAATATACCTACCTTGAAAATGATTTTAGTTTTTTTCCTTCTTGCTGTTATTTAAAACAGTTTTAAGTTTGTACTCGACAGATTTAAGTTTATAGTATACAGATACAATCACACGCAATTGATAGGTCGAGTTGCGATAACTGTAGGTATGCTGGCGTCAGGTATTCTAAAAATAATTTTTGTTACACATTTTTTTCATTCAAGCAGTTCAAAAAATTGTGGTTTATTTTTTTAAAATTTTATAATTTTTGGATGTGCAAGGTTTGGACAGGATAACCTCTGTCGGGTCTGCCAGTGCTCATATAATTTACCTACCAATTCTGGTAATAGTAAATGACTTGAAGCACAAGTAGAAATAAAGGAGCTGACAATATTATGTCTGGGACAATTTTAGTTTGCAAATATTTCATTCGCTTTAAAGAACTTCATTGCTTGGGTGAAATTTTGGATAGAATTGATCAAAATAGAAAAATTAGATATTACAGAAAATTGTACCCTGAACCTTAAGGAGTCTATGGACATTTATGTTTCATATCCCCCACCCCCTATGGCCATGGTAGCTGTTTAAAGAGCACCATACTGCAGCCCCTAATAGTTCTAAAATGTCTGTTTTCACAAAATTACATTTTTACTCTCTCTACTACGTATAGTAAGTAGAGGAAGTATTCTATTCCACCCAAAAACTCGATGTCGAGATTTCACCGGAAATATATGTTTTGAGGCCTCCTAAATAAAATAAATAAATAAATAAATAGATAGATAGACAGACAGACAGACAGACAGACAGACAGACAGACAGACAGACAGACAGACAGACAGAACAAACAAACAAACAAACAAACAAATAAATAAATAAATAAATAAATAAAAAAAATTAAAAAAACATTTTTAGATAAAGGTCCGCGTGTCTGTGTCTGTGTGGCTGTCTGTTAGTCTGTGGGCAGCATAACTCAAAAACGAAAAGTCGGTTAAAACCAAAGTTGGTATTTAAATTAAATGTGTTTCAAGAATGCCACACGAAGGTTTTGAAGAAAATTGCTCCACCGTAAACTACCCTTTACATGGAAAAATTTTCGAAAATATTGATTTTTCTTAAAAATGGCTCTAACGATGTTGATAAAAATGACATATGTTTAAAATATTTTTCTGACAAATTAAATATATATTTTGAATTTACTGGCTATAACCTGTGTAGTCCTGTTTACCCTGGATGACTTTTGAATAACTCCTATATCGTAAGAGATAGACAAAATCTTACTATAAAAAAATGCAGATCTCGCTAAAACACACAATTTATGTCCAAATACTTTTTTTTTTTTTTTTTTTTTTTTTTTTTTTTTTTTTTTTTTTGTTTTGTAGAGTGAACCATTTCGGAGATTTTCCTTGTTATTTGTGTCAGCTTCGGAAAACTTAAAGCTTTCGTCAAATGCAACATTGTTGTTCATTTTTTATACATTAACCATGCACAGGAACGGAATCTCAAAGCTTTAAAAGATTTGACTATCACTCAAACCCCACTGTATACTCATATTCCCCTTTCACCTACAAGGAAATAAGCAATAAGAGAATTTCTTCAAATGCTTATCTCAACTAACACGAAGAACACATAGCAATAAAATTTTGTAACAATGGTTAGTACAAGAGTAGAGAAAGTCATGTGAGTGCAACACATTAGATTTTTGTCTATAACTCCTCATTATATAGGGCAATCCATATAAAACTGAACACTTTTGAAGACATAATTTCCCTCTGGAAAAAAAATCTGATGTGTTGTACTCATGTGACTTTCTCTACTCTTGTACTAACCATTCTTACAAACTCTTATTCCTATATCTTCTTCGTGTTAGTTGAGATAAACGTTTGCAGAAATTATCTTATCGCTTATTTCCTAGTAGGTGCAAGGGGAATATGGGAATACAGTAGGCTTTGTGCGATAGTCAAATCTTTTAAAGCTTTCAAATTCCGTTTTCTTTGCATAACATAAGCAACTGAATAACGATGTTCCATTTGACAGAAGTGCAATATCTCCAAAACTCACACAAATAACAAGGAATATCTCCAAAAAGGTTCACTCTACAAAAAATTATTTCGACATAAATCATGTGTTTTAGGAAGATCTACACTTTTGTATAGTAAAATTTGGTCCATCTCTTACGGTTTACCAGTTATGCAAAAGTCATCCAGAGTATATAGGACTTCACGGGCTATAGCCAGAAAATTCAAAATATACATTTCATTTGTCATAAAAATATCTCAAACATATGCATTTTAATCAAAATCGTTAGAGCCATTTTCAAGAAAATAAAAATTTTCCATGTAAAGGGTAGTTTTGGGTGTAGCAATTTTCTTCAAAATCTTTGTGCCGCATTCTTGAAAGACATTAACCTTAAATAGCAACTTTGGTTTTTAACCAACTTTACGTTTTTGAGTTATGCTGTCTACAGAGTGAGACACACAGACAGACACACACACACGCGCGCGCGCGCGCGCTCACTGACCTTTTTCTAAAAATGCTTTTTTTCTTGAATTCAGGGGACCTCAAAAGATATATTTCCGGCGAAATTTCGACATCGAATTTTGGGTAGAATACAGCACTTCCTCTATTTTACTATAGGTAGTAGAGAAAGCAATAAAATTGAGTTTTATTATCTCAGTGGCTCTTGGAAAATTTATATTGTTCTTCTTCTTCTTCTTCTTCTTCTTCTTCTTCTTATTATTATTATTATTATTATTATTATTATTATTATTATTATTATTATTATTATTATTATTATTATTATTATTATTATTATTATTATTATTATTATTATTATTATTATTATTATTATTATTATTATTATTATTATTATTATTATTATTATTATTATTATTATTATTATTATTATTATTATTTTTTTTTTTTTTTATTATTTTTATTATTTTTATTTATTATAGTATCATTATGTTCTTTAACTGGATAGATATCAGACGATTAGAGGAATGAATAAAACGTGTGAAAATATGCTTAAATGACTGGGTTCCGTAGAACTTATTTACGTGACATTCGTCTTCTCAGAATAAGGAAAACCTGCGGCAAATACCTATTTGGATAACTCACCCTAACCAAGATTTGAACTTGGGCAGCTTGAATGTGAGATAGTTGCGCTACTTCCACACCATACAGGCCGACAATATTGCAAGTGATGTTGGTACTCCTAACATCCATTGTTGCTTATGACTATAACTAGGTTCAGTTTTAGGTTTGTCCGCGTCAAAACAAACCCATGTGACCAGTGCACCGTGGTACGACAGGGTAGCAATGCGTGCAGGGAAGTAGTCCCATCCTAGTAATCTGAGTTTTAGAATGAATTTATCGTTAAATGATGCAATATTTTACACAGATACCTAAGAGGTTAATTAACGCTGATGTATACTGATAAACAGAGCTACAAGTTCCAACATGCAACTCGTGGAATTACCTGATATCTGAGTATTGTTTACAGCCAGCAGTTTCTATTTAGAATCATGGCGGACGGCCGCGGTGAATTTGCTCTTGCGTCTTCGTCGACTTATGCAAAGCATAACGCGGGAAAACAATTGACTAGTGGTGAAAAAACAATAGTGTTTAACGTGTATTATAAGTTGTGTGAGAAATATCCAACCGTTCCCTTCAAAGAAGTAGCGAAATTAACTTCTGAGTTCACCGGTTTTTCGAGTACCAGTATAAACAGTGCTCGCAAAGAAAAGCAATAATTATGACATGTGCATCGTTTATTTTGTTGTGACTATCAATCTTATCGTCTCTAGTTATATGTTAGTCACTCTTTAAATTGACGGAATAAGGGATCGTTTCCTTTCTGTTAAGTATCGCATGCACTCACTACATGGTTGTGACAGTATTTCTGGCGCGACTTGCGGAAGGATACATTATAACTGTGAACTGGCCACCTGGGTTCAGTTTCGCGCGGATCAACCTTAGAATGAATAGATAGTAGTAATTAACTAATTAGGTTCCAATCTCTAGTTTTGCACTAAAAAACGAACATACATATCTCAATTCGGCAGCGAAATGACCAGGTCTTAAGGTTGTAAATTTTATGCGATACCTCTGTACATTATTAAATATAAAATAATTAAGATCTGAATTTATAACTACTAACCATTCTCTGTTAATAATAGGCTACATCACAGTCCATAACGCTGCTCACTTCTTTCCCAAGAAGGAAAATTTGTGCAAGTCGCTGCCTCGTTTATCATTTAAACACGTCAGGTATAACAAATGACGCTATCACTTAGGGATGCCAAATTATGACGATTTATATCGTGCAATTTTATTGTTAAGATAGCATAAAGTGTACTGAACTCGTGTATATTTTTAGGATGATTATAATTGTGAAAATTGTGCCATATCATAAAGATTACGTATCCACTTGTTGCATAAGTTACTATTATAGCACTCTCTCTTGCATGCCGTTTTCGTAGAGTAGTGGCGTTCGCGTTTGTCACTCTTCTCTTATTAAAATGGTTGAACATTGTTTCAATCATTTGCAGTTTTGTCGAGGACTATAACAATCACGCTTTGTATTTTACTTACACCGCAATGGCATGTCCAAAACTGCCAAACGTGTATCAGGAGTGCCTGGGCACCACCTAAGATACCTTCTCGAATAAGCAAGTAGGTACTAGCATTAAAAGAAAAAACAAAATACTGTGGCATCTTATAGATTTACAAAACATATCATACAACACAGTCGTAAAGCCTACGCATGGATAGATACGCTTCTAAAATATAAAATACATAATATATGTAATTTAAAGATTCACAGAAATGTTTGGGTTGGACTTTGGACTGGCAGAGGACACAGATTTCAATCTCGTTAAGTTGCCTTCTTGCCTGTGTGCTGCATGTATCCGAGATGGATATGCCGTGTCTGAATGACGCCCAGTTTGGACACAAATATTTACAGGACGTAGATTAATAATTTTTAAAGTAATTAGTTTTAATTAGAAGGTCCGTAGCAATAAACATTCGCTAAAAAGAGGTAAGAAGTCTTTATGGGGTACCATTGAAAGTATTTTATACTAAGGATATGACATACCGAGGCCACGGTAACTCTTAAGGCTCGCATTTGGGAAGTCTGCGGCCGACCTTCCTGGGTTTGTTCAGAGGTTTTCCCGGGTCACCGGACGAATAATTACACGCCTCTCCTGTCCTTTATTTCATTTCATGTCCTTTGCATCTAGCTTTCCAGGATCGTCTGTCGGTTGCGTTGTGATTTGGCGCCTCTGCGTGAGTGGTGAATGAGCTCTGTAAATACGGTTCTCAGAGCCGAGGTGGCGTTGGGTTTTCTGACCTGGGGAGGGGGCACCAGTAGAAATCTGAATGGCAGGCTCCGTCCACAAACCTCGCGTGGAGATGAACTGCCTGTACACCCACCCTCGGTGAGCGTTTGCTTGTGGCTCTCCGGGCGCCCGTTGGGCACTATCTTCTCATCCTTCCTCCGGGGTCTGACGTACAAAGTCCGAATCAGCGTGATAAGTGCGTAGGTAATCTCCTCCGGTGTGTAATCAATCAATCAAGAATGTAGCATACTCACAATGAACCTTGTCGTGTGTTATCTCAGCAGCTCCCAGCACAAAGGTATACCAATAACAAAGAAACTGCTGGTTTTAAATGTACTTCCGTTTTCTCGTGTGTAGGCATATAAAGATTTTGCTGTTATTTATTAAATATGGCTTTTAATTTTAGATACAAGTATAAAAACATATACGCATATATTATACTCAAACTTGCTGTCAGCCAGATTACTTAAGTGTTTAAACATGGGGAATGGCAATTAGTGGTGTATTTAGATATTTTAAGAGCCGCTCCAATGTGATAATTTTTATCATTCCATTCTCTTTGCATTTTCAGGACATAAAAGAACGAATGACTTCCCATTTTGGGTGAGTATAAGCATTAGAAACTTCAAACATAACAAGGGATATATTGGAAATGCTTCACTCCACAAAAATATATTTTACATAAATTGTGCGTTTTAGCCAATCTACATTTTTGTGCATTAAGATCTTGTCTGTTCTTGAGGTTTAGCAGGTATGCGAAAGTCGTCCAAAATGAAGATCACTTCTGAAGACGTTCCCAGAAAATTCAAGGTATACATTTCATTTGGCATAAAAATACCTTAAACATACGGTAATTTATCCCAAAGCAAGGGAAAAGCACCAGACAACCGCAAAACTACCGCCCTATTAGTCTCTTGTCTACGATTGGTAAATTGCTCGAAAAACTCATACTTTCTCGACTTCAAAAACAAGTTTCGGAATCCCATGAACTTTCAAATTCACAGTTTGGCTTTCGAAAAGGACATTCAACTGAGTTACAGCTTCTCAGGCTAACTGATGACGTAACAGAGCAATTTAACAATGGGGCTTCAACATTGGCGCTATTTCTGGACGTAGAAGCCCCATTCGACCGGTGCTGGCACAATGGCCTTATTTACAAACTGCACCACAATTTCCCGGCTCTTCAAAATTATCTATACTTGCTGCACAATTTTTTAGAAAAACGGAAGTTCTACGTCCAAGTGGGTCGCTCCTCCTCACGGGAGCGAGCGATGCGGGCTGGCGTCCCACAAGGGGCAATCATGTCACCCTTTTTGTATATACTATTCACCAACGATTTCCCAGTGGACGCCAGATGTAAGGTCGCCATGTATGCTGACGACACTGCAATATACAACCACCATAGAAATCCACGTTTCGGCCTCGCAGAAATGCAACGTTATGTTAACAACTTCCTCTCATGGCAACATGACTGGAAAATCAAAATTAATCCCAACAAATGCCAGCTGATTCATTTCTCTAAGCGGCATCACACTTTGGCAATGGACCTAACGGTCGGTGGTCAGGTATTGCACTGTCGTCGACAAGTTAAATACTTAGGGGTTACCTTGGACCGCACAATGTGCTGGTCCTCCCACATAAAAAATAGCGCCAACAAAGGCAGACAGCGGCTAAAGTTATGCGCCCCCATCTTCCGCAGCAAACAGCTGCAATTGAAGTCCAAACTCGTCCTGTATAAAGCTTTCATCCTGTCAGTGGTTCTTTACGCGTGTGTGGCCTGGGCAAACGCCTCAAAAACCGCCCTGAAGACTATCCAAACCCTCCAAAACCTCTCCCTCCGGAAAATCCTCTCTGCTCCCATCCTAACCACTAACCAAACCCTTCACCAGGAAACCAGATCCCATCCATTCCCGAGGCAATAACAAAAAGAGCCACTGTCGCGTGGACGCGCATCAGAAATCACCAAAATGACATGATTGCCAATATTGGCAAGGGCGAGCCAAAGCATCGTAAACATGCTAGAATTAAAATGTTCTAGACATTGCATGGCTCGCCGATTGATGCGCGCCCATGCAACCCAGGCCCTAGGCCACACACTCCGGAAGAGGTCTGTGCCTCGGAAACGCCACAGGAGCTGCAACCTGGTCCGCACAGGAAAACTGCGGAAAAACTGTAAATAGTGAAGTGTATATAGTGCAGTATGTGTAAATATGTATATACGAGCGTGTGTGTGTGTGTGTGTGTGTGTGTGTGTGTGTGTGTGTGTGTGTGTGTGTGTGTGTGTGTGTGTGTGTGTGTGATGGGACATATGTGTGGTGTGCCCAGGAGTGAGTGAGTGTATGTATCCGTGTATATAAATAAAAAAAACTATATCAAAAACGGACAATCGAAGGACTCAGAATACGCCCAAAAACTGTTCTCGATGAGCTAAAGCTGCTCACCGTATGGGTTTTTTGATAAGAAAACGCAAACAAGAGTACCCATGTAAATATTATAAATTGTAATTAATGTAAATTTTTAGCCTGTAAGCCGGGCCCCTCTGTACCGGCACCAGGCAAATTTTTCCTGATTAAAATAAGTAAGTAAGTAAGTAAGTAAGTAAACCAGAACATTTTTGATGAAATTAAAATGTTCCAAAGATGTTATAGGTAAAGAGAGTCTAGGGTGTTAGGCGATATTGTTTATAAGAAGCCTCCTAAAATAGTTAAAATTTGTGTTTATAGTGGTGGCAGAAAAAGCCCCCTAAAATTGTGAATCATTGTCCTAGTGGGCAATGATAGAGATCTTCAATTGTTTTAGTTTGTTCATGTGTTATTGGGAGGTTTGGCGTCATGTGGAAATCCCAAAGTCCGCGAATAATTTGAAAAGTTATCGACATATAGTGTTTATTGGAAGAACATTGTGTTTTAAAAGTTAACAGGAGTAACAATGCAGAGAACTAATATATATATAATTAGTAAGGCTGCATCAAAAGATAGAAGAAGATTACGAACTCGCAAAATTACGTAGTCCGTGTTCGGGTTGTGTGAACCCCGTAGGGCTTGAGACAAAGGACGCCCATCCAGAATATTTGTATTATTGTTTGTGACGTAAAGGAACAATAAATAAGTATATTAAAAATATAAAAAGGAAATTTAATCATCCTTGTAAGGCGTAGACCTATACCACGCCCTGAGGTACGTCGAGAAATTCGATGAAAAGTATTTAGTCTCATCGCTGCATTAAACGTAAATAACTGTCTCAAACGCCGCATCAAATTATAGTTTTTCCGGTATCAATCAATTATTTATTGACTATAAAAAATGAGCGCGTTTTACAGGCGATTTTTCGTCATATACAACGTTGTGGTTTTCGATTTTGATATTTTCTTACTCTTTATTTTACTCCGATCTTCTCCTCTGAATTTTTATATCATATACTAAATCACGTTTTGCTTACTTTTAGCATCTAGTAGTAAACCTGCATTTATGAATGTGCCCGCAATATCATTTGGTTAATGATATTTTCAATTTCGTACTGTTGGTACGACAAATTACTACCTCTATAGTTAGTGTGGCCGTATAGCTTCCGATAGAGCTCTTGGCCAAGGAAAGAAAAAAAAAAAAAAAAAAAAAAAAAAACGCCGCATCAACAACGTGTCGCAAGAAAGAAGAGCAAATAACCGTTCCAGGTGAGAGGAGTTTTTTAGGGAATCTCCGTGTCATATTCTTGTAAGATGCTGAAATTAAATATCAAGGTTGGTACTTAACGACTTTTCGTTGTTGAGTTGTGCTGCACTCATTTAAAAAAAAAAAAAAAAGTTACCCATACACATATAGACCTTTTTCTAAAATGACTTTTTTGGATTCAGGGAGTCTAAAAACGTATACTACATGCGGTGAAATGTAGGTATCGAATTTTTGAGTGAAACACAACGCTTCCCCTACTTACTATACGTACACAGTGGGAAAAGTAGGTAAACACTCACCGTGAGTAAATGTGGATTATTTTCTTTATATGAATACTTTAATATAAAAGGAATTGTGTGGAGCGCGTGAAGCTTTATTGGATTGCCAAGCCAGTGCGTCACGTCAGGCATTTTTGTTTTCTTTTTCTGCGGCTCTAGGCAAGTATGGCCGAAAGCTTGGGGGAGGAGTGCTTTACGGTGTGATAGCCCGTGAAAGCATCATTCATAACCAACACCGAGAAAGTCTTGTGGTTGATAACTTATCTAATCGGTGCTGTGTAGTGTGCAATATCCATCCCCGGAAAACGTGTTACACCGGATTTTCAGAAGTTCTTTGTTATTAGGTAATTATCTGTAGCCAGAGCTGGCTACAACAGTGCGCACTGTTGCATCGCGATACCAACCGAATTATTCACATGAAAACATGTGCTGACCTTGACCACAAGGTTCCGCCGAGAGTACTGAAACCAAGCACGCTGAGGGCGAACTGACATCAACATGGGCCTGACGAAGTTCCTTGTTGTGCTTGATAAACCATCGGAGACGTATTATGGCGGGGAAAATGTGTCTGGTCGTGTTATACTAAACATCGATGCGCCCAAGAAATTACAAAGTAAGTACCAGTGCAACAACGCTCAAGTTTCCCTCGTTAAGGCTCTTTTTAATACCTGTCTAATTGCAGCCCTGTGTGTTTTCCCCGAGCTATACGTTTTCACGAAGTAGTGCCTGCACCGTGCTTTACATTTGAAACTCATGTCTCTACACACACACCGGTTCTGTAGCACTTGTCTTAAGGCAGTCAGCCACACACTACTGGAAATAAAATCAATGATCCTACGACATTATCTGTTCACAGCCATTGCATCGATATGTGTTGTAAAACGAGTGTTCTTCATGCTGTATTTTTTCATCCTATATAATGTATTTCTCCATACTGGATTAATTTCTCTCCACGGCTGTGCTTACGAATTTACCAAGCTATGTTGAAATAATAGAATGTCAAGATTTTCTAGGTAGTCTTAAAATTCTGTTTTTTTTTATTCTTTTTTTTTTTTTTTAATTTAGCTTAATTTTGCATACTCTTAAAAGTATATTATACTTACGCGTGGACATAATGCAACTGTAAGCAGGCGAATAGTCCGTTCCATTTTTCATATTCTAAATGGTAATATGTGATGCACAAGACTAACATTTTGAGGGCCTACGAATTAAAAAAAAGGGTTAAATAAAGCATTGTAAATAAAGCTCAAGAATAGCATAATTCAGAAGCGAAAAGTTGGACAAAAGCAGACTTAGTATTTAAGTTCAAGGTAAAAGCTTAGCACATAAAATCTAGTATTTAAGGCACAGTTTATTTCAAATAACTTTTTCTATGGGTCAGCCATATTCGTGGCATCCATTTTAATTCTATAGCAACTCATCCCAAGGTCGCGGGTTCAAATCCGGCCCAGACCGATGGTTTTTTAAGCGTGCTTAAAAACGACAGCTCCATGTCAGTAGATTCGCTGGCATGTAAAAGAACTCCTGCGGGAAAAATTCCGGCACACCAGTGACGCTGATGTGATCCTGGCAATTGACAGCGTCGTTAAACAACAAAATCATTTTTTTTTTCAAGTATCGTGATTGCAGCAGAAAGTTTTAGGAACCCTGAATCCAAATAAGCAGTTTTAGAAAAGGGTCAGAGAGAGAGAGAGAGAGAGAGAGAGAGAGAGAGAGAGAGAGAGAGAGAGAGAGAGAGAGACTGTGAACTGCACAACTAAAATGATAAGTCGATTGAATAGCAAATTTCGTATTTAAATTCAGTATCTACCAAAAATTTGACAGGAAGATTTTCAAGAAAATTTCCACACATTCTTTATAAGGACGATTTTTCGAAATTTTCGATTTTTCAAACATGGTTCTAACGTTTTTGATTTAAATACCACAGGTTAAGATATTCGTATGACAAATAAAATGAGTGTCTCGAATTTTGTAGGAATAGCTCGTGAAGTTATTTTTAATCGGAAAGAACTATGCTTAATTTTGTGCAACTGATAAATCATAAGCGATAGACAAAAACGCAAATCTCTTTAAAGCATAATTTATCTCAAGTAGGTGGCTAAGTAGGTAAGACATTTTTGAGATATTGTTATTAATGTTACTTCAAGTCCTGTGCATATTCATCTGTTTTTCGCGATTACATGGGCACAATATGGAATTTTAAGGCCAGCATATTATGGCGTCCAGTTCATAAATATTTGACTATCGCTACTCTCTTTGTATTTATAGCGAATTAACACACCCGATTTCTTTTAATGTGGTTTTAACAGCCTCGGCTATTCTATTGTTCCTGACACTGTCTGGAAAAGAAAAGCTTGGAATTTCAAGGCCAGAGCACTTAGAGACATGACTATCGATTCTGCTTTCTGGTTCCCCTTGTACCTACAAGAAATAATGTAGTGAAACTAATTCTGCAAATCTTAATTTCGAATAGCATGAAGTAAGCTTCTGTAGGCATAGTTTGTAGTACCTATGTACATAAAAATAAACCTTAGTTAAAGTCAAGTGAATGTACTACGTGAACCTTTGGTTTCTCTCGTTGTACAAGAAAGGAATATCGAACCCATCACATAACAGCCTGCTCTTAAAAGATATGATCTACTGTGTTCACTTAATCTCCATTTACCCACTAAAAATATGTAATAAAACCACCTCTACAAAAGTTTACATCGACTAACATGTAATAGATACAAGAATCGGTTTTTATAATAATAGTGAGGGGAGAGAAGAAATGATGGGTTAGAGTGAACTGGGTAGTTTAAAAATATAAAAGAGTTAAGGGTAAACAGAAAGCAAAGTGCATAAAGTAAGTGGTTGAGTGAGTGAGTGAGTGAGTGAGTGAGTGAGTGAGTGAGTGAGTGGAGTGAGGGTGTGAGGTTTAAGGGCCCGTCGACAACGGGGTCATTTGGGCCCGGTGAGTAGTTGAGATAAGTGGTACAGAAGGCAAACTGAAGAAAAATATAAACAATAGTAAACGAAATAAACAACAGCACACGTTAAAATGTAAACATAATCTGTAAGAAATCTCAAAGGGCCGTCCAATGGCAGAGGATCAAGTTCAAGGGCAGCCCAAGAGGTGAATTATTTAGCTGTCTAATAAAATGCCTTTCTTTCGTTCTATTCATAATAGTTTCTTGAAGAATAAATAGAGAAGGTCAGATGAATGTAATAAATCATCTTTTTGTAATACTTTGTGATTTCTGCTTTCTCTACTTATGTATGTGCAGTAAGCAGATTAAGTACTGGACTCTAATAAAAAATTCGATACGAGATTTCACCAAAATTAGTGTTTTGAGGCCCAGAACCCAAGAAAGTATTTTTAGAAAAGGGCTCATGTATGTGCGCGCATCCGGGAACAGCCCAACTGAAAAACAAACAGTCGATGATTTGGTATTTTAAGTGTTGAGTGTTCCAAAAATGCAACCAGAAGATTTAAAAAAAAAAAAAAAAAAAAAAAAAAAAAAAAAAAAAAAAAAAAGGGGGGGGGGGAAAGAAAAGAAAACACTCCCAAACTGCGCTTTACATGGAACATGTTTCGTTATTTTTTATTTTCTCAGAATGCCTCAAACGAGTTTGATGAAAATATCAACTGTTTAAAATATTTTCATGAGAAATCAAATGCATATCTTGGAATTTTTGGGAATAGCTTGTGAAGTTCTCTTCAACCTGAAAGATATTTGTAAAATTAGTAAGCCTTGAGATATAAACATAATCTTAATTGACAATATGATCTCGTTTAAGCATTGGATTATGTCAAAACTTTTTGTGGCGTTAACCATATTCGAGATATTCTTTATTATTGATTTGAATTTTTCAAATGCTGCTCTAAAGTGGAATATGGTTCTTCTTCTTCTTTCTCTATCCCTCATGCCTTTAGACGTCGGGTTAATATGGCTGCTCTTTTTAGTTGTTTTTTTTTTTTTTTTTTTTTACTTCGTGGCCATGCAAAGAGAACGCAATTTCAATATCATTACATAGCGACTCGCTCTTAAAATAGTTGACTATCACTTCAATCTACTATATTTCCCCAATCCCCTTTTGCCTATAAGGTAATATGTAATAAAAACGTTTCAGCAAATGTTTATCTTGATCAACATGGAATAGATTCAGGGCGACTCACGCGGTACCTTAATTGACCTTTATTTATTTATTTTTTTTACGTGCTAAATATACGGCTATCAGTCAAGGTCGTGAACAATCTGCGCTCTCTGAGCACCAGTTGCCTAGCCTGGAGTAGGCAAAAGAATAATGTAGGATAGCGTAACGTGGTCGGAAATAGACTTCGGCACCGCGACTATACGGCCTTTTGTTGCTGTGCCCCCTTAAGGGGAGACGCCCCGGGAGAAGGGGTGAGACGAATGTCCGTAACATTTACAGTTTGACTCTCAACGGTGACCTAGTTCAACCGGCCGGACACGCCCTCCACGTGGGGACCGCACCCACTGGGGACGAAGGTTTACGGAGAGTAAATTCCCTGCCATGCAGCACCCGAGACACATGTGACGCGGGTTAATCCTGAAAGGGTGGAGCAAAATGAGAAGTGGGATGAAATGGAGAGACAGGAAATTCGGGGGAGGTAATTATCCTTCCAATATTCTCCTAGCGATCAGGGAAAATGCCGAAAAAAGAAGTATGGGTCAGGAAGTTCGGCCACGGGAATCGAATCCGCGACCTCCCGTATGTGGGTCGCAAACGTTACCGTCTGCCATTCCGTTCGTTAGATAAAAGAATAATGGTTCGCTAGTATATAGGTTGAGAAAGTAATGTGAATGCAACATATTACATCATAATTTCAATAAGTTCTCCTATTTTCAGTTATATTTTTGGTTGCCATGGAAAAGTATGAAATTTCAAGGTTATAGCGTTTTTAAACGTTTGACAATCGCTGTTATCTCTAGCTATAACCATGTGCAATGAAACTTTATGCAAACGTTTATTTTAATACACTTTAAGTAGATAAAAACAAGCTGTTGTAAAAACTAGTTTGTAAAACCTATATAAGAATAAAGGGCAGTGTCCAGAAAAAATAATGTTAATATAACACATCATTTATACTTTCTCTACTTATTCCACTTATAAATTCGATACCGAGGTTTCACTGGAAATTCATATTTTGAGGTTCTCTGAAAAAAATAATTTTAAGAAAAGTGTCTATGTATTGTGTGTGTGTGTGTGCGTGCGTGTGTGTGCGCGTGCGTGTGCGTGTGCGTGTGTGTGTGTGTGTGTGTGTGTGTGTGTTATTAGACTATTTTTGAGAAAATCTAAGTTTTCGAACAATTTTCCATGTAAAGGGTAGTTCACTGTGAAGGAATTTTCTTCAAAATCTTCGTGTCACATCCTTAAAAGATATTACACTTAAATACCAACTTTGGTTTTTAACCGATTTTCGTTTTTGAGTTATGCTGTTCACAGACAGACACGGACCTTTTTCTAAAAATATCTTTTTTATTCAGGGGGCCTCAAAACATATATTTCCAGTGAAATCTTGACATCAAAATTTTAGGTCGAATAGAATACTTCCCCTACACACTATATATAGTAGAGAAAGTAAAAATCTCCCCGCGCTTGTCTGTGTAAACAGTATAACTCAAAAATGAAATGTTGGTGGAACAATAAAATTTTGAAACATTGACACCCCTTACCTCAGTTACAGCTGGCGCCATAACACCTACAAACCCCATTTCGTCAACAAGTGGTTAAGCCCTAACAAGGGTGGGGCACTCTCTCGGCCTGACCTTGTCTGTCAACGCTTCGTCGTCGTCGATAAATACCAAACTTGGAATGTAAGCAAGCCCATATCTTCCTAAGATGCGATACTCATACCCATTCTTACAATCCCTTATTCCTCTATCTTCTTCGTGTTAGTTGAGATAAACATTTGCAGAAATTACCGTATTGCTTATTTCCTTGTACGTACAAGGGAAATGTTAGAATACAGTAGGCTTTCGGCGATAGTCAAATGTTTTAAAGCTTTGAGATTTCGTTCTCTTTGCGCGGTTAACATATAAAAAATGAATAACGATGTTTCATTTGACAAAAGTATAAGTTCTCCAAAACTCACACAAATAATAAGGAATATCTCTAAAATGGTTCACTCTACAAAAAAAAATTTATTCAAACATTAATGGTGTGTTTTAGCAAGCTCTACATTTTGTGGTCTATCTCTTACGGTTTACCTGTTATGCAAAGTCATCCAGAGTAAATAGGACTACATGGGCTATAGCCAGAAAATTCAAGATATACATTTTATTTGCCATAAAAATATCTCAAACATACGGCATTTTATTCAAAATCGTTAGAGCCATTTTCAAGAAAATAAAAATATTCGAAAACTTTTCCTTGTAAAAGGTAGTTTAGGGTGGAACAATTTTCTTCAAAATCTTCGTGTCATATCCATGAAACACATTAAACTTAAAATACCAACTTTGGTTTTTTACCGACTTTTCGTTTTTGAGTTATGCTGTCCACAGACTGACAAACACACACACACACACACACACACACACACACACACACACACACACACACACACACACACATGGACCTTTTTAAAAAAATGCTTGTTTTGGATTCTGGGGGCCTCAAAACATATCTGCGGTGAAATCTCGGCATCGAATTTTTGGGTGGAATACAATACTTCCTCTACTTACTATACGTAGTAGAGAAAGTAAAACTAGGCTTTCTCAGAAGCAGATCCGCGTGCGTGCGTATCTGTAAAGAGCATACAAAATCAGAGATGAAATCTATACGGTCGTGTACTAGATAAATCAGGGATGTCCAACCTTCTCTCTTTGGAGAGAGTTATTTCCCACTCTACTCCTTCAGTCGGAGGGACAGGCAGTGAGTATCCAGTGACGGACACAAACAGGCGATTCCATGGTCGTTTCTAGGTCATACTTTGAATTTTCTGGGAATGTTCTCAGAAGACTTCTTTACTCTGGATAATTTTTGCATCAATGATAAACAGTAAGAGACAGACAAAAGAACACCAAATAAAAAATATGGATCTAGTTAAAACACACAATTTATGTGAAACACTTCGTTTTTATTTTGAGTGAACCATTCCCAAGATATTCTTTCTCATTTGTTTGAATTTGCCAATACTAAACTTTTTTCAAATAGGAATATGTTATTCATTTTTTTATCTCTTGGCCTTACAAAGAAATCGGGGTTTCAAAGGCATCGCCTAGCAAAACATTTCACTATCGCTTACTTAAAGCCTACTAAGGTAAGTTAACTAAGCCCATGAGCGTTGGCAGACATTTTTCCAGGGGGGGGGGGCACATGTTTAAAATTTGCAATCAGATAATATTAATTCATTATTTTATTGTCAAAATTTATATTTGTTGCATATAACCATATTAATTTGTGTTAAATAAAAATTGATCTTTTAAAATGGTAGTTTAATAGTCAGTAATTGATTGCACATTAAGTGGACCAACTTCCAGGGAGGGGCCGCGGCCCCCTTTGCTCCCCCTTCGCGACGCCCATGACTAAGCCCCGGCACAACAGCCCATGAAGAGCCAAGCCTTACCGCCCAACCGCTGCGTCTCCACCTCGGCCCACTACAGGCGTCATTGGTGGGGTGCAGTACTGGAAGGTGGTACGTGGTCAGCGCCCCGATCCCTCCCGGCCAGTTATGCGATCTCCACGACCTGGGGTCGCTACTTTTCCATCAAGTAGCTCCTCAATTGGTCCCCCGGGTCTAACGAGGCTGAGTGCACCTCGTGCCAGACCTCCCAGAAGGGATACAATCCCCATGCTGGTACCGGGGATCGAACCCAGGTCCTCCACGCCAGAACTTTAAGACTACTGCATTGCCATATTCCCCTTGCACTTGTGTTGTTCGGGCGCTAATAACCCCAGCAGTTGTGCGCCCTAAAACATTACTACTACTACTCCCCTTGCACCTACAAGAAAATTAGCATTAAGTTACTTACTGAAAATGCTTATGTCCATTAAAAAGAAGTAGAGAAATAAGCATTTTCAAGAGTAGTGTGTATGAAAGTGAGTATAGTTCTACATACATTTGTGAACAGTTTCTCCAAATTGAACTATATTAAAAGTCTGTATTGCAATAGGTTACTCGACGATCACTTGGTGTATCTTCTAATGCTATGCACTTCAACTTGTCGCCAAATATTGATATTCTTAAACGTAAGGAGTACCAAAGAAATCACTAATGAACAGATGTGCTTTCGTAAATCAAACGCAACGTGCATGGGGTTATAGGGGCAAAGCTTGCGTTTAGTGGAAGGAGGCAAACCCAAACTCCCCTCTTTCGCAAAAGTTTGACATCGCTGAGATAAATGAATGTTTCTTTGTCTCTCCTGAATGGGTTCCTATACTATTCATCCGATTGCGATTGCAATCAGTTACTGACTATTAAGCCATTATTTTAATTTTGATGTAAAGAAAATTAAGTGGGTTTTCTCTACCCACTATTTTTACTTTCTCTACTGGTAAGTAGGGGAAGTATTGTATTCCACCCAAAAATTCGTTGTCGAGATTTCACCGGAAATATATGTTTTGAGGACCGACACTGGGAAAAAAAAAAAAAAAAAAAAAAAAAAAAAAAAAAAAAAAAAAAAAAAAAAAAAAGCATTTTTAGAAAAAGGTCCGTGTGTGTGTCTGTGGACAGCATAACTCAAAAACGAAAAGTAGGTTAAAAACCAAAGTTGGTATTTAAGTTTAATGTCTTTCAAGGATGCGACACAAAGATTTTGAACAAAATTGTCCCACCCTAAACTAGCCTTTACATGGAAAATGTTTCGAAAATTTTGATTTTCTTGAAAATGGCTCTAACGATTTTGATTAAAATGCAATATGTTTGAGACATGTTTATGACAAATGAAATGTATATCTTGAATTTTCTGGGTATAGCCCCTGTAGTCGTATTTACTCTGGACGACTTTTGCATAACTGGTAAACCGTTAGAGATAAACAAAATCTTACTGTACAAAAAATGTTGTTGTTGTTTTCTAGTGCCTTGCATCTGGCAATGAAGCCATTAGCATTCGTGCTTTCCAATACTTTTGAACTGTAGTTTCTTCTGATCTTAATGCTTCACAGGTCTTCAAGTGGTCTTCATTCATTTCTCCTGGATCGTTACACAGGACACATATTGGTGAAGCTGAGATACCTATTCTGTAGAGATGACTTGCTAAGCAGTCGTGATTTGTCAGTAGTCGGAAGGCTGCAACCGCTGTTTTCCTTGGTCTCTGGGGGATTATATCTGGGTTGGAAAGTAGTGTAATCCATTTTTTATCTTTGGCATTTGTTTCTATTTCTTGTAGGTATGAATGAGAAAATTTTTTAATGATCAAGCATTTTATTGAGGAATATGAGAAATTGAATTTAGACTTTTGTTTTATTGTTGTGCCTTTCTTTGCAAGTGAGTCTGCAGCTTCATTCCCCATGACTCCACAGTGTGCTGGAATCCATTGGAGATGAACAGTCTTATTAACCTTTTGGAGTTGTGTTAACATTTTGTAGCATTCTCTAATTTTTGTTGGCTTCTTTGTAGTATTTGAACATATTCCCTGAATTGCAGCTTTAGAATCTGAAAGAATTACTGCCTTGTTAAATTTATTTAAAGGAAGATTTAATAATTCTCGGAGAGCAATGTATATAGCCTCTATTTCTCCATCATAATTTGTTGTGTCTCTGCCAACAGAATGATAAAAGGAAAAATGTGAACACGTAACTCCAGCTCCAGTAAGGTTTTCCATGGATGATCCATCAGTATATATGTGCAGCCATTCTTCTGTGGGATATCTAGTACTGATTGTTTCCAGAGCTAGAAGCTTTTGTATTTCTTTTGGTGTGTCTGATTTACTTATTTCCTCTATTAATTCCAAACTGAAGGTAGGTTGCAATAATTCCAATGGATTTTCTCTTATAAGTAGATTTTCTCTGGTGTTAGGAATGTTCAATTTGGATTTAATCTGTGTTACCTTTTCTAGGAAACTACTATGAGTTTTAAGGATTGAAGGGGCGAGGTTCTTTTCTGTCCATTTAGAGTTTGGCAGTTGTAACATTTTCTCGTGTTGGAGCAATGCTTGTTCTTCTATTTTTGTTGTTATTGATGGGGTCCGTGTTAAGGCAAGCATGGCATCAGTAGGTGTGGATTTAACTGCTCCAGTGATTAGGTGAAGAGCCTGATTTTGTATTTGTTCAAGTTTATTGATGTTAGTATTTGCTGCTGTTATTAAAGCTTCAGAACAGTACAAGAGGTTTGGTTTAACGTACATTTTGTATGTTGTGTTAAGGACTCTCCTTGAGCAGCCCCATTTAGCACCAGCTAACCGTTTCAGGATTTGCAGTTTCTTTTCAACCTAACAAAAAATGTAGATCTTGCTAAAATACACAATTTATGTCTGAATAAATTTTCTTGTAGAGTGAACCATTTTGGAGATATTCCTTGTTATGTGTGTGAGTTTCGGAAAACTTAAAACCTTCGTGAAATGGAACATCGTTGTTCATTTTTTTATACGTTAAGTGTGCAAAGAGAACAGAATCTCAAAGCGTTAAAAATTTGACTATCGCACAAAGCCTACTGTATTCTAATATTCCCCTTGTACCTACAAGGAAATAAGCAATAAGATAATTTGTACAAATGTTTATCTTAACTAACACGAAGAAGATATAGGAATAAGAGTTTGTAAGAATGGTTAGTACAAGAGTAGAGAAAGTCATGTGAGTGCAGCACATCAGATTTTTCTACTCGATCTTTTACAAACGTTTCATACAATTTTCTATATGATTAAAATATAAATGACACATATTATATAATTATCTTCTTTATAAATAAACAATCTTTTTGGCAATGAAAAAGTGATGTGGGACAGAGTCAAATGCATATATGAATAAAGTCAAGTTCATAATTAATTTGATTATCTCCTGGGATACAAACGCAAACAGCACGCATGTGCACACAATGTCCTAAAGGATGCCACGACAAAGCAGGTGGCGGGATCCCTACATTTCCCAGTTAGAAGCACCCCGGCGGAGGCTGGCTCGTCCCAGTTATAAAAAGACATCACAAGAAATCATAACTAAGCGAGTAAATATTCAAACAGTTTACCTTAGCAATGCGATCCGTTGACTTTGAAGAGAACAAACATCTTTTATATGCGCAGCTCAGAAAAGTGATTGTTAAACAATTGAATATTTGTGGACCAAGGTTTAGAAGTGAAGAAGACATTATTTACAAATTTAACTTTGAGAAGTTAAACCATATAATGCGTGTAAATTAATACTATACAGTTAAATCGACGATATATAAGAAAGTAGATGACGTATTTCGCTGAATTTTTCTATACAAAATCTCGATCGTGCTAATACGAATCAGTGAAACTAAATATTTTTAAATTGTGCTATGACTGAAAAAACTGTAATCTAGAAAGGTGCAAATAAAAAATTCAGCAAACATAAAAATCGAGCCCAATAATTCATCTTGCCCCATACCGCAACCCGAGATAGTAAAAGCGTTACATCATAGGAAACAACTTTTACAAAAACCACACCAGGATCCATTCACCTCATCCATCCTCCTGAGGGGTGCCCCATTAGAGTTGTAGGCACAAAAGACCATCTTTTGGTTGAAGTGCTAAGTCACCCTCCCCAAGTTATCATAGAGTCAAATATCAAACTTAGTATTTATGTTCACTATTTTCGAAAGATTCATCACAAAGTTTTTCAAGAAAATCCACCCAAACTACTCTTTACATAAAATATGATTTAAAGCTTTCCTGGCGACGAACATATTCAAGATGCTCTCGGGCTTCGAGCCAGGTGTAGTGATGAAAAGACATCGACGTTTCGGGAGTGTGTACATCTCTCCCATCTTCAGGATGAATGACTAGCTTTACAATGCTAAAGGTTTCGTGCATTATCGTGCGTTAGTCGGGTCCCGCATAGCACCCCGGTTAGTAATTGAAAGCTTTAAGCTGGCATGGATTTCATGCGAGCGAGTCAAATGTTGCTTTTTGCCCATGAAACCTGGACATGACCAAGAGAGATGAATGCATTGTTAAGTTTGTGTTGATATGAGACGCAATTACGCTTACTTATGATTAGGTTGCACAGGCATAGGCCTGTTAGTCATGATGTAATTTGTGCAATGCTTAAAGTCTAGGGTTGCACAGGTATTTATCTGCAAGTCGTTATGATATCTGCTAATGTTAGTGCTAGCATACCTGAGGTTACTCATGCAATTTGAGCTTATATCTAGTGTTGCACAGGTATTTACCTGCCAGTCGTTATAATATCTGCTAATGTTAGTGTTAGCATACCTGAGGTTATTCATGCAATGTTTGAGCTTATATCTAGTGTTTCACAGGTGTTTACCTGCCAGTCGTTATAATATTTGCTAATGTTAGAGTTAGTGTAACTGAAGTTAATCGTGGAATATTTGAGCTTATATCTAGCGATGCTCAGGTGAAACCTGCAAGTCGAATGACTAGCAAGAGTGAAGGGACCAGTACTATCAGCCAGTACGTACCGAGTAGAAAACACCCAGTCTAGTGTGGAGGTGGTTCACCGCTCCGTTGGAATCTGTGTTTTCTGAGTCGGTCAATTTCCAATTTTAAGGCTGGTTTCCAAGATGGACTAAACTGCAATCCAGCGGAACGCTGGTGTTTTATCCTGTATAAGATTATCTGAGTGACAATGTGAAGGACAAATTATCCTGTTAATGCTTACATAGCTTTGTAATATCCTCTACGGAGTAGCCGTTTTGGCGGAATGTGTGCCTGTCAGACGGCTACTCCGCAGAGGATATTGAAGCCTCTATCTCCAAGGCCAAGAGAGGAAAACCACAAACTCAGCAAACACCAGACCAGCCGACAGCCACTGCCTGCATCCCATACACTAGCAATCTTTCCGGCAGAATTAGTAGAATTCTCGCTAAACACAACATCAGAACCATCCACAAGCCGCCTTTGAAGATCCAACACCTAGTGAGGAAGGACAAACTGCACCTTAATGTACCAGGGGTATACCGTATCCCCTGTGAATGCGGGACGCCGTACATAGGGCAAACCGGCAGGACCATTTCCAGCAGAGTCAAAGAGCATGAACGGTCCATATGATTAATGCAGCCTGAAAAGTCAGGGCTGGCGGAGCACTGCTTTGAAAAAGACCACAGAGCTAACTTCAAAGAAACGACCATTGTGGCAAAATGTAGCGGTTTATGGGAACGGAGGGTTAAGGAGGCTCTGGCCATCTCCTCCGAGAAGAGCACACTGAACCGGGACGCTGGATTGCAGTTTAGTCCATCTTGGAAACCAGCCTTAAAATTGGAAATTGACCGACTCAGAAAACACAGATTCCAACGGAGCGGTGAACCACCTCCACACTAGACTGGGTGTTTTCTACTCGGTACGTACTGGCTGATAGTACTGGTCCCTTCACTCTTGCTAGTCATTCATCCTGAAGATGGGAGAGATGTACACTCCCGAAACGTCAATGTCTTTTCATCACTACACCTGGCTCGAAGCCCGAGAGCATCTTGAATATACTCTTTACATAGAAAAATGTTTGATAATTCTCATTTGCTTAGAATTGGCTGTAACCAATTTGGTTAATTACCTTATATGTAAACATAGAACAGTCAAATCACAGAAAAATAAACGTTTTGCTTCATCAAGCTTACCTTTTGTTGTTTTTCCTTTAACTGTAATAAATTGTACAAAATTATCCATGTGGGTATTTGTTCAAAAGTTATTGAAGAGTACTATATGCAATGTAAAAACAATATAGTAGCTGTGGTCACTAGAGTGTCTTTGGTGCTTCGCTGTGCAGAGGGTAGGGGGTTTGAGTCCTGCCATGGCCATTGGGTGCTTTTAGTGTATGTGTTTGTGGGTATGTCTGGATGTATGAGTCGGAAAGTGAGTGTGTGTATGTGACTGTAATAGTCTAATAGAAATATATATCACTGGGATGGCTAAATGATCCTTGATGACCAAGGGCAAAGACAAAGGGAAGAAAAAAGGGCTCGCAATTCATAGCACCATCTTTTACTGTCAAAAACATTATTCTCTTTCATAAAGGATTTGAATTCTACATTGTCATTGGACATAATTAGTCATTGCCTCAAGTTGCCACCAAGGCTGTAACATAATTATTTCCTACTAATGTGGGTAGTCATGCTGCTTGATTCTCTTCCAGGAACCAGTGAAACGTCTTTGAAATGCCTTTCTGTTATAGCTTTCTCTGCTTCTTCATGCAAACACTATTTCCTTCAATTGTTCAGTGACCCTTATTAACCTTTTAGTTGCCCTATATGATGAGGGAATAGTCACACTGTCCTTTTGGAGCTACTGTGAGAGGATATTAATCTCTTCAAGTGTATCAGAAAGGGACTTGATGGGGTGCTTTGCAATTTCTTGAACTCTTCCCTTATGTATGATTTTCTGGTCATGTCAGTCAAGCATCTCTTAAAATGAGCATAGCATTCATAGCCTGACATCACTTCTGAACTACTTGCACTGCTCTAAAATTTGAGGCCACCCAGCTCACTAAGAATACTTGTAGATAATTCTTAAGTTCTATGCCTTAACTCCTGTGCAGCAGTTAACAGTTTAAGTTGATTCTTTGGAGATTATGAGTTGCCCTAGGAACCTCTTCAATTGTTTCAGCCACCACTACAACTTGGCGACACAAATCAAGTAGTGAGTACAGTACTGTTCGCTGATGATACTATTCTGCTGGTCACCAGTAAAAACTTAAATGAATGTGTAACTAATTGAATTATGTTTTGAACTGTATGTCTTATTGGTTTAAAACTAACAAATTGTCTCTAAACCTAGATAAAACAAAAGTTGTTAAATTTATAACTCATCAAACATCACACACTGATTGAAATTGGGATAAATGACATGTTATTAGAACAAATAGACAACATCAAATTTCTGGGCCTTCAAGAAGACAAAAAAATTTCTGTAAAGTCATCCTAGAAACCGCAAAAAAACATATTCCTCGAGGAAGAATTAAAAATTTCAAACACTTTTGGAACCCCCAGTTAGAAGAACTGAAAAAGCAAAGGGATATAGCTAGAAATACAGCTGAACAAACAAAAAACATATCAGATACACAAATATGGCGGAAGAAATGTGCCTCACTAAAAAAAGAAATGAATACTGCTAAAAGGAATCACTTTAATAATTTCTTAGAAAAAATGGATTATAGGACAGATGGTAACAAAGCTCATAAGTTCATAAAAAATGTCAAGGACAGGAAAGAAAACAACAGCACACCTATCATACACAACAATAAAATGTTAGTAAATGATGCAGCCATAGCCGAAACATTCAATAAATATTATGCTAATTCACACAAAGTAACAAGAAATAATAAAAAGGAACGTAAAGAATTTAAGAAAGATTTGAAACAAGAAAGAGAATGTAATCCTAACACTCAGTGCAATATCTTTTTTCAAAATTTTAATATGCAAGAATTGAACATTGCAATAAATAATCTAAAAAACAAAAAGTCTCCTGGACCAGATCACATACATCCAGAGTTCATAAAAAACCTTGGAAAAACAGCAAAACAACAACTACTAAAACTCTACAATCTATTCCGGAAAAACACTTTACCTGCTGAATGGCGAAAGGCAATAATTGTCCCACTCTTGAAGAAAGACAAAACAGCGTCAGAAATAAAAAATTATAGACCAATAGCTCTTACTAGCACAATAGCAAAAGTGATCGAAAGAATGGTGTCAAACAGGTTAAATTGGTTTCTAGAATCAAAAAATTTAATTTCCCCATGTCAAGCTGGATTTAGAGAGTTCCACTCTACAAATGAACAAGTCTTACTTCTCATTCAAGAAATCAAAGACTCCTTCAATAGAAAAGAAGATAATTTATCAGTTTTTATTGATTTCCAAAGTGTGTATGATTCTATATGCAGAACAAAACTATTAAAGAAAGTAAAAAAAATAGGGATACAAGGTCCAATGTTTTCATGGCTATGTCATTTCCTAACACAATGCTTTATTGCAACCAGATATGGAAGAAACATATCTAAATACAAACAAGTACACCGTGGCTTACCACAAGGCGCAGTGCTAAGCACAACACTTTTTAATATATTTATTAACGATCTGCCACAACAAATACAAGAATCAGGTGTGAAGTGTGCACTATTTGCTGATGACTTAGTAATGTGGACTTCAAAACCAAAAAGCAAAAGTACAGAACTAGAAAAGACCATGCAACAATCCTTAACCAAATTAAAAAGGTGGACCAAAGAAAATTTAATGACTGTTAATACAATAAAATCAAACTACCAAATTTTTTCGCTAAGAAAAAAGTCACTAAAAATAAAACTAAATTTTGAGGGTCAACAATTACCAGAAACAAAGGAAGCAAAGTATTTAGGAGTTACATTTGATACCAAACTTACATGGACCAAACAAATAGAAAATGTAATACAAAGAGCAGAGAGGCACCTCTCACTGTTAAAACGTCTAACAGGAATGAAGTGGGGATGTTCCAAAGCAACTCTTAACACAACATACAATGTATATATAAAGCCATTATTTACTTACTGCAGCAAAGTTCTTGTAACAGCAAACACAAAAAAGATTCAAATCTTTCAAAACCAAAGTCTGAGATTAATTACAGGTGCTATCAAAACCACACCAATAGCAGCTATGGAAATACTAACCAACCAATGCCCCATTGAATATGAAGTAGAAAAAGCAGCTCTTATTCAACACGAAAAGTTGATCAGACTCCCATTCAATACATGGCACAAGAGAAATTTTACACATACACTAAAGACTCAGAAGAGCTTTCTTTCCAAAATTCAAGACATCAAGAAGAATGTATACCTTCCTAATTCAAAGGAAAACTTCATATCTAAAGTCAATCCGACACAAGCATTAGACATCACATATTATTTACACCTGACAGAAGAAGTTAAGAAAAGTGATACTCCAACTAGTGTTCTAAAATTATTGGCATTAGAGACAATCTATACTAGATTTCCAGAACACGAATGGCTCCATATTTATACTGATGGATCATTGATGTCAAACCAAGATGGAGCAGCTGCTGGAGTCACATGTCACCTCTTTTCCTATTACAAATCTTTAAGTTATGGAACTACAAACTTTGATGGAGAAATTGAAGCAATTCGAATGGCCCTACAAAATCTTTTGTATAGAATTTCACATTTTCAGCAAGCAGTTATTCTCTCAGATTCCAGGGCAGCAATTATAGCAATTACTTCCAAGTTGTCACCAAAAAACCAAACAATTCTAGAATGTAGGAAAATCCTTACCCACTAACAGCACTTCAAAAACACCTAGTCTTCCAATGGATACCGGCTCACTGTGGACTGAGTGGTAATGAGAAAGCTGATTTTCTAGCAAAAAAGGGTACCGGCAATGTGCAGAAATCAATAGTTAATCTACCATTTTATGCAGCTAAAGGATTAATCAACTCTGAATTAAAAAAAATTATTGAAAAATATTACTATGAAAAATCAAAAAATAAAAGGTGGGAACTGCCAAACATTCAAACAGTAATTCCTGAGTATCCTCGAAAAATAGCAGTTGCAACCTTCAGGTTGATTACAGGACATGACTGTCTGGCAAAACATTTAAACAGAATTGGGATATATTCTTCACCACTCTGTCCTCTATGTGATCTGCAAGAGGAAATGGATCGAGACCACCTTCAAATATGCCCGGCCACTTCTAATGGCCCATCCATCAGTGAAAAATATTGGAGAGCAAGAGGATTAATAACTTCATTGTCAGAAATCCAGCATTAGCTAACAACAACAACATATTTATAACAAACAATGAAATTCATGAGATAAAATCTAGACAAAAGAGCAACATCCATCATCCCAGTGTAAAACTTTCTTGCTTCCAGAAAGGTATATAGCATGAAACCACCAAAATATTTCATGCTCTTCCTAACAATCTTAAGGGAAAAGTTGACAAGTTCAATTCTTTTAAAACTGCTGCTAAAGAGTGCCTATGCTCAAAACCATTTTATTCTATACAAGATTATCTGAATGACAAATTGTCCTATTAATGCTTATGTACCTTTGTAAGTAGTTTTTAGCTCATTTTATTCTGTATAAGATTATCAGAATGACAAATTATCCTGTTAATGCTTATCTAGCTTTGTAAGTAGTTTCTAGATTTCTTTAGATATGATTCTATATGCAGAACAAAACTACTAAAGAAAGTAAAAAAAATAGGGATACAAGGTCCAATGTTTTCATGGCTATGTCATTTCCTAACACAACGCTTTATTGCAACCAAATATGGACATGAGCGTCGGCAGACATTTTTCCAGGGGGGGCCACATGTTTGAAATTTGCAATCAGATAATATTAATTCACTATTTTATTGTCAAAATTTATAATATTCGTTGCATATAACCATGTTAATTTGTGTTAAATAAAAATTAATCTTTTAAAACAGTAGTTTAATAGTCAGTAATTGATTGCACATTAAGTTGACCAACTTCCAGGGAGGGGCCGCGACCCCCCTTGCCCCCCCTTCGCGACGCCCATGGATATGGAAGAAACATATCTAAATACAAACAAGTACACTGTGGCTTACCACAAGGTGCAGTGCTCAGCACAACACTTTTTAATATATTTATTAACGATCTGCCACAACAAATACGAGAATCAGGCGTGAAGTGTGCGCTATTTGCTGATGACTTAGTAATGTGGACTTCAAAACCAAAAAGCAAAAGTACAGAACTAGAAAAGACCATGCAACAATCCTTAACCAAATTACAAGGTGGACCAAAGAAAATTTAATGACTGTTAACACAACAAAATCAAACTACCAAATTTTTTCACTACGAAAAAAGCCACTAAAAATAAAACTAAATTTTGAGGGTCAACAATTACCAGAAACAAAGGAAGCAAAGTATTTAGGAGTTACATTTGATACTAAACTTACATGGACCAAACAAATAGAAAATGTAATACAAAGAGCAGAGAGTTGCCTTTCAGTGTTAAAACGTCTAACAGGAATGAAGTGGGGATGTTCCAGAGCAACTCTTAACACAACATACAATGTATTGTGACTTTTGGTGTGGTTGGTTGTGAAGTAAAGTAGACAGATGTAGTCGAGATAAAGAAACACTTTTATTTCCGTAAACAGTAACTTTGTACACTCGTTGCAACAGCAAGAAAGTCTTTTTCGATTCTCCAACAGCACGGCTCCGAATTCGTAACACAAAGAACTAACTCCGTCGGCAAGACTCCTCGATGCTTCGCATACGTCTCTTCTTTCCGTCGGCACGACTACTCAACGCCTCACATACGTCTGACTCCTCTTCTCACACTTTACCGCTATTTATATCTCCCAGGCACTATTCTGGAAGCTTCAGGAACGTTCACTTATTGCGGTGAGAGACAAAGTAGAAGATTCCAGTAGCCTCTATCCTTTTCTCTCTTTCGGCAAGCGCCCCAACAATGCGGCCATTCTCTATCTCTTTGCTTCGGCTCCTTTGCCGTAGTGCCGACAATAATGCGATGGGTGACACTGCTGTTGTCGGCAATTAGATGCGGCGGGCGCGGTGACACTGCTCCCTCCTCAGAGCTGGTCGTCCCGACCAGCACTATCACTGCTGCATCTCCCTTGCGCCCCGGCGGACTATCCCATCGAACCTCTTCTCCAGGAGGCACGATCCTAGGTATCGCTGTTGGATAGTGTCCCTTGGTCCGGGTAGGACGATGTATGCCATCCTGCTTCGAAATTCTGCAACAGTACCGCCGGTCTTGACGGTCCCTCGTCCAGTTGCCCTTCTTCCTGGTGTGTTGACGGGCCATCCTGCGCACTTGGAAACGGCTCATTGGGTACCGTGTCCGCCGACCTCTCTGGCGCACCTTCGCAGCCACTTTGCTTCCGATGGGTCCGGCAACAAACCCCGCCACATCCGCGCGAGTCGCGTCCACCGCTGCACTCGTGTTCACTCGTGCTCGGCACGGCCTCTCCT
Organism: Tenodera sinensis; assembly: GCA_030765045.1. NCBI lineage: Eukaryota > Metazoa > Arthropoda > Insecta > Mantodea > Mantidae > Tenodera > Tenodera sinensis. The sequence goes on from CM060963.1 coordinate 191,546,091, forward strand.
GTATCCTGCCGTCCACGATGATGTCCACCATTCTTCCGTTCACGGCACTATGCGTCAGGTGATTGGATGGCTCCGACGGTCCCCCCATGTCCCACGCCAAGTCGGTTCTCGCGTGTTGCTCGTTTGCTTGTGCGCTTCCCTGCTGATCGTTCTCCACGTCATATCCTGGTTGGTTACGTACCCGACACACTCCTCCAGGGGATCCTCGACGACGTCCCTTTACTGCCCCTTTGTCTTCCCCGAGACGTACACTTTCGTTATCTGAAACGGGCGCACTGTCGCCTCGGCCACTAGGTGCTCCCTCCTCGGGTCCGCGCTATTCCGTCTGCCCCTGGCATCCAGTACTTTGACGCTCTCGTCAACTGTTACTACCAGGGTGCCAAGACGTTCCCCGTCGTCCTCCACGACGTCCACATGCTGGCAGAGGTCTTCCACCTTTTCGCCGAGTTGTTCGTCTTCCGTCACGCCAATCAGTTCGCCGAGTTGTTCCACGTCTTCCGTCATGCCAATCAGTTCGCCGAGTTGTTCCACGTCTTCCCTCACGCCAATCAGTTCGCCGAGTTGTTCCACGTCTTCCCTCATATCATCCGAAACGGGCGCAACTGTCGCCTCGGCCACTAGGTGCTCCCTCCCCGGGTCCGCGCTATTCCGTCTGCCCCTGGCATCCAGTACTTTGACGCTCTCGTCAACTCTTACTACCAGGGCGCCAAGACGTTCCCCGTCGTCCTTCACGACGTCCACGTGCTGGCAGAGGTCTTCCACCTTTACGCCGAGTTCTTCCACGTCTTCCGTCACGCCAATCAGTTCGCCGTCAATTTTCGCCGATAGCTCCGTCTTCATCTCTTTCAGCTCGGCAGCGAGGTTGTCGGTTGTCGACTTCATGTCTTTCAGTTCAGCAGCGAGGTTGTCGTTTGCCGTCTTCATTTCTTCTTTCAGCTCGGCAACGAGGTTGTCGTTTCTCGTTTCCATTTTGGCAGCGAGGTTGTCGTTTGCCGTCTTCATTTCTTCTTTCAGCGAATAATTCATTTCGGCGAATAATTCTTTCATCATTGCCATCATCCTGGTTTCCGAATCTCCTTCCATCTTGGTTCTAACGTTGCAACTTCTAACGACGATGTAACGAAACTAGAAGCAATTCGACGGATCCCACTTCTGACACCAGTGTGACTTTTGGTGGGTTGTGAAGTAAAGAAGTCAGATGTAGTCGAGATAAAGAAACACTTTTATTTCCGTAAACAGTAACTTTGTACACTCGTTGCAACAGCAAGAAAGTCTTTTTCGATTCTCCAACAGCACGGCTCCGAACTCGTAACACAAAGAACTAACTCCGTCGGCACGACTCCTCGATGCTTCGCATACGTCTCTTCTTTCCGTCGTGGCCGAGCGGTTAGCGCGCTCGCCTACCACCTAGGCGGCCCGGGTTCGATCCCAGGGACCCGCATGTGGTATTCGTGGTGGACGAAGCGGCGTCAGGGCGGGTTTTCTCCGGGTACTCCGGTTTCCCCCGCCATCTCATTCCACCGGTGCTCCATCTTCATATATCACCAGTGTCACCGCCTGCGGTGCCGTAGTAGTAAAAGCGGGCGTTAAACACTACAGCAACAACAACTTCTTTCCGTCGGCACGACTACTCAACGCCTCACATACGTCTGACTCCTCTTCTCACACTTTACCGCTATTTATATCTCCCAGGCACTATTCTGGAAGCTTCAGGAACGTTCACTTATTGCGGTGAGAGACAAAGTAGAAGATTCCAGTAGCCTCTATCCTTTTCTCTCTTTCGGCAAGCGCCCCAACAATGCGGCCATTCTCTATCTCTTTGCTTCGGCTGATTTGCCGTAGTGCCGACAATAATGCGATGGGTGACACTGCTGTTGTCGGCAATTACATGCGGCGGGCGCGGTGACAGTATATATAAAGCCATTATTTACTTACTGCAGCGAAGTTCTTGTAACAGCAAACACAAAAAAGATTCAAATCTTTCAAAACCAAAGTCTGAGATTAATTACAGGTGCTATCAAAACCACACCAATAGCAGCTATGGAAATACTAACCAACCAATGCCCCATTGAATATGAAGTAGAAAAAGCAGCTCTTATTCAACATGAAAAGTTGATCAGACTCCCATTCAATACATGGCACAAGAGAAATTTTACACATACACTAAAGACTCAAAAGAGCTTTCTTTCCAAAATTCAAGACATCAAGAAGAATGTTGTTGTTAGCTAATGCTGGATTTCTGACAATGAAGTCATTAATCCTATCAAGAAGAATGTATACCTTCCTAATTCAAAGGAAAACTTTGATGCGAAAGATGCTGTTGGTTCACGTTAGATCGCCCTTTGATGCGAAATGGTGATGTTTGCTCCGGCTAATTCAGCATGAAATCTCTTTAATCCCGGGTATGCGTAGGTATGTTTTATAGATTACCCCAGAAGAACTTTTGTATATTATTTATTTTTTTACTCTCTGACACTTTCGGGAGTTATGCCGACTTTCGATACATAGAGATACTCGCAGAGCAATCGCACTCACGTGTGTACACCACAACGTCCACTACCGGTCTGGGGCGAGTGGTGACGCTTTCTGGCGTACCCATGCTAGGAAAACGTTCTTTCCGATTTTAAATGTCATGACGTCATCAAAAGAAAGCCTCGTATCCAAAATGCTATTTCATTCCTTTTCACAATTTATAAATGTCCCTTTCTATTAAAACATGTTCTTTTTTGAATTTTGAATATCTAGTTACCTTTTTATGATTAAACGATGTTTTCTTTATATTTTATTAAACATATCGCACGACTTTTAAGGTTGGCAGACCTGAATTTTGACCGTGATTTCAAACTATGTGGTATGACGTCATGACTCGTTAATTTCAAACCAATAATGCGTTTATCCTACAAATTTAACGACTATTATTTACTCATATCTTGCTCACCTTACAACACTTCCTACTCTATTATCTACATATGTTATTACTCAACACTTATCGCAAATCTCACATTCGGCAATTTAAATTAAAACGTGTCTTTATCAAGTCCATTCGATTTGAAATCTAAATTTCGGTATCAAATGCCCCCATTTATGTTATTTTATTATTTCATAATAAAATAATGTAAATGTCTTGCCCGAAAGAAAAATTAAAAATTACTCCTGAATTTTGAATAATCGGCAACACTCCCATTATATACAATTTTCAATTATACTGTTTTGAAATTGGTTATTAACACATCTTCTCATTAATCTTTATAACATGACAAACAATTATACACTTGACTTAACATTAATCCTTAAATACTAATTACAATATGTTATGGTTTCTTCTGTGAAACTTTTATATAAAGGTTAAATTTCAAGAGTCTTTCTTTATACTTCCTTCTTTTAGTTCATGTTTGCTCACTTCGCTCTCACTATCACTTGCACTGTGAATTTTCACTTTTGTTATTGTAACACATATCTTTACTAGATCCTTTAAGCACTAAAAATGTACATATATTTATATAAATCCATTACACTTCAGACAAGTTCTTTCTTTGTCTTGTTGTGATAACTATCTATACATCTAAATATTTTAACAAATGTTTACAAATTAAATATTCGGTTTTCTCTCTATGCGGAGATGAACATTTTAAAAATCTTTCTGAAGCTGTTATTGTGAGCTCTATACAATATATTCTTAAGCTCTTTGTAGTATATAGCAATTCACATTCTGCATTTTTCATGAATACGTAAGTACCTGACCAATATATGGTTTTCAAGTAAGCTAACATTTGAATTTTATCTCAAAGCTGATTGGGCGCCAATAGAACAAATGACACTTCGAATTTTACATGAAGTCAAGGTTCCAAGGTACCACACGGTTTCTTGTATGGTCGAAGGAGTTGCTTATGCCACCTTCCTAGACATTTTTCATTTTTAACATCTTTTACTTCATAGGTATGATAACCAAATTTTGATATAATTTCTGCAGGACCTTTATATAACAATTCCATCCTTTTGTTCCTACCTCGCAATGTACTTGATAACTTATGGTCTTTAACTAGTACCCAATCGCCTATCTTAGGTTCCCATTTATGTTTTCTACTCTTTTTCTTTAATTTTTGCTTCTCTGCCTTTTTCTTGATTCGTTCAAAAGCAATTTTCCCTCTTTCTTCTTCACTCAACTCAATGTCATTTATTTTGAGTATTTTTGGTACCCCGATCAATATTGGTTCTGGTTCAATTCCTAACATTAATTTTATTGGGGCAAACCCAGTAGTTACATTAATGGTGTGATTAATAATCTTTTCTATCAATGGACAATATTTCACCCAATCCTTGTGATTATGATGTGCAAGTACACGTAAATAAATTCCTATATCTCGGAGGACACGTTCTGTTGGATTCCCTGAATGTAAAAACGCTGTATATTTTCTTAAATCTTCTCTAAGTGGGATCTGCCAAAAAGATGCTGTAAGATCTAAAGTAGAAAAAATTTTGCCCTTCTGCAATTTGCTCAATATTACCTCTACACTTTCTGGTCTAAATCTATCAGGTTTACAATGTTGATTTAGTTTTCTTGCGTCTAATGTCACCCTAATCTTTCCATTGGCCTTATTTACAATACATAGGGGATTCACAAATTCTGAATTCGAAATCTCGATAACCTCATCTTCTAACATTGACTTTATAACTGCATCTACCTCTTCTCTTATTGTACTAGGGATAGCTCTCGCTTTATGTGTAAAAGGTTTGATGGGTATCATCTCAAACGAATGAGTATAAATATTACATTTACCAGGTTTCTCAGAGAATACTTCTTTATTTCGGATTAATATTTTAAACAGTTTATCCCTCTGTTGTTCATTTAGTTGATCAGCCTGAGTTACCTTTTCCCTCAACAATTCTTCTAAGTCTTCACTACTCTCCCTATCATAGTACCTAGTTGCATCAGAAAACCTCAAATTGTCTATGAAATCATTTTTATCCCATTCTACATTTTCTTTATTATCGACACTGTACTCTTTGACATTTACTTCAGTTAATTCCATAGCTCCTACTTTAACATATTCTACAAAGAATGTATCCCCTTGGATTTCTTCTTCCTCTTTTTCTCTTACAATAGTTTCTGAACTACTATCTTCCACAAATGGCACTATAATGGTCTCATCTTCAACTTTCATTTCTAGAATCATGTTTTTAAAATTCACCACAGCTTCCCAGGCATAAAGACAATCACAACCTATTATAATATCTGTCACAAGTCTTCCTACAATCAGAAATAAAATTCCTAGTATTCTCCCATTTATTTCAATATTTATCATTGCTTGAAATTTTACTCTCTCTTTTCGTTTTCCCACAGCTAGCGAGTAATATATCCCATTAACTGGTAAAGACATTACTTTAAAGCCACTACTTTGTAAATTATCATAAAAATTTTGTGAGCATACTGTGCTATTTGATCCCGTATCTATAATTGCATTATATTGTTTTCCATTTATTCCAATTTTGATTTTAGGTGGATCTCCTACTTTTTCATTTTCGTCAATTCTATTTTTCCATTCTCTTTTCTTTTGTATCATCATTTGCCTTCCAGGACTATTTATTTCCGAGTACTTATCACAATCATTACTAGGATACCCAGTTCTCACTGAAGGCGTGTTTGACCGGGTCTGGCGTTTCCCTGATTTTTAGGTATGGCTCCTGTACTATTTCCCGAATTGTTACTTCTGTTTTCCTGCATTAAATCGGGGTTACTTCCTACCATGTTTTTGAGCGTGTTAATGGCCTCAACCATTTCCGCATTTTCAGGGGAATTTCGTCCATTATAACACCTTTCTCCCTGTCTTGGTGACCTCGGTCTAAACTCATTATCTCTGTTTGTCCAATACCCATCATTTGAATTTCTACTATGTCCAAAATAACGTCCCCGTCTACCTCGATCAAATCTATTTGTATTCATATAATTCACCCTTATATTTCTTCCCCTTAGATTGCCATTTCTATTTTGGTGATGCCCTTCCTGGTTACATCTAACCTTGATTTTCCCACCGGAATGATTCCATCCTTGGTACTGGTCCTTTATATCTTTCCCTAACCTCACTTCTATTCTGATAATACTGTGCCCCTTGCCCGAAAGAATTTACAGTTTCTTTTTCTTCATATTTATTTCCAAATGCGTGTTTTGGCTTACTGACTTCTAAGGCTGATAATAATTCGATCATAGCTGCAATGCTACCGGGTCGGGCTATGATTAGGTAGTGTTGAAGCGTTTCCGGAAAATGTGGAGTAACTATATTTATTAGATCTTTTTCATCTATGGGAGGATCCAACATCTTCGATTTTCTCGCTATTCTCATAAAATAGTTGACCATCGATTCCTCCAGTCTAGGATTAAATTTTCCATTGCTTAATTCGACTCTAATATTAGCCTGCCTACTAGCTCCCCAATATCTGGTTAAAAAGATGTTCCTAAAGGTCCCATAATCATTATTGTTACCCATAGAAAGGCCTAGCCAATTGGCAGCATTACCCTTTAGGCATTTTCTTACTATCACCATCTTGTACTCTTCCGGTATATGTTTCACCGTGAAGTACTCTTGTAACCCTTCTATAAAGGCTTTAGGATCATCTGAATCTTCATTTTCAAAAACTGGAGGTGTCATTTCATTTAAGACATGGTTAGGCCAATGTAAATTTGAATTGTCACCTGTCCCTGAGCTATTTCTGAGATCAGAATGGGAATTACTGTTACCCCTATTTTGCATCGAAATGTCAGCTGATACACCTGGTATTGCCTCGTTTCTTGCAGCTTCATTATTAAGATTGTTGTGATTACATGCATTTTCATTTAATTTCAAATTTTCTAAGGCCTCTTTTACATGAGTAATTTCTGTTACTACTCCTTTTATTTGGTCTGTAACATCCTCCAAATTTCTAGCCTGCCTTTCACTTTCTACATCAGATCTTTCCATTCTAACTTTACACCCCTGTAACTCTTCTCTAATTTCTTCCCTGTCTTTATCTAACCTTTGTACTACCTCATCCCTTTGTTTGTCTAATCTTTGTGTTACTCTTTCCCTTTCTTTATCTAATTTTTCACTCACTTGTTGACCTAATTTCTTTTCAGAATTCTTTACTTCTTGCCTTATTGTCTCTAATTCTCCCTTAACTTGTTCTCTATTTTCTTTTACTTCACTACTAACTTTATTAATTTCCTCCCTAACTTCTTCCCTAAAGGTTTCTAAAGCTCTCTTCTGATTTTCCAATTGCATTCCCAATTCCTGTTGTCCCTTCTCTAATTTCTGTCCTAACTCTATACTAGTTTCATCTATCTTTTGACTTAACTCTGTACTCATCTTTTTCACTGTTCTTAATTCTTTACTAGTTTCATCTATCTTTTGACTTAACTCTGTACTCATCTTTTTCATTATCTTTTGAAACATATTCTCTATTTCTGACATAATCACTGGCCTTTCTGAATTAGTACTAAACATTTCTGAGCTACCTCTAGGTGTTTCTCTAATGTTCTGATCTTCTACTTCTTGGCATATTCTGCTACCGATTATATTTTGATTATATTCTTCCATCCTAACTACACTTTTCTCAATTTCCGGACTCTCAAAACCTAGAAAATCGCTATCACTGTCTTCCATTTCTAAGCTATTTGCATGTGTTTTTCTACTCACCAATATTTCACAATTTTCACTATTATGATTTTTTTTTTTTTTTTTTTTAACTGCACTTAAACTTATTCACTACACCTTTCACACGATGTTGACACGCTGGGCACCTTCTTGTTTGCTGGTTCGATGCTGGCTTGGTCGTCGTCCTTATTAATCACTGGTTCAATGCTGGTCTAGTTCATTCTTGGGGTTGGTCTATTCTCTCGACGCCACACGTTGGGTGCCATTTGATGCGAAAGAAAATGATGTTGTTTGCTTTATTTTTCTCTCGACGCCACATTTCGGGAGTTATGCCGACTTTCGATACATAGAGATACTCGCAGAGCAATTGCACTCACGTGTGTACACCACAACGTCCACTACCGGTTTGGGGCGAGTGGTGACGCTTTCTGGCGTACCCATGCTAGGAAAACGTTCTTTCCAATTTTAAATGTCATGACGTCATCAAAAGAAAGCCTCGTATCCAAAATGCTATTTCATTCCTTTTCACAATTTATAAATGTCCCTTTCTATTAAAACATGTTCTTTTTTGAATTTTGAATATCTAGTTACCTTTTTATGATTAAACGATGTTTTCTTTATATTTTATTAAACATATCGCGTGACTTTTAAGGTTGGCAGACCTGAATTTTGACCGTGATTTCAAACTATGTGGTATGACGTCATGACTCGTTAATTTCAAACCAATAATGCGTTTATCCTACAAATTTAACGACTATTATTTACTCATATCTTGCTCACCTTACAACACTTCCTACTCTATTATCTACATATGTTATTACTCAACACTTATCGCAAATCTCACATTCGGCAATTTAAATTAAAACGTGTCTTTATCAAGCCCATTCGATTTGAAATCTAAATTTCGGTATCAACTTCATATCTAAAGTCAATCCGACACAAGCATTAGACATCACATATTATTTACACCTGACAGAAGAAGTTAAGAAAAGTGATACTCCAACTAGTGTTCTAAAATTATTGGCATTAGAGACAATCTATACTAGATTTCCAGAACACGAATGGCTCCATATTTATACTGATGGATCATTGATGTCAAACCAAGCTGGAGCAGGTGCTGGAGTCACATGTCACCTCTTTTCCTATTACAAATCTTTAAGTTATGAAACTACAAACTTTGATGGAGAAATTGAAGCAATTTGAATGGCCCTACAAAATCTTTTGTACAGAATTTAACATTTTCAGCAAGCAGTTATTCTCTCAGATTCCAGGGCAGCAATTATAGCAATTACTTCCAAGTTGTCACCAAAAAACCAAACAATTCTAGAATGTTGGAAAATCCTTACCCATCTAACAGCACTTCAAAAACACCTAGTCTTCCAATGGATACCAGCTCACTGTGGACTGAGTGGTAATGAGAAAGCTGATTTTCTTGCAAAAAAGGGTACCGGCAATGTGCAGAAATCAATAGTTAATCTACCATTTTATGCAGCTAAAAGATTAGTCAACTCTGAATTCAAAAAAATTATTGAAAAATATTACTATGAGAAATCAAAAAATAAAAGATGGGAACTACCAAACATTCAAACACTAATTCCTGAGTATCCTTGAAAAACAGCAGTTGCAAACTTCAGGTTGATTACAGGACATGATTGTCTGGCAAAACATTTAAACAGAATTGGGATATATTCTTCACCACTCTGTCCTCTATGTGATCTGTAAGAGGAAATGGATCAAGACCACCTTCAAATATGCCCGGCCACTTCTAATGCCCCATCCATCAGTGAAAAATATTGGAGAGCAAGAGGATTAATGACTTCATTGTCAGAAATCCAGCATTAGCAAACAACAACAGATTCTTTAGTGACAAATCATTGTTATAGTTGCCGTCAGGAACGAAGGTGGTTGCTCAGTAGACAAACATCCAATGATGTCACAGTCACATGTTTTCTAGCCAACCAGATGTAGTCTGTTTCAGAGCACATGTGTGATAGTATTTGTACAGTTTTACAGTGAAATTAAGTAATTTTGAGCAATAAGTCCACTCAATTGTGTGAGTAAGTTCATTAACAGTTCTGAAGGTGGCAGAAACAAAAAGAGTTGAGTTATTCACAATCAAGCCAGGGAAATTGTGTATAATGTGTACAAATACTTCCTGAGAAAGATGGGAAACAGTTGCAATGCAGCACTTCCCCTCTTTCCCCTACATGCGCATTATCTGTCACTTACCGCCATCGTTCCTGACAGCTACTCTAACTACATTTGATGCCTGTGTGAAAGTTACTTAAATGTACTTGTATAGAACAATCTGACAAAAGATGCCATTCATTGCTAATTATATTATAACTAATCAATAGGACGTGGCAGGAAAAGCCTAGTGAGGGTTTGAAACAAAGTTCAATTTATATCTGTAAGTATACATTATGTTAGTCTTATAATTATAGGGAGCATATTCATGTGTGTAAAAGAATACAATTTGCCTGTGTTCAAAAAGGAAGATATCACACATAAAGACACACACATAACATTAGTATAGATTAACAACAGCGGAAATGAGTCCTAGAGTTAACATTTGATTTTACGTTCCTGCTGTGGTTTATTAATAATCACTTAAGTATGATTACTTTTAAGCAGTATGTTGCTAACATTATTTTCAATGTGGCCTATCTTTTTCTCATATTTGCTTTAGGTCTAGAACTAAAAATCAAAGGTGAAGCTGAGGTTCGTTGGACAGAAACTAGACATACAGGCACAGGTCGAAACAGAAGAACAGAAACAGTGACTTATAGAGGACATGAGCAGTACTTTGAATATAAATTTCCTCTTCATTCTGCAGGTAAAGTATATAGGTCTATTACAGAGAATAACTGGTTAAAAAAATGTACTTGCCAACAAAAATAACATCCAATGAACAAGGTACTTTATTCCAAGGAAGCAGCATTGTAAATTGTTTCTTGTGCAAAAATTCCAGTATTTATTAAAAACTTAATAGATTCTCTTGATTGTGTTCTTGAATAAGTAAAAAGAATTAATGTTGATTTCATTAAAGCAAATAAAGGATGATATGAAATTAAAAGCATGTGGAAATGCAAGTTAAATGGATGTAAAATTCATATCCAGCTCTGATGTGTACTATTGTCAATGATATAGTTGGCTACATCTGAAATGCTCACTTAAGAGCATATGTGGCTTCTGATCAAGGATGCTTATGACCAAACAGACTCCAGGATTTTAAAGAAGGAAAAATTTCAATTTATTCCATGCTACAGTCATCAGAATTTGTTTTCCAAATTGTGTGAACTTACGACTGTCTGCATGTTGTAAATGCAGTTAATCCTTCTTTTCTTCCATTGATAAAATTATTCAAATACAAACTTGCAACCAATAGATAAAACAAACACAAATATTTCCTTACTGAGTTGCCAGAAACTTGTAGTAAATTTCTTGCAATAATTCACACCCTATTATATCAACATTTTCAGGCTTTCTGCTCATTTTCTAAGGCTTTTGATTGCGTTAACATAGAAATTTTTGTGTCAAAATTAGAAAACTATGGAATGAGCGGCTTGGCTCATACTCACGAAATAGAGAACAATGCATTGAGATAATACATAATATAAGTGGAAAGCTAAGGAAAATTCGATCACCATTCAAAAAAGTAACACATGGAGTGCTACAAGACTCAAAATTAGGACCGTATCTATTCCTACTCTATATACACAGTTTATTTAAAATAATTCAAGAAGCCACAGGAATAGCAATAGGTTATGCAGATGACACTACGGTTGTAGTTACAGGAAAAACAGAAGTAGAGCTACAAATCAGGGCAAATACTTTACTAGGAAAAGTCAGTCAGCATTTAGAATATTTAGGTATGGTATTAAACACAAACAAAACAGAGTGGATGCAAATTAGTCTCAGCAACAAAAAACAAACAAATATAAAGTTGTTGTTGTTGTTTTCTAGTGCCTTGCATCTGGCAATGAAGCCATTAGCATTCGTGCTTTCCAATACTTTTGAACTGTAGTTTCTTCTGATCTTAATGCTTCACAGGTCTTCAAGTGTTCTTCATTCATTTACAAATATAAAGTTAAAAATAGAAAACAGAGAAATTCCACAGACAAATAAAACAAACTTCCTAGGATTAATAATAGACAGTAACTTGAAATGGAATATGCACGTGGAAAAAGTCATAAGCAAAATTAATTTGGGTTTATATGTATTAAAATAAATAACAAATAATAGATAAAAAGAGTGTCAAGCAAATATAGAATGTTTTCATTCACTTGCATCTAAACTATGGAGTGGTATTATGGGGCACATCACATAAAACATTACTTTTAAGGCTGTTTAGGCTGCAAAAGAGAGCAGTATGTTTAATTCCAGGAATAGAAAAGAGATTCATGTAGAAGTGCTTTTAAACAGCTGAATATTATATATATATATATATATGTGTGTATGTGTGTGTGTGTGTGTGTGTGTGTGTGTGTGTGTGTGTGTGTGTGTGTGTGTGTGTGTGTGTGTGTGTGTGTGTGTGTTAAACTCACATTAAAAAGTTATAATCAACACAAAAACAGTAATATTCACATATATAACACTAGAACAAAAGAAAATTATTTTAGAAATATACTTATAGGTACCCAAAACAACAAATGCATAGAAATTAATATCAAAGACTTGTACAACCACCTACCAACCAAAATTAAGCAGATAACAAATGAGAAACTTAAACTAAAGACTATTAAATCTTATTTATTAGAAAAGGTATTCTATTCTGTGACCACCTCTGTAGCGCAGTTGGTAGCGTGCTTGCCTCTGGCATAGAGGACCCAGGTTCAATCCCCTGTGCCAGCATAGGGATTTTATCCCCTCTGGGAGGTCTGGCATGGGGTGCACTCAGCCTCAGCCTATAGAAGAGTACAAAAATAGATAGGGTATGGTATTTATGGACTTCTCATTATTTTGTAATTATTCTCATATTTTTGTAAATATTTTGTATTCATTTTATGTACACATAAATTGACGATCTGAGTAAAATCTTTTACAGTTGGAGACAATAAAGTATCAAAGTATGTTATGATTTCTTTATCACATGTATTTTTAGTGCATTTTATTGTTACCTCAAACTTTGACTCGGTTTCACTGAACCTCATTCAAAAGTTCAATAAAGAGTAATGTGTGAATGTGCCTTTATGGATGGAGTGAAACTGGTCTTTAAATTTTGAGCAGAAGGCTTCGCAACAGTTAGTGCACTCACATCTTCCACTCAATTCCACTCAAGTTTTCAGCTTAAGTCCAGCATCTTGTTAGAGTAAATGATGATAATGATGATGATGATGATGACGATGACAATGATGATAATGTGGTCTAACAGGTCTTCTGCAGTATGTTTACTACAAAACTTGGTCAACAGGTGCACAGCCTGTGTGACCTTCAGTACATTTCCCATGCACCCACGCTGATCGTCACACATGCATCAATCTTACTTCTGTTAGGTAGGTGTTTTGTGCTGCTGCAGTCCAGTTCACATGTGAATAACGTTAGGACAGTATAAGGGTGTTTAATTTTGCTTGAAGTGTTTTCAAAATGAATCAATTGCAGTATACAGTGCAGCAAAGAGTTATGTACGATGTGGAAGTATTTACATCCTCTTGTAAGGAACGTTAAACCCTACACACTTACTCACCTTTGTAAGAAAGTTGTAAGGCAATTTGAAACTAAATTTCCTGATATTCATGTTCCAAGTAGACACACCGTTCTTTTGCGTGTAAATAAATTCAGAGAGACAGGATCAATTTGTGATAGGAAAAGAAAGGTAAAACAGCAAGTGCTTATGGAACAGAAATTATACGATATTGGAGAAAGGTTAGAATGGTCACCTCAAAAATCTTAGGCACCATGCAGAAGACAAAATTAAAACAAAATATCAGGAGAGAAATTAACGCTATTTTGGAAGCTGTATTTTTGTAAATGAAAATTTTCGCTGAAGAGCTGCAGATGTATTGATGCACATGGACAGTATTTCAATATCTCCTATGACAAGGCATGTTTTATGTTTATTCTGATAATTGTTAATGTGATTTGAGGTTTGATTTGACATGCATGCATGTGTGACTGGAAGACAGGCCATGCGATTACCAGCCAGATGTGCAGTACGTGTCCGGGAGATGGAATGGGCGTCTATTGGGCCACTTTTTTAGTAAACATACTGTAAAAAATATTCATAATTTGTTAAAGGGAGTAACCTTGATAGCTTTTAACACCTCAAATATACCTTAACTCAGCGACGACTTGTGCACATTTTAGTTGCTGAGGCACAGCTTATAAAAATAACATTGAATAGAATTCACAAATATGTGTTTATGATACTGCACTGCAAAAATAGGCCAAGCTAAGAAAGAAAACATACTTTTACTTTTCTCAAGAATAATTATGGCTCAAAGGTTTTTTTATGTACAGCATTGAATTTTTTATTTTATGTAAAACATTCATTACACCTAAAAGTTTACTAAAATAAATAATTTACCTTCACTTATGTTTATTATGTATTCACAGCTTTGTTAAACTTTCCTTGCATACTCTTGTTCAAAAACTATGTGTAAGAATTGTCAGAAATAAATATAAATTCTTAGAATGAAGTAGCATTTGTAAATAAAGTTAGTGCTTGTGATGTCATTATTTTTGTGCGGGGTTCAAAGGATATTAAAAACAACAGTAAAATTTAATGTTAAAATCACTGACCTGTTTTTGCAATCTTCTTCTCACCAATCATTCAAGATTACTAAAAATATCTTGGCTATTTGGTTTTTGCCACTTCACATTAGATAAAACCAACATATTGTATGATAAAACCAGGGAAAACAAATGGTGACCTAGGAAGATCAAAGAGACCTTAGAAATTGCCCATCCTCCAAAAAACTTTAACAATAATGGTGAGATGTATATTAATAACCTCTGGTTGACAAAAAGAAAAATAAAGAACACCAACATCTGTGCCACATTGCAGTGATACTGCATTAGTGAGAGGAAGTCTGGTCAATCAGAGTTCACCCCGACCTGCCACAGCGCAGAGAATCACCTGGCCAATCAGGGCTCACCTCCACCTGCCTGCCTGTATAAAAGCTGACAAGCCGCAGCATGCGGCACAGTGTGCCTTTGAAGATGACCATGACAAGATGGTTGAAACGTCAGTTTTATCAAACTTGACACAGCAAACACTGGAATACCAAGATATTTTTAATGCTGGCCGTGGAAGCTTGGGAGAATATATTCAGGTTTACTCTTAAGATAATGCTGGCTCTTTTTGAACCATAATACAGGTGATTAAAAAAGTGTCCTTTTTGCAACAGAAGTTGGGATTGGTCAAAACTAGAATAAATATTCCTATAAACATATATCTGAAACAAATATTTGTTCAGACAAGAGCAATATATGCCAATTTTTGATAGATTTGGCATACACCAATGTCTTTAAAAGTTCTCATAACCAGAAACCTAATGGGTTGAGGTTCAACAGTGGGGAGGCCATGCTACTGGACCTCCTCGACCGATCTATTGTCCATTAAATATTTGGTTTAAGTACTGTCGCACAATGCATACAAAATGCACTGGTGCCCCATCATGCATAAGCCACATGTGTCATCTTTTCACAAGCAAAACTCCTCCAAAAGCACTGGTAATTCATTGCAAACGAATTGATGATACACCATACCTGTTAATCTGTTTGGTAAAATGTAGGGTTCTAGGAGTCTGTTACCCACAATTCCTGCCCATACATTGGAGCTAAAGCAATCCTGATACTTAAACCAAACATTTGATGGATGATGGGTTGGTCGAGGAGGTTCAGTAACGTGGCTTTCGCATTCCTCGGACCTCAATCCATTGGATTTCTGGCTATGGGGACATATAAAGACATTGGTGTACGCAAAACCCATCAAAATGTGGATATGTTGCACATTTTTGTAAAATGGCTCATATCTCAACACGTATTTGTTTCCGGACATATGTTTAAAGGAACATTTGTTCTAGTTTTGACCAATCTCAACTCCTGTTAAAATATTGGACATGTTATTTAAGAATACATTAGTTGAATTGCCTTATAGCAGAATAACTTCTTGTAGTTTAAATTCCTTATAAACCACTGGGGTGAAAGAGTAAACAGCTGATGGGAAGTAATACTGTTGATTTAATGATAAATAGTTTAAAGCTGCTCCTCTTGCAGTTGATTTGATGGAGAGATCAGGCTCAGTGTGCATATGTGAGGACAGTCCACAGATTCCGCATGAAGCTTTCCTATGACATCCCTGTATATCTCTTGCCAATCATAACAACTCCTTGTAGCAAATCATTCTGCTTTGCTAAGACTTTACAGAAGGAGTGCATGCCCTGGCCCATTCTTTTCCATATATGCACCAAATTGCCTACATTTGCCTGAGAAGCTGTTCAGATCCCTTCTCTTGAATACACCAATGCAGGGGCTGAAACATTCTCTCTTGAGCTGGTAGTTTATGTAGAAATTATTTAAATGTATTTATGTTTCAAATTACCCTGAGAGAGCAAAAAAGTTCTGAACAGGCTGCGCATTGCTCCACCTGCCTGCATTCTTTGTGCTCAATGCTGTCTGCCACTATCATAGAAAGGTGCAGTGAACCATACATTTTTAAAACTATTTTTAAAGGCTTTACTTACCAATTTTATGAAAGATGTTGACACTGGCCAGTGTCGTTGTCCATACATTTTTGGCACCTCTTTAGGAGACTATCCATTGCTCGCCGTAGTTCACATTGACAAATGCTGGCTATTTCCTGGTGGATATTTTGTTTTAATTCTTCCAGAATGTGTGGGTTTGTCTTGTACACTTTAGGTTTTAAGTTATCCCAGAGATAGAAATCACAGGGGGTTAGGCTGGGGACCACAAGTCTCTACTAATAATTCTGTCCTGAAACACACTTTCAATTCTAAAGTAAGAACAAATTAGAAACTAAAAACTTCACTTATCTTAGTAATGTTGTTATTCTTTTGCTAACCCTGGGGTTTCAAGCTATGTCCAGCTCATTCTCAAAGCCATATATATATATGGACATAGCTTGAAACCCCAGGGTTAGCAAAAGAATAACAACATTACTAAGATAAGTGAAGTTTTTAGTTTCTAATTTGTTCTTACTTTAGAATCTTGTTGCTTCACTGTTAATAGCTTCAATTTTTTCCTTATTTAACACTTTCAATTGTTCTCATCAAAAGATTGGCTGTATGAGCTGTTGCAGAGTCTAGTTGAAAAAAGGCAAAATCACACACCCTGTTGGTTAATTCTCTAAAAAAGGGAGCAAATTGTATTCACATATGTACAGGCTTCAACCTTTGACTAAAAATATTGGCTCTATAACTCACAACATAATATTGTTCATGAAGTACCACTTCATGATGAAAATTGATCTATGGTGTACCATTAGCAGGGAAAGGTTCCTCCGAGCTCCAATAAGCGATTTCTATCTCTTCAGTAACTTAAAACATAAAGTGTATAAGAGAAATCCACACATCCTGGAAGAATTAAAACAAAATATCTGCCTGGAAATTGCCAGCATTTCTCAATGAGAACTATGGTAAATGATGAATAGTTTGCTAAAAAGGTGCCAAAAATGTATGGACAATGACGGTGGCTAGTTTCAGCATCTCCTTTCATAAAGTTGGTAAATACAGCCTTTAAAAGTAGTTTTAAAAATGTTGTGTGGTTTCATCCGTGCTCTTCTATGACAGAAGCTGATGGCAATGTGTGCCAAGAACGTGGACAGGCAAAACACAGTGCAGCCCGCTTGGAACCTTTTTGCTCTCAACATACTATCATGCCCTTTAGCATAAGCAGTGAATACCTAAACCTTAAAGTGGACCTTCCTACCTAGCTGCTTATTCCCATCTAAAGTGGTACCACACCAACTATAGATGATACATCTATGGCTCAGGTGTTGTTGTAAACATTTTCTTAATTTATGCTTAGGAGATGAAACCCTACCAGCTGGAGAATATGTATATCCTTTCAGCATGCATCTTCCTTCGGATATTCCATCATCATTTGAAGGGACTTATGGCCACATAAGATACACTGCTAAGGCTGAAATTTATCGCCCTTGGAAGTTCAATCATCGAACAAAGACAGCTTTTACTGTTGTCAGTGAATTGGATTTGAACACTCAGGAATCAGCAATGGTTTGTATGTCCATAAATGTACCTATATAATACAGATTCATAAAAAGGGAGAGGTTGTGTGTTTATGCTTTTAGACATAAAGGTTCTTAATCACAAGAAAATATCTTTCCATTCTTTACTAAGGAATACTCCAAAAAATGCTGAATCAAGAGGAAATGTTATTTATTTAGACTTCTTAGCTTATTATATCAAGAGCTACATTTGAAACTTTGTTTGCAAATGAAGGAATAAGGCACTAACATTCCTGGAAGCTAATGTTAAACACTAAGGACATTACTTTATTTCATCAACACTGATTTGCACTTTTATGCAACATACACACGGTTCAAACTTGTTTAGTAATAACCATATAATTATTATATTATGCTATATTTACTATATTATACAGGGAGAGCAAAATACCTCCGAACAGGCTGTGCAGTGGTTTGTTTTTCTGTGACCTCTGTGTTCGTTGCCGTCTGTCGCTATCATAGAAAGGCACGCATAAAACCGTACAACATTTTTAAAACTACTTTTAAAGGCTTTACTTACCAATTTATGAAAGGAGATACTGAAACTGGTCGTCATTGTCCATACATTTTTGGCACCTTTTTAGGAAACTATCCATCACTCGCTGTAGTTTATGTTGAGAAATGCTGGCAATTTCCTGGCAGATATTTTCTTTAATTCTTCCACGGTGTGTGGGTTTGTCTTGTATACTTTATGTTTTGAGTTACCCCAGAAATGAAAATCGCAGGGGGTCAGGCAAGGTGACTGAGAGGGCCACAAATCTCTACTAATAATTCTGTCTTGAAACACACTTTGAATTGTTCTTATTGAAAGATTGGCGATATGAGCTGTTAGAGAATCTTGTTGAGAAAAGGCAAAATCATGCTTCCTTTCTGTTAATTCTCTAAAAAAAGGGGCCAAAGTTGTATTCACATACATAATGGGTGTGAAGCTAAAAGTCGTTGCTCGCTTCTCGATGTCGTTGTGTCGCCCGTTGATTTGGTTCTTTCCCGCTAGCTCAGCTTGAGATCTCTTTATTTTATCTCGGGTCTGCGTAGGTGTGTGATAGACAACCCAAGAAAACCTTTGCATACTATTTATTGCATCTTAGATACTTGCGGGAGCTATGCCGATCTGCTACACGCAGAAGAATCGCACTCACGTCTGCACTCCACAATGTGCGGTGCTGGTCTGGGTAGTGACCAGACGCTTTCTGGCTTACCCACGCTAGGAAAACCGTTCACTTCAATTTTGAATGTCATGACGTCATCCAAGAAAGCCTCGTATCCTAAATGCTATTTCCTTTTCCCGCAATTTAGAAATGTCCCTTTCTATTATAACATGTTCTTTTATGAATTTTGAATATATAATTACCTTTTTAGGATTAAACGATGTTTACCTTATATTTTATTAAATATATCGCGCGACTTTTAAGGTTGGTAGACTTGACTTTCAAACGTGTATTTAAACTATGTAGTATGACGTCATGACTCGTTAATTTCAAACCAATAATGTGTTTATCCTACAAATTTAACGACTATTATTTACTCATATCTTGCTCACCTTACAACACTTCCTGCTCTATTATCTATTTATGTTATTACTCAACACTTATCGCAAATCTCACATCCGGCAATTAAATTAAAACGTGTCTTTATCAAGCCCATTCGATTGGAAATCTAAATTTCGGTATCAAATGCCCCCATTTATGTTATTTTATTATTTCATAATAAAATAATGTAAATGTCTTGCCCGAAAGAAAAATTAAAAATTACTCCTGTATTTTGAATAATCGGTAACACTCCCATTATATACAATTTTCAATTACACTGTTTTTGAAATTGGTTATTAACACATTTTCTCATTAATCCTTTTAACATGACAAACAATTGTACACTTGACTAAACATTAATCCTTAAATACTAATTACAATATGTTATGGTTTCTTCTGTGAAGCTTTTATATAAAGGTTAAATTTCAAGAGTCTTTCTTTATACTTGTTTCTTTTAGTTCATGTTTGCTCATTTCGCTCTCACTATCACTTGCACTGTGATTTTTCACTTTTGTTATTGTAACACATATCTGTACTATATCCTTTAAGCACTAAAATGTACATATATTTATATATATCCATTACACTCTTCAGACAAGTTCTTTCTTTGTCTTGCTGTGATAACTATCTATACATCTAAATATTTTAACAAATGTTTACAAAGTAAATATTCGGTTTTCTCTCTATGCGGAGATGAATATTTTTAACAATCTTTCTGAAGCTGTTATTGTGAGCTCTATACAATATATTCTTAAGCTCTTTGTAATATATAGCAATTCACATTCTGCATTTTTCATGAATATGTAAGTACCTGACCAATATGTGGTTTTTCAAGTAAGCTAACATTTAAATTTTATCTCAAAGCTGATTGGGCGCCAATATACAAATGACACTTCGAATTTTTTTTTACATGAAGTCAAGGTTCCAAGGTACCACACGGTTTCTTGTATGGTCGAAGGAGTTGTTTATGCCATCTTCCCAGACATTTTTCATTTTTAACATCTTTTAATTCATAGGTATGATAACCAAATTTTGATATAATTTCTGCAGGACCTTTATATAACAATTCCATCCTTTTGTTCCTACCTCGCAACGCACTTGATAACTTATGGTCTTTAACTAGTACCCAATCGCCTATCTTAGGTTCCCATTTATGTTTTCTACTCTTTTTCTTTAATTTTCGCTTCTCTGCCTTTTTCTTGATTCGTTCAAAAGCAATTTTCGCTCTTTCTTCTTCACTTAACTGAATGTCATTAATTTTCAGTGTTTTTGGTACCCCGATCAATATTGGTTCTGGTTCAATTCCTAACATTAATTTTATTGGTGCAAACCCAGTAGTTACATTAATGGTGTGATTGATAATCTTTTCTATCAATGGACAATATTTCACCCAATCCTTGTGATTATGATGTGTAAGTACACGTAAATAAATTCCTATATCTCGGAGGACACGTTCCGTTGGATTCCCTGATGGAAAGTATAATAATTTAGTTTTCTCGCGTCTAATGTCACCCTAATCTTTCTATTGGCCTTATTTACAATACATAGGGGATTCACAAATTCTGAATTCGAAATCTCAATAACCTCATCTTCTAACATTGACTTTATAACTGCATCTACCTCTTCTCTTATTGTACTAGGGATAGCTCTCGCTTTATGTGTAAAAGGTTTGATAGGTATCATCTCAAACGAATGAGTATAAATATTACATTTACCAGGTTTCTCAGAGAATACTTCTTTATTTCGGATTAATATTTCAAACAGTTTATCCCTCTGTTGTTCATTTAGTTGATCAGCCTGAGTTACTTTTTCCCGCAATAATTCTTCTAAGTCTTCACTACTCTCCCTATCATAGTACCGAGTTGCGTCAGAAAACCTCAAATTGTCTATGAAATCATTTTTATCCCATTCTACATTTTCTTTATTATCGACACTGTACTCTTTGACATTTACTTCAGTTAATTCCATAGCTCCTACTTTAACATATTCTACAAAGAATGTATCCCCTTGGATTTCTTCTTCCTCTTTTTCTCTTACAATAGTTTCTGAACTACTATCTTCCACAAAAGGCACTATAATGGTCTCATCTTCAACTTTCATTTCTACAATCATGTTTTTAAAATTCACCACAGCTTCCCAGGCATAAAGACAATCACAACCTATTATAATATCTGTCACAAGTCTTCCTACAATCAGAAATAAAATTCCTAGTATTCTCCCATTTATTTCAATATTTATCATTGCTTGAAATTTTACTCTCTCTTTTCGTTTTCCCACAGCTAGCGAGCAGTATATCCCATTAACTGGTAAAGACATTACTTTAAAACCACTACTTTGTAAATTATCATAAAAATTTTGTGAGCATACTGTGCTATTTGATCCCGTATCTATAATTGCATTGTATTGTTTTCCATTTACTCCAATTTTGATTTTAGGTGGATTTCCTACTTTTTCGTTTTCGTCGATTCTATTTTTACATTCTCTTTTCTTTTGTATCATCATTTGCCTTCCAGGACTATTTATTTCCGAGTACTTATCACAATCATTACTAGGATACCCAGTTCTCACTGAAGGTGCGTTTGACCGGGTCTGGCGTTTCCCTGATTTTTAGGTATTGCTCCTGTACTATTTCCCGAATTGTTACTTCTGTTTTCCTGCATTAAATCGGGGTTACTTCCTACCATGTTTTTGACCGTGTTAATGGCCTCAACCATTTCAGCATTTTCGGGGGAATTTCGTCCATTAGAATACCTTTCTCCCTGTCTTGGTGACCTCGGTCTAAACTCATTATCTCCGTTTGTCCAATACCCATCATTTGAATTTCTACTATGTCCAAAATAACGACCCCGTCTACCTCGATCAAATCTATTTGTATTCATATAATTCACCCTTATATTTCTTCCCCTTTGATTACCATTTCTATTTTGGTGATGCCCTTCCTGGTTATATCTACCTTGATTTTCCCACCGGAATGATTCCATCCTTGGTACTGGTCCTTTATATCTTTCCCTAATCTCACTTCTATTCTGATAATACTGTGCCCCTTGCCCGAAAGAATTGACAGTTTCTTTTCCTTCATATTTATTTCCAAATGCGTGTTTCGGCTTATTGACTTCTAAGGCTGATAATAATTCGATCATAGCTGCAATGCTATCGGGTCGGGCTATGATTAGGTAGTGTTGAAGCGTTTCCAGAAAATGTGGAGTAACTATATTTATTAGATCTTTTTCATCTAAGGGAGGATCCAACATCTTCGATTTTCTCGCTATTCTCATAAAATAGTTGACCATCGATTCCTCCGATCTAGGATTAAACTTTCCATTGCTTAATTCGACTCTAATATTAGCCTGCCTACTAGCTCCCCAATATCTGGTTAAAAAGATGTTCCTAAAGGTCCTGTAATCATTATTCTTACCCATAGAAAGGCCTAGCCAATTGGCAGCATTACCCTTTAGGCATTTTCTTACTATCACCATCTTGTACTCCTCCGGTATACGTTTCACCGTGAAGTACTCTTGTAACCCTTCTAAAAAGGCTTTAGGATCATCTGAATCTTCATTTTCAAAAACTGGAGGTGTCATTTCATTTAAGACATGGTTAGGCCAATGTAAATTTGAATTGTCACCTGTCCCTGAGCTATTTCTGAGATCAGAATGGGAATTACTGTTACCCCTATTTTGCATTGAAATGTCAGCTGATACACCTGGTATTGCCTCGTTTCTTGCAACTTCATTACTAAGATTGTTGTGATTACATGCATTTTCATTTAATTTCAAATTTTCTAAGGCCTCTTTTACCTGAGTAATTTCTGTTACTACCCCTTTTATTTGATCTGTAACATCCTGCAAATTTCTAGCCTGCCTTTCACTTTCTACATCAGATCTTTCCATTCTAACTTTACACCCCTGTAACTCTTCTCTAATTTCTTCCCTGTCTTTATCTAACCTTTGTACTACCTCTTCCCTTTGTTTGTCTAATTTATATGTTACTCTTTCCCTTTCTTTCTCTAATTTTTCACTAACTTGTTGACCTAATTTCTTTTCAGAATTCTTTACTTCTTGCCTTATTGTCTCTAATTCTCCCTTAACCTGTTCTCTATTTTCTTTTACTTCACTACTAACTTTATTAATTTCCTCCCTAACTTCTTCCCTAAAGGTTTCGAAAGCTCTCTTCTGATTCTCCAATTGCATTCCCACTTCCTGTTGTCCCTTCTCTAATTTCTGTCCTAACTCTATACTAGTTTCATCTATCTTACTCATCTTTTCCATTATCTTTTGAAACATATTCTCTATTTCTGACATAATTGCTGGCCTTTCTGAATTACTACTAAACATTTCTGAGCTACCTCTAGGTGTTTCTCTAACATTCTGATCTTCTACTTCTTGGCATATTCGGCTACCGATTACATTCTGATTATATTCTTCCATCCTAACTACACTTTTCTCAATTTCCGGACTCTCAAAACCTAGAAAATCGCTATCACTGTCTTCCATTTCTAAGCTATTTACATGTGTTTTTCTACTCACCAATATTTAATAATTTTCACTGTTTCACTTTTTTTTTTTTTTTTTTTTTTTTTTAACTGCACTTAAACTTGTTCACTACACGTTTCACAGATGTTGACACACTGGGCACCTTCTTGTCTGCTGGTTCTATGCTGGCTTGGTCGTCTTGGGGTTGGTCCATTCTTTCGACGCCACACGTTGGGTCGCCATTTGAAGCTAAAAGTCGTTGCTCGCTTCTCGATGTCGTTGTGTCGCCCGTTGATTTGGTTCTTTCCCGCTAGCTCAGCTTGAGATCTCTTGATTTTATCTCGGGTCTGCGTAGGTGTGTGATAGACAACCCAAGAAAACCTTTGCATACTATTTATTGCATCTTAGATACTTGCGGGAGCTATGCCGATCTGCTACACGCAGAAGAATTGCACTCACGTCTGCACTCCACAATGTGCGGTGCTGGTCTGGGTAGTGACCAGACGCTTTCTGGCTTACCCACGCTAGGAAAACCGTTCACTTCAATTTTGAATGTCATGACGTCATCCAAGAAAGCCTCGTATCCTAAATGCTATTTCCTTTTCCCGCAATTTAGAAATGTCCCTTTCTATTATAACATGTTCTTTTATGAATTTTGAATATATAATTACCTTTTTAGGATTAAACGATGTTTACTTTATATTTTATTAAATATATCGCGCGACTTTTAAGGTTGGTAGACTTGACTTTCAAACGTGTATTTAAACTATGTAGTATGACGTCATGACTCGTTAATTTCAAACCAATAATGTGTTTATCCTACAAATTTAACGACTATTATTTACTCATATCTTGCTCACCTTACAACACTTCCTGCTCTATTATCTATTTATGTTATTACTCAACACTTATCGCAAATCTCACATCCGGCAATTAAATTAAAACGTGTCTTTATCAAGCCCATTCGATTGGAAATCTAAATTTCGGTATCAGGTGTCAACTGTAAACTCAAAAAAAAATTGGGCCCATAACTCTTTCTCTACAAATGGCGCACCATACACCAATTTTCACATAATGAAGGGGTACTTTATGAATGACATTAGGTTTCTCAGAGCTCCAATAATGATTATTTTGTATACACACATATTCATGGAGTGGAACCAAGCCTTGTCTGTGAAAAACATTAAATGGAAATTCTTCTGCAAATTATACTTTCACTGGGTGAGCTGGCTGAGTTAACACATACAAGTCATAAATAAATACACACTGTGCAATAGAAAACACATTCTGAGCCATAATATACTTTGTGACTAAGTACAGGACAAAATAAAGTCATAACCACATCACATCACTGTCAATAAATACTGCAGAACAAACCACATCAGCAGCACAACCTTATTTATGCAGTAGTCTGTTACCATGTTTCTACATGTCCAGGGGTGGCTGCACCATAGTCGAGTGTTAGACCATTCACTTCTCACTAAAGCGGCCCGGGTTCGATCCCAGGCAACTGCATGTGGGATTTGTGGTGAACGAAGCAGCATGGGGCAGATTACCTCTGGGTTCTCCAGTTTCCTACGCCATCTCATTCCACTGGTGCTCCATCTTCATTCCATTTATCATCAGTATAACTGCCTGTGGTGCGGTATGTAGTAAAAGTGGGTGCTAAACACCACAGAAAAAAGCATTCCCAGGGGAAAAACACCACACAGCCTATTCAGAGGCATTTTGCTCTCCTATTATACTAAAAGATAACTATGATATTCACCACAATATATTTAAATCAATATTTATAACTTACTGCAGCTCTTGACAAACCAAGAGATGTTATCACTGGTTGACAAACCACATTTAATTATTTTAACTACCTAGTGTGCATGACATTTCATTTTAAGCAGTAAATATTCTCAAGGTATACACTTAGTTGTACAGTAGAGGCTTGGTTATCCAAGGAAAGGAGGACCGGCAGTATCTCAGATAATTAAAAACTCAGATTACACGGAATCTGTCAAAAATCGAGAGGGAAACATATGGTAAACTGTTGAAATGAATGAAAACATGATCAAAGATGTGAAAAAAGATATCTACTGTATTACCAAATGAAAAAATGATGGACATATAAACAAAAATACAAACTGACAAAAAAAAAAAAAAAAAGAAGACTTACAGTATATACATGTTCCAGTTAAAAAAAGTTATTTCTTCAAGAAATCCTTAAATGTTTTCTGTTTAATGGAAGTTGCTCACTTCTTTGCTGCCGTTTCACTCAATTATCATAAAGTTACTCTCTGACTGTTGCTCTAGGTACTTGATGGTCTTTTCTGTCGCTTTACATCCTTCACTGTGACTGATTTTCTCACTCCATTTTAACATTTTCATTGTCATTTTCATTTTCTTCAGCCTCTACATTCATCACATCTACCATCATCTCATCAGTCACTTTGAACTGTTTGTCTGCATGAACCACTCAGCTACATTGTTTTCAGTGATTGTTTTATCTGCCAATCTTTGAGCTAGCTGTGCAAGGCTGAAGTTGCCATGCTCTATGAGTATGGGTAAAATTTCTTGATTTTCCGTGACATTTAATAACTTTGCATGGCACACTTCAGAAATCAGGACCTTGCTTAATCCAGAGCTTGGTTAGCCAGGATTCAGATAACCATGGATCTACTGTATTTAGAAATGAGTATATGTTTGATATAACATATTATTTTTCTATATTTAATAGTTTCTGAGATATGTATCCCAAAATGCTACAATAGCATTATCATTTCAGTAAGGGGGTTTTCCTCCTACAGGTCCTCTTGGACAGCTCTCTCTGCCGATTGTCTTATGGGCATCATGGCAGGATACCCATGCACACATTAAACTTTCTCATCTAATTCAGGCATCCTTGTAAAACTATCAACATTAGTAACATTCTTCTGTTCGTAATTAGCCTCTTCATATGGAAGACTTACAAATCAGTTCCTAGCTCAGATGCCTATAAAGGGACAGGCAGATTCTATCTCAGAGGGAATAGCCAGAATTGGTGATCAGCATGAAGCCTGGTAAGAGTGAAGAAGGAGATGGTATGAAATGATAGTAAGATGGATGAAAGGAAGGATGACAATGGAGAGCTGGTGGAATGAATGGTGGGGGAAACCGGAGAACCCAGAGCAAACCTGCCCAGGTGCCACTTTGTGCATGGTAGATCCCACATACGGTCTCCTGGAATCGAACCTGGGCCAGCTTGGTGGGAGGCAAGCAATCTAAATGCTTGGTCACAGCTGAGTAATAACATTATAATTACAAGCAGTGTGGAGTGAATAAGTATATTAACCCATTAAGGGCCCAGTGGTCTGTTTATTCAACAGTATTTATAGACTGCTACAGATATTATTTTATTTAGTTTATACGAATTCTCAAGATTTATTTTGACCATGTATGTCATCATTGATGTTATCTGATTATGTGAACCATTATTGTGTCTTAAAAATGGAATATTATGTAGTTATGTAATTTACAGTAATAAGGTGCAAATGGCTGCAGTGCCTGTAAAAGCATATTATTATTTTTTCCCTTGTTACGTTTCTCTAGCTACTTTCTGTAATATAATAAACTGTAAGATTTAAAGCTTTCACGGCGCACGTTATTTATTACAGTTTCACGGGCGATCAGCCGTGTGAGGTTTGAAAATATTGAGCTTTCGGCCATTCTAAACTCCATGGCCTTCGTCAGAATGAAAATGACCATTAATTTTCCTGCTCCCCATATATATATATACAATGTTAGGTGGGAGGGGGTTGCGTTGCCCTGGCCAATGAGTGGGTGACGATTTGTGATTGGGCCTGCTGTTTCGGACTATGTTTGTCACTGGCCACAGTGTTTTCTTGAGGGTCAGTACTTGGTCCAAAATCACTATAGTTGCTGTTGTGAATGTGTTTCATGGCTATTGTCCAGGCAGGGCTTAGCTGAAGTCCGCGGTCCCTGTTGTAATTGTTTGGATGTAGTTTGATTTGAATGGCTTCCTTAATGACTCTGTCCCAGTATTTGTCCGTATGCTCCAGAACTTTGAAGACAGAAGAACATGGGCTATAGCCAGAATATTTAAGATATACATTACATTTGTCATAAAAATATCTGAGACATGTGGCATTTTAATCAAAATTGTTGGAGCCATTTTCAAGAAAATCAAAGTTTTCAAAAAATTTTCCATGTAAAGAGGAGTTTAGGGTGGAGCAATTTTCCTTGCATCCTTGAAAGACATTGAACTTAAATACCAACTTTGGTTTTTAAACAACTTTTTGTTTTTGAGTTATGCTGTCCACAGACTGACACACACACACACGCACGCACACACAGGCCTTTTTCTAAAAATACTTTTTTTGGATTCAGGGGGCCTCAAAAAATACCATATTTTATCACATAAGGGCCCCCTCGCATATTTCCCTCCCCTATGATTTTTCATCACTAAAAATTATTTACCTATTAAACATCGCATAATTCCCTCTCCTGGTTCGTTCTTATTGGAGTGGCCTTTAAATGACTTGATAATGGACAACAATCAATGGGGTGGTGCTGGTCACGGACAACAATGGACGCAGTTCTTGCCACAAAAATACTCATATTGCCATTGTCACAACGTATCGTAAAATTGAAATGTGAAGTTGCAGACGTGTTTCTAAGTCAGTTTCTTACAAGTCGTCATATTGTTAAGAAGAGTTTTAAAAAAACTGGTATTTCTTGAGCCATTAATGGTTCTGACGACATATTGTGGAATAGTGAACATGAAGATGTGTTATCTGAGCCAGATATAAATGAAAATAGTGATGATAGTGACGAAAATGAGACCGCAGAATAGTCAGAGAAAAGAAACAATGAAACAATACATTGTAGGCTCAATGAAACAGTGGTATGTATCCAGTTTATTCACAAATTACTGTATACCTATATAACTTTTACATAATACTAAATGGTTTCTCTTCCTTTTTGAATTCCTAGAAGCACCACCCGCATAATTTCCTCCCCAGTGTTTTCAAGCAAAGTTTTCGAGAGAAAGAGGGGGGGGGGGGGGAATTATGCGATAAAATACGGTATATTTCTGGTGAAATCTTGACATTGAATTTTTAGGTGAATACAATACTTCCTCTACTTTACTATACGCAGTAGAGAAAGTAAAAATGTTTGAGAGGTAGAACTGGAACTTAAAATTCAATGCTACAACTGGGATTTGAACCACAGATCTTCCGCTTACCAGGCGGCTGCTCTAACCATTGAGCTATTGTGACAAACTGCCAGAATGGCATTAAATTCTCAAACCAGTTCGTATTTCTCCTGGTAAACCACAAAGGCAGTCTCACATCAGAGACAAATTACCCCAATGGTGACTTACTATTGTAAGTACTTTATGTCCCAGGATTAAGTAACCTTCAGATGGTAATTATTATTTATTTATGCCAACAAACTTACTGTTGGTGTTTTTAAACACACAAGCCATGTGTGGGCAAAGTTTGAGAGGTAGAACTGGAACTTAAAAATTCAATGCCACAACTGCCTTTGTGGTTTACCAGGAGAAATACGAACTGGTTTGAGAATTTAATGCCATTCTGGCAGTTTGTCACAATAGCTTAGTGGTAGAGCAGCCGCCCGGTAAGCGGAAGGTCTGTGGTTCAAATCCCAGCTGTGGCATTGAATTTTTAAGTTCAAATTAAAAATAGGAAGAAATGAAAAAAAGTTTGAAGGATTGCACGCCAGTTGAGATTATGCAAAATTATTATGTAACACACTGCCACAGATATTTTGAACTTTGCCACAGTTAATAAAAAGCTTCTACCACTCCAAACGTTTCAGTTAATATATGGTTTAGCTTTAAATGGTCTAAAATTGTTTTAAGATATAAAGTTTACTCATAAAATACATGAGTTTGGCAGAAATATATTCATTCATGACAGTATCTTTTGATACCGTTAATGCCCAGTGGTCTATTTACAGATCAGATGATTTTAGGACAGTGGGTGAATAAAAAGACAAACAAGACATATTGTTGACATACTGTTTGCTGAACCAATATATTACATATGTTCTTAATTTTTTAAAAAAAATATGAGTTGGGCATTACTAGGTTAAAAGGTGTCAATATTGATTTAATATCTGTTATTTCATTTTAAGGAATCTCCAAAAGAAGAGGCCCACAAACAGTTTGGGTGTTGTTGCTGCAGGTCACTTCCACTTACAATGGTGGCATCACTTCCAGTCAGAGGTTATGTTCCTGGTCAAGAAATTCCAGTCACTCTTGAAGTTGATAATATCAGTAATGTTAATGTTACATTAATCAGATGCAATCTTGTGAGGGTAAGTGCTGTCTACTGGAGAAAATAAAATACATCTTAATTATCAGTGTCAAAGTAATGTCAGAAGTTGCATCAAAATTAAAAAAATCTGCTGGTTTGCACTCACATGACTTTCTCTACTCTTGGGGAATATGGAAATACAGTGGGCTTTGAGCAATAGTCAAACCTTTTAAAGCTTTGAAATTCCATTCTCTTTGCATGGTCAAAAGATAAAAAAGTGAATAACAACCTTCCATTTGAGAAAAGTTTAAGTATTACAAAACTTAAATAAATAACAAGAAATATCTCCCAAATGATTTATTCCACAAAAAAAATGCATTTGGACATAACTTGTGTGTTTTAATGAGATCTATATTTTTTGTACAGTAAGATTTGGTCTATCTCTTATGGTTTACCAGTTATGCAAAAATGATAAAAAATAAACAGAACTATATAGACTATGTCCAGAAAATTCAAAATGTACATTTCATGTGCCATAAAAATATCTTAAACATGTCACATTTTAATCAAAAACATTAGAGCCATGTTTGAGAAAATCAAAATTTTTTGAAAAGTTGTCCATGTAAAGGTAGTTTAGGGTGGAGGAATTTTCTTGAAAATCTTCATGTTCCATTCTTGAAAGATAAACTTAAGTACCAATGACCAAATACAATATATTAACTCCAGGGTTTCTGGATACATGCTACATGAAGATGTCCCCAGTCCTCAGAAGGTCCTCTTGAAGGTTTTACATCCCCCTCTTAGCCTCACTTACTCCAGTTTCTTCTAAAAGTTGAGGACAAACCCGGTGGCTCCAAACAACACCCTAAAAGGCCATTCCTTGGTATCAGTTGGATTTGACCAAACTATAAGCTGATCTTGAAGGCTTTCAGCAGAATAGTGGCCTATAGAGAGGGTGAGTTGTACTGTGTTAGCTTCATTTACCCTGTGAAGTATGCTCCATTCATCTACTTGGAGTTCTTCATTTTGAGCCTTTATAAAGCTCAAGATTCTTTTTAAATCATCTTTTATGCTATTGGAGAAGCAGCCAACAAGGATCATATTTTGAGGAATTTGATTTTCCCCTACAACCTTTATATTGGCACCCTCCTATGGCTTTAATTCTTCTGTGATTCCAAGCAGCCACCTTGCAGTATCCTTGCCATCACAGAAGCAATCCAACTTTTTATAGTTTAATTGTAAAGCCAAGGATTCCACTTAATATATATGGAGTGGTATAGACAGTGAAGCTTTTCAAATATTTTTAGAAGTATATGAGTCGACCTATAGACAGTAATAGTTTTACTTAAACTTACTTTTATCCAGACATGTTTCAGTGTTTTAGTAATTTGATATCCTGTTCTACGGTGTGTTGAGTTTACCAGAAGTGAAGGGCTATGGCTGATTTGTCAATTTGTTTTTAGATTTCTTTTAGTTTAGCCAATGTATATTTTTGGGTAATCTCCGCATTTTACTTGATAAACACTGGATTTTGAGGTGGTTGAAATTGAGCCTTTTAATGGATGGCATAATACCAACCATCTCAAAATCCGGTGTTAATTAAATAAAATGCAAAGTTTGACCAACAATATGCATTGGCTAAACTAAAAGGAATCTAAAAACAAGGCTTAAGGAACACCTTAGAAACATGAAATTCAAATAATTTGACAAATCAGCCATAGGCTATCACTTCTGGTAAACTCAACACACCATAGAACAGGATATCAAAGAAATAAAACACATAAAAACAACAGCTGAACTGGTAATTTGGGAGAAAGTAGATATAATGAAGAATGTTCACATAGCCATAAATTTTGAAATACCACAAGCAGGCGACATATTGAAGTTTAGATCCAGCAACACAGATAGCAGCACAGTCACAACCACAACAGATGTTTCATCTTCAACCATCTGTCAAGAAAGCGTTGACCAAGAAGATGCTTGTCTTTGAAACACGTCTGGTTTAAAGTAAGTTTAAGTGAAACTATAAGTGTGTATAGGTCGACTCATAAACTTCTAAAAATATAGAGCCAAGAAATTTTGGCTTAAAGTCTTTTTCCTTTTGCTCCACAGTTTTTTTCCAGTACAGCAACTTAAATGGCATTTAGCAGATCCATTGTCAAGAGTGTCTCTGGAAAACCCTGTGGAAGAACTGCCAAGCTCACACTATTAGCGGTTTGCTTATAGGAAGGTTTGGGCAGAGTACTACTGTGGTGAGGCTGCTCTTGTTCTACATTCACTTTAGCACACTTAAGTCACTAGTTTCAGATGTAGAACCATCAGAGTGGTCTCTTTTTTACCCTTCCTCTTTACTTTTCATAGGTTCCATTGCTAGAACTCTTGCCTCTGGTATGTGCCCTTGCTTAGTTAGCCATTTGAAGCATTTCTTGGTTACTCCTCCCAGTTTAGTGCACTTTTTCCTTCCTAACTGTAGTTTCCCTATTGACTCCTCTAGTTCAGGTTCTTCTTCACCTGTTGTGTTATCTACTGATGTGTTGGATGGACTTTCCAGTAGCTCCAAATCCATAAACTCATCTTCACTGGCATCACTATGCTTTTCTTTGGCCTCTCATTTTGGTATAGTAGATAGAGCACCACTCTCATATTCCAAATTATCCATGAAGTCCCCCAGTAGCTAGGGAAATAAAAGGTCACCTGTGCCAGAGCCCCACCTTACCACAGGAAGGCAAAATTTAAACTAATGGTCGCCTGGTATAAGTTCATATACCACTGACCAAGCTCCCCTTGGCCATGCAGCCCTCGGCATATGCTGCTCCATCTTCACTTGGGGTGTTTTTGTGTGCTGTGTTAAATGATGTAAGATTTAAAGCTTTCACGGCGCACGTTATTTATTATAGTTTCACGGGCGATCAGCCGTGTGAGGTTTGAAAATATTGAGCTTTCGGCCATTCTAAACTCCATGGCCTTCGTCAGAATGAAAAGTGACCGTTATTTTTCCCGCTCCCCATATATATACAATGTTAGATGAGAGGGGGTTGCGTTGCCCTGGCCAATGAGCGGGTGACGATTTGTGATTGGGCCTGCTGTTTCGGGCTATGTTTGTCACCGGCCACAGTGTTTTCTTGAGGGTCAGAACTTGGACCAGAATCACTATAGTTGCTGTTGTGAATGTGTTTCATGGCTATTGTCCAGGCAGGGCTTAGCATTTTAATTTTTCATTCTGACGAAGGCCATGGAGTTTAGAATGGCCGAAAGCTCAATATTTTCAAACCTCACACGGCTGATCACCCGTGAAACTATAATAAATGTGTTAAATGAATTACATTCTTCATGTTATGTGAGTAACTAAGGATGTGTAACTGTGAGTAATTCCTCAAGTGGTTTGTGTGTGTATGTGTATCTGTACTGTAGGTGCCTGGTCTGGGACCCATCATTGATTATTCTGGGCTGCCCTGTTAACAAATGGATCATACAGGTTAATCCACCACCTGTGGATCTGCCTGGTAGCTGACACCCAAGCCCCAAGATCTACACGGATTAAGTGCTTCGTTTTGATTTTGAAGTATTTCTCTGTCAAATGCAATAGTGAGAAAGTGTTTGTTTTTACAGCATATTTCAATTTCACATTTTTTGTAGGTTGTGACTTTCACTGCAACCTCACCACGAAAAACTAGGAAGATGAAGTATGATGTGGCAACAATGATCTTCCCAGAAGCACCAAGAGGGCATTCAGAAACTTCAACAAGAAAACTGAAAGTACCCGCTGTGCCACCAACTAGCGTAGGAAAATGTAAAATTATTGATATTAGATACAAAATAAAGGTAATATGAAGATTAAAATAATACATAATTGACATCCATACATGCTATACAGGGTGTGTACACTTATATAAAACCCAGAGTTGTATAAATCGCTTGAAAATGAATTATCATTTTCTTGAATTGATTTCTCTTAAAGTAGCATTGTCCATTTAAGCAACCTCTTCTTCTTCAGCTTTTCCTTGTGCCTCATGGCATCAGGCTTAAGCAAGCTCAATATACATATATAAAATAACAATAATAATGATGACGGTTGAGACAGGATATTGTAAGACCCCAAAAGAAAATCGTTTATGTGAATATTTGTTAAGAGTGTAATTTGTTTTTGATGTTGGTATGAGTTGGTTAAATGATGAAAACATGTTACTAATGTTCATTGTTACAAACAATTAAGTTTGTTTAAAGACGTCATAAATATTTCCATTAATTTTAATATATATGTATAAATAAAAGAATTATATGTGTTCAATATTAAAAGTGAAGGGAGAATAACTAAAGATCACTTCCCTAACAATACAGGAACTATTTGATGGATGCATACGCGGATGTACACAAAAAGAAGTGTGATACGGCGCCAATTGTCTAGTTAATAGCGTCCGTGTCTTTGGTATAGATGGACGCATTTTTATGTGTGCGCGTCAGAAAATAGTGAAAGTAAATTTACTAAGTGTTCAAAGACCGTTAATTTGTGTAAAATAAGTGAGACATTAGTTAACTTTAATAAGTTAGTTAATACGAAGT
The DNA here is from genome assembly GCA_030765045.1 of Tenodera sinensis. NCBI lineage: Eukaryota > Metazoa > Arthropoda > Insecta > Mantodea > Mantidae > Tenodera > Tenodera sinensis. Next base: position 191,580,759 of record CM060963.1, read on the forward strand.
GCACAATTAAATAAAAGGATGTAAAATAGACGAAGTGTAAAGTGATAGAAAACACTTTTAGTGAAATATCGCTAAATTTTCAGACATTAAATTTCGGCAATGCTAGGGAAGTCGATCCACTGAAATAAAAGACTTTCTACTGTGATACGATTTAAATACTGTGAACAAGAAGGTGCAAATAAAATGTTTCACTAAAGTTAAACCCAAGTGTATGTTCATTCCATCCAGTACCACGACCCGATATAACGAAACAGTCAAAAGCTTATCACCATCACTTCGTAATTCATAAAAACAGCACCACGCTGATGGTGACGATGACGATGGTGATGACAATGATGATAATAATGATGTAGTCCTGCATAGTATGGTGCTAAAACACATTAAACTTTCTAATTTATTTTAGTATCACTGTAAACCTGCAACACAATCTCAAATTTAATTTAAAAGGTGAGTTAATTAATAACACTGAACAACACTTACAACATATTTTTCCGGGACGCGTTTCGAAGGTTAACTTTCCTCCATTATCAACCGGACAATAACTGGGTTTCCATGGTGTTTCATGGTGCAGATGGTGATGCTTTTTCTTGTATTTCTTCTGGTGGCAGTTCAATGAACTTACTGAAAATGTCTCTCTGAGGAATGTCGAAATTAAATACTCGGTTTCTATTTTTTAAAATAAAGATTTGTTCCCATGTGAACAGTTCTTGTTTTCCGGTTATGTGTTTGAGAAGTTTCGGTTCTAGCTTTATGTCATGATTTTTTGTCCAAAAGTGAAATGCAACCACTGATTTTTCTAATTGTTTACTCTTAATGTTTCTAATGTGTTCTTTGGATCTAATTTCTAAATTTCTTTTGGTTTTTCCTATGTATATTTCATTACAATCACTGCATTCAATTTGGTATATGCCAGATTTTTTGTTAGGTGGAATAGCATCTTTGATGTTTGAGAGTAGTAGGTTTTTTTATGGAGTAATGGTTTACTGCTGCTAGCTCAATGTTGTATTCCTTGAACACCTTTTTAAATTTATCAAAGGCCCATGGATGATATGTGAATTTTTTGTAATATGTAATACATATCATCCATAGTTCAAAGCCTTTTTTGATCTTCAATTTTGAAAATGACCTTTCTCCACTGCTGTTTTTGACCATAAGTGGCAGGTAAATTCTTAGAGCAAATATTAGGAAAACAATTTTTGATATTGTTTGCTAGGAGTTAATACATCCATCTTTCCTGACTAATGACATTTTAACTTTACTCATAATTTTTCAGAACTATAAGCTTCACATATCTTAGTATCTGCTGCGAGTTCTTGAAATCAAAAGCAGACTGCAGTTTCTGAAATATTAATTCCTATCATTGGTGCCACATTTTGTTTATACTGTTAGATGTCATAATCAATGCAAAAATATGTAATATTTCTATGTGTTACCAATTGCTGGAAACAAAATTTGTTAAAAGACTCAGTTGATAGTGTTTCAAAATTCATTACATGGACCTTATTTTTCCAAATGAATATCTTTATCCAAATGATTAAATCTATGGGTCTATTTAATTGTTTTACTAGTTTAACCTCTGCCTTTGATTAGAACTTGCAGAAAGTACCAAGATAAGTGAAGCTCTTAGTCTCTAAGTTATTACATTTATTGTTGTTTCTACTAAATTTTGAGCTGCTGCAATTATTTCTTCATTCTTCTCCAGCAATTATTTCTTCATTGTTGGAGATACCCAAAATCAATATCAACATTTGTATGCCCCAAATCTCTGGCATAATGAAGGTTCAAATGAGAGAAAGGAAGCTCAGTTCAATTCCTTTTTTTTTTTTCTGTTTTTGTTTTGGAGAGAGTAGGCTCAGCTTCTGGTGCTTGAACATAGTGAAAAGGTACTAAAGGAATGTTTCTTTTATTCTCGTGTTTCACTCTCATACTTAGTGGAATACACCAACTGAGCAGCTTTCAGCTCATATTGTTCTAAGCTATTCAGTTTTATTCTTATTAAGCTCCAGTATTTTTAGTTTAGTATATTCAAAACTAAAATTTTTAACACTTTTTAGGGGAGGGGGTTTGTTTTTTAATTTGCATGTGGTGCAGGCCCTGCACATAGATATGAACCTCTTCCACTAACCACCCCCTCCCCCTCCCAAATTCATATACACTTGTAGAAGATAACAATATTGGCAGCTCATTTGCTTTGAGTATATTTTTGTAAGAAGATTTTTCCTTAACATTAAAGAATGTTAAGAAAGTTTTCCCTAGTTTTTCTGGAACTTTATGACCTATAGCAAAATACACGGTCACAACCCAAGGTGTAAATTGAACTTGCACCACATACATAATACAAAATGCATGAACAAAAATGCTTTTAAATTGGTTTATATGTGTATACACACACACACACCCACGCACGCATGCACGCACACGCACACACACACACACACACACACACACACACACACACACACACACACACACACACACACACACTACATACAATCAACTGCCAATTGAAGTGAGATTTAAAAAAAGTGAAAAACAGTTTCTTAAACAATCCTATTAATAACAATCCTGTTAAAACAAAATTAAAACAATAAATTCTAATCTCAATAAAGTATTAATAAATGTTTATGTTTAGAAGAAAATACTCATAAGCCACAAAAAACATAAAATAAAATATTATTAACATTAATGTTTGAATAGTTTAAAATAAAACATTGGTCTTGTAATCTAAAATAAGTTCAACTTTTAAAATTTCAAAGGGAAGAAAATCTTATTAATTTCCAAAACTAATATGACTTTATAAACTGACCTATTGTAATAGGTTTTGTTTTCTTTCTTTGTGCCTCACAATAGCCTAGATGCATTATATTACCTATAAAATTTGGGTTGAGAATTGCTTTGTAATAGTATGTCATTTATATATGAAAATTGCACATTTTGCAATCCTGAGTAGCATTATTATTAATATTGTTGTTACTACGGTTCATTTTGTATATTCATAATGCTCTACCTGTGTTTCTTGGCTTTGTACACAATCATCATCGTCGTCATCATCATCGTCATCGTTGTCGTCATCATCATCACCATCGTCATCATGTTACAAAGGTCATTACGAAAGTTTTGAGATGTGAGAAACTGAAAGCTGATCCACTCGAATTGGATGCAGGATGGAATAGCTCCATCCTTTCTTGGTAAATGGTATCAAGTAGTGACTCTCTCACTCCAGGAATTCCAGCAGTGCAAGGATGAACAATCAAAGGCATGCACATGATCAGTCCCTGCACTGGAGCTTGGAAGAGGGTATTTTTGCTCTACGATCTTAAAAGTACGTTAAACCAGTGCCAAAGTCTTGAACGTTTGTCACAGTATTACACCTTCCCATTCCACAGCTTTTCAGTAGTTTCAGGAATTTAAAAAGTGCTAAACATCTTTAAAAGTTGAGGAGAGAAGTGTGCGTCCAGCATCGGTAGTGACTGAGGTAAAATCGCAGTATTGAGAAGAATTGAGGCAGCAGGTTGCATCATTAGCAGTTTTGAAAATCCTCTATGAATCCTTTGTGTGAGGAGGGTCACATCCCGATGGGTGCCTCACAATTTGATGGAAGAACAAAAACATGCCCATGTTGAATAGTGTGAGAAAATGCTGACAAGATCCGAATGAGGGGACTCCAGACAGGTTCCTGTTCATCACAGATGATGAGACCTAGATTTATTAGTTTGATCCGGAGACCAAGCGGCAACTAGTGGTGTGAAACTTTTCTGATGACAGTCCATCGACAAAAGTGAAGTGCTGCCAAAGTGTCCACAAGAAAATGGTGGCCTTATTTTTCCTAAAGTGTTGTCTTGTGGCAACCATTTCTCTGCAAGAGCAAAGCACGGTTACAGCTAATTGGTACATCACAGTTTGCTTGCCAAAGTTTTTGCTAAGCTTAAAAAATGGTGGCCATGCATGGGACTGTGAGGGATCCTTCTCCATTACAACAACGCGTCCACACACGCGGCCATCATCACCATTCAGTTCCTGGAACCTACAGAGGTCAAACTTATGATTCATCTACCATATGGTCCCGACATGGTCCCATGTGACGTTTTGCTGTTCCTGATGATAAAAAACTGCATGCCTGGAAAGATCAGATACTCTCTTCCAAGCTCCTGACTACCTGCATGCTGCAGGTTGTTCATTCTTGTGCTGCTGGAACTCCTGAAGCAGGAGAGTCACTATCTGATACCAGTTTACTCACAAAGGATGGGGCTATTCCATCCTGCATCCAATTTGAGTGGATCAACTTTCAGTTTTTCAAATCCCAAAACTTCTGTACTGACCCTCATATATTTTTTTAAATATATCTTACATATGTAAGATCAATGCACAATAGCTACATATTTGTAGTTATAAATGTTATTTGTTTAATTTAACAGTGTCAGAAACTTATTACAACGGTCTATTGATAACAAACCACGCTTAATCCCTAATGCTCCAGCAGTTACAAGTAATGACACAATTGTTAGCAGTGTTAAAGGAAAATAAACAAATTAGCAGTAATTGTTATGCATAGAAAATACATTTCATATCTTCTTTTTTCTCTTGTCCTTACTCACACATTATTTCTTTTTGTCCATTCTTTCCTTTTTAGTATTTTTCCTGTGAAGTGCTGGTATGATAATTATTATTTATTTATGCCAACAAACTTACTGTTGGTGTTTTTAAACACACAAACCATGTGTGGGCAATGTTTGAGAGGTAGAATCAAAACTGAAAAACTCAATGCAACAGCTGGGTTTTGAACCATAAACCCTCCTTCAAATACCAGCTGTGGCATTGGGTTTTTAAGTTCCGATTCCACCTCCCACACAAGGTTTATGTGTTTAAAAACACCAGCAGTAAGTTTGTTGGCATAAATAAATAATAATCACCATCTAAAGGTTATTTAATCTCAGGACATAAAGTACTTAAATAGTAAATTATCATTGGGATAATTGTCTCTGATGTGAGACTGCCTTTATGGCTTACTGGGAGAAATATAAATTAGTTGGAGAATTCAATGTTATTCTGGCAGGTTGTCACAGTAGCTTAATGGTTAGGGCACCCGCCTGGCAAGTGAAGGATTTGTGGTTCAAATCCCAGCTGTGGCATTGAGTATTTCAGTTCCGATTCTACCTCTCAAAAAATGCTGATAGGTTATTTAGCAATTTTATTACACTGCTCTAGTACAAATCTAAAACAAAAAGCAATAGGTTACTGTGAAAACAATCACTTCTACATTCATATATATTTACTTGACTTGCTAACAACAGTGCCTTTGTCCACAGATAGTAGCTAAGGTAGACGGACTTCATCGCAATTTGAAGTTGAGTGTTCCAGTCATCATTGGATCAATTCCTCTGCAAAGCTATCAGTCTGCAATTACACCTTTTACAGAGCCACATTTACAAACTTCTGGAGAATTCTTACCTTCTGCACCACCTTTTGAAGCATACCCCAATTTGCGTAAGTAAAAATATGATCTGAATTTTTTTGTAATATTTGTTATGGAAATAATAACTGAAATTTATTGTATTCAACACACCCACAAGCAAGTATAAAAACATATTAAATTTTGTGTTGCAGCACCTCCTTCCTATGAAGAATGTATGTTTGGCATGAACAATATACAAGATTCAGAAGACAATGAATACACTCATGGAAAGCTACAGTTTGCTCCAAAATATCCTATGTACAACTTTGATACAAAGTAGAGATTATTATTATTTATTTATGCCAACAAACTTACTGTTGGTGTTTTTAAACACTCAAGCCGTGTGTGGGCAAAGTTTAAGAGGTAGAACTGGAACTTAAAAATTATTAGTTCAAGAATGGTATTAATAGTGGACCAGAGAAGGAACAAAGAAAGCTACATCTCAATAAGTGTTGTTGTTGCTGTTTTCTAGTGCCTTGCATCTGGCAATGAAGCCATTAGCATTCGTGCTTTCCAATACTTTTGAACTCTCAATAAGTGTGAATGTTTATTATATTGCTTATTGTTGTAATCACTGTTGATTTAAATGGCATAACACAAATCAAATTGCTGTATCCTATGCCTTTGTTCAGCAGGACATGACAGACAGAAAGCAAAGTTTACAGTAATAAGTGGTGAGAATTCTGAGTAGCTCCATAGCTCCAATCTACATATGCTCAGTTTTAGTGAGCAAAAGCTTCTGCTTCTCTATCAAAGAACTCATCTTTAGTCATAATTAGCCAATGTTCATGTGCTAATATGGTACAGCACACTGTAAAAGTTGCACTAAAATTATGCTTATTCTCTTTTACTCCCGGCCATTATATTTTGTAGTACTCTCTCTGAAACTGCAGTGTTAAGTGCTGAATTGGCTTCAACCGCTGCAGTGTCACTCAGAGTGAAGGCCCATTACTATGTAACCTAACTGTACATGATTTTGTAGAATTATTTGAGTTGATCTATAGACACTTAATTCTAGAAGAAACGTCCAGGCTGATGTGCAGTGGTCTGCTGAAATAACTGTGTCCAGATGTTTCGTCCAAAACTGCAGTGGACATCATCAGTAACATGAGCAAAGTCTTCTTTGTGAAGGTTCATTTGCATCCAAAACATTAACAGTCTGGAATGCAGTATTTACGTAGAGAGGGGTCTTCTCTGATTGGCTATGGGCCAGTTGCGGTGGTACAGCTGGTGGGAGGGGTCTAGCTGCTTCCTGATTGGGTAGTTTAGGGTGGGACTATTTTCTTCAAAGTCTTCATATTGCATCCTTGAAAGACATTAAACTTAAATACCAACCTTGGTTTTTAATCGACTTTTCATTTCTGAGTTATGCTGTCCAGACTGACACACACACACACACACACACACATGGACCTTCTTCTAAAAATTCTTTTTTTTTTTGGATTCAGGGGGCCTCAAAACATATATTTCTGGTGAAATCTTGACATTGAATTTTTGGGTGGAATACAATACTTCCTCTACTTACCAGTAGAGAAAGTAAAAATAAGTAATGATGTTCTATTTGACAGAAGTATAAGTTCTCCAAAACTCATACAAATGGCAAGAAATATCTCTGAAATGGTTCACTCTACAAAAAAATTTATTTGTGTATTTTAGCAAGATCTACATTTCTGTATAGTAAGATTTGATCAGTTTCTTACAGTTTACCAGTTATGCAAAAGTCATACAGAGTAAATAGGACTACATGGGCTATAGCCAGAAAATTCAAGATATACATTTCATTTGCTGTAAAAATATCTCCAATATATGGCATTTTAATCAAAATCATTAGAGCCATTTTCAAGAAAATCAAAATTTTCCAAAAATTTTCCATGTAAAGGGTAGTTTAGGGTGGAGGTATTTTCTTCAGAATCTTCATGTTGCATCCTTGAAAGACATTAAACATAAATGCCAACCTTGGTTTTAACCGACTTTTTGTTTTAGTTATCCTGTCCACAGACTGACATACAGACACAGACACACAGACCTTTTTCTGTTGCTTTTGTTTGCTAATGCTGGATTTCTGACAATGAAGTCATTAATTCTCTTGCTCTCCAATATTTTTCACTGATGAATGGGGCACTAGAAATGGCCAGGCAATTTACAGACCTTTTTCTAAAAATGCTTTTTTTTGATTCAGGGACCTCCAAACATATATTTTGGTGAAATCTTGACATTGAATTTTTGGGTGGAAGATAATAGTTCCTCTACTTTACTATATGAAGTAGAGAAAGTAAAACTGCTTTCTCTACACTAAAAATAAGCCTTTTAGTGTTTTTTTAAATTATGAATTTTGTGTTCGGATTATCCAGATTTTGGATTTATGGGGTTCTATTGTATATTTTTTGTGATGTTGTTTTCTAGTTACTCATATAATATTGTGCCACATTGCTACATTTTTGCATGAGCCACCATTGTCTTTAGTATTATTAGAGACGTTGATTTCATTTTTTTCAAGTTTAAGTTCCTTTAAATACAAGTCATTTTGAGGGATAAATGGAAGTAAGAAATGAATGCAGAAATGTGTGCAGAACCTAATGTGTGAAAAATACTTGTTATGCAGCCTAAGACCTGAGAGAATTTGGATATTATGCTTACAGCAGATTGTTACAAACTTGGAGTTGCTCGTTTCTTTTCTTGTACTTGATGGGTTAATTTCAACTATACTTCATGCAGCCTTAGATCCAGACCTTGAATCCCTCCACAATAACCTGGTGTTCATATCAGCTGCTACTGATACAAACAAACGCCATGTAGGCTCGTGCCTTGTGTTTATGTTTCAAAGAACAATGTTTACTCAGGAGTTTTACGAATAGCACTGCTATCGTGCTACATTCAAATAGTCTTTACCATGATTATCATACATCTTGAAAACTCACAAATAATCGTAATAGTTATGGTACTATATTCTGTGGTGTGCTTTGGTTTTGGTGTATCACAGTTTAGTTGTTGATGGCCTGTATTTACATCGAGTGCAGATCTAAGGGTGGAGTTATTAAAGAGATTTCGGCTCAAGTTTAGATTAGCTTACTTGCCACTTGCCAGCCAGATTCTAAGTCCGAACTTACTTACTGCGCATGCACCGACAGTAGTTTCACAATTGCCCACTAGATTTCACTGCATAACTAGCAGACGATTTTCACATCTGCCAACATTGCTTTTTACACTTCACTAGTTTTCGTTGCCACCACATTAAACACAAATGCACTCACTCGCATCGTTGCCGCCACAGACATACACCGCTATCGTGTAGCTATTGTTGTGGATTCTGTACATTATTTTTTTGCTCATTGTGTACATTATTTTGCCCTTATACTATTGTTGTGGATTCTGTACATTCGAATTATTGTGTACATTGTCCTTATTGCCTTGTTACTAGGTCCACGATATGCTGGCTCGTTCTTTATTATTATATTATTTTATTGTATTATTATTTTTTAAAATTTATTTATTTATTAGGAGGAAACAAAAAACAAATCACAAAGTTTACATTGAATTTAAACATTAACTTTGCATGCCTTGATGATTTTCTTGTGATATTGTTGATCACCCAAAGCTAGCTGAAGGTTCTCAAGAACCTTATGATGATGATTATTATTATTACATTTATATTATATATTATTATTTATATATAATACTATATATTATACTTATATTTAATATATTTATATTATAGTATATTAATATTATTATATTTTTATTATGTTTATTATTTATTGTTCTTTTTTGTGTATTTTATTTTATATTATTATTTTATTATTTAATGTTATTATATTTATTATATTATTATATTTTTATTATGTTTACTATTTATCGTTCTTTTTTGTTTATTTATTTTATTTTATATTATTCTTTTTAATGTTATTAGATTTATATTATACATATTATATTTATTATATTATTATATTTATATTATTTTTATTATTTATCGTTCTTTTTTATTTATTTTATATTATATTATTTTATTGTATTATTATTTAATATTATTATATTATATATATTATTTATATATATTATATTTAATAGTATTATATTATTATATTTATATTATTTTTATTAATTATCGTTCTTTTTTATTCATTTATTTATTTTATTTTATTTTTTTTAATTTTCGAGTGGTGTAGCACGGCATCACATTGCCTGCACAGCATTCGAGTCCTCAACAGGCCCTCGTCGTACAGGAACTGCATGCATGCCTCTTCATTTAAGCACAGAGGCGCCAAATCCAATATACTGATAAACCTAACCATTGCACTAGTTGCTTCTAAGAAGGTCATCAGCATACTGCCGACTCCCGCAAAAACATTCAAACTTACTATTGGCAACAAACTCCTAGGGACATTCTGCTGTTGGCAGCGCTGCATTAACACAGCAACTTCGGCAAATTTCGTGACCATTCGTACACACTGTCGAGTGGGACTTTGCCGAAATTCTGACCAAGTCATCGCGTAAGCTAAACTAAACAATATCCAAGATTTCTATAGACTGATCTGAACTCTCAGTTTTTGTAAATTCATTTTCTTCTGATCAGAGATTTTATAAGGGACCTTCAACTTGAAACAATATGAAACCTCTGAAGAGAGAAGCTAGTGTGCTGACCACTTGTTCACATCTTGGTGTGATATGCAGAGAGTATTTAGGGTGCAGCAATAGATCTTGGTAATATACAGGATGGTCTGGAAATGGGTGTACCCCCTTTATTTTCAACAATATGTTAGATATGGTTGAATTTTCATTATACACAGTTACTTGAAGTCTTAAGGGCCATAAACATTGGTGTGAGCACCATCCATGTCGTAACACAGCTGAACTGTGGGCCATGTTGTTGCAGATATTTTCTAGAGATACTCTGGAAGCACAAGGGTGAAGGCGTGCTCCACAGCTGCTTGTAATTCCTGTGTTGTGTGATATCGAGTGTTTCTTACTCGTTCTTTTATGAAACCCCAGAGAGCATGTCATGGTGCCATCAGACTGGGACTTCTTGGAGACTAAGCAAAGGGAGCTGGTGAAGCTGCAGAACCTCTTCCAATCCACTGGCCAGGAAAGGTGTTATTTAGGTAACTGTGCTCGTGAATTGTGAAGTGTGGTGGTGCTCCATCCTGTAGTAAGACAACAGTGTCTTTGATACCATTCTCTTGCAGTTATGGCACCAACTACTCAAGCATCTCATGATAAGAATGTCCATTAACATTGCCTTTGAAGGAGAAAGGCCCAAAAATGTGTGTTGCACTCAGTCCAGTCCACACCATCACGTGTGGTGGGTTTCTCTCAGCTTTTCGTAAAACCGTGGGTTTTCCTTATACCACATGACAATGTTCCGAGAATGCATACTCCAGTAGATGGTGCAGTTGTCTGTGAAGAGCACTGCATCATGGGCTTGTTGGGAATGGAATGCATTAAGGAGAGTTTGCATATCTTTTTCCATGCATCCGTATCGGTGTCACTCAGTTCATTCACACGCATTGGACAGTAAACCTTCAGTTCCAAATCTTGTTTCATGTGAGTCATCATGGTAGTCTGAGGAATGCCAAGCTCTGCAGATCTTTTATGTGTTGATTTTAAAGGAGATTGCTGCACTGATGTTTCCACTTCACTGCATGTTTCCCTTGTTTAATCGGTCGACCACCGTGGGAAAGGTCTTTCACACTGCCTGTAACATATGGACGTTTTTCCCACCCCAGCATTATTGCTTTTCTTGGTGGATTAATACCAAAGCAGTCTGTAAATTTTACTATAGCACTTTCAATGGTGTCACCTGTGTGATCTCTTTTATGAAGCCAAACTGCAACAACCAATCTTTGTTCAATATGGACTTTGGTCACACATGGTTGATTATAACTCCAACTTAACGGTCACCAAGGTTAACAAACAGAAAACAAATGAGTGGAACATGGCAAGCAATATTGCCAACATGTACCACATAAAAGAAACTTCCCTCCACCGTCAAGCAAACAATGTAAGGGGCAGGGGGGGGGGGGTTATGCCCACTTCTGGACTATCCTGTATAATACCTGCATTTGGATTCAAGATCTTGCCTTCACAGGATTCCTACTGAATTTCATAGTTCACTTCTATATATCAAGTTGAAAATCTTCCTACATGATACTGGAATACTGATCAAATTATAGTTACCTAGCTCCTTTCTTTTCAATTGTGTTGTGAATTAAGGAAAAACTGTGAAACTATACATTAATTTAGTATGTTACTATTAAGAAATGTTTTATGAAAATAACTAAAAATAGCATACATTATGTATCTCAGTACATGCATTTGTGAAAGTAATTGTAAGGTGCAAGTTGTAAATATACCGCAAATATAAATTATTGAAATAAATAACTTCCTATCAAAATTTGTCCTACCATTCCAATTATTTTATATTTCAGCTCCATACCTTGAGTTTCTAGTTTCATTGAATTAAAAAGCAATTATAAATCTACACAAAATAAGCATCCTTTAACTATTAAAAAATTCTAAGTAATTAAGAATTCAACAGCCATTTTATAAAAATGCAGTTTTGCTTAATGTCTGTTAGTTTTCCTACCCTGCTGTTTGTTACTCCTCAAGCATCTCTAAAGACATTAAGGCTGTTACATAACAGTAATAGCTTGCCCATATCTTTGTTTTGTGCTATTAAAATATTTTAAAATCATTTTGTATATCTTAAATGTTTATATTTTGTGAGCTATTTTAATAGACAAACCAACTGTGGTTTGTGTTCAGCATCAGCATTGTAAAAGAGAAGCACAGAATTTAAAGAGCAACTCAGATGAATGTGATATCTTTATGAAGAGAATGGGCATAATCTCCTCATGCCCATTCCTTACACATGTATAAAAAGAAAGCCTTGGTTTAAAGGTGGTTCTGAATCTCTCTTTAGGTTTCAAATACAATGAAATTAAAATAAGAACAAATTAGAAACTAAAAACTTCACTTATCTTAGTATGTTGATATCCTTTTTCTATTTTACTGACCCAGGGGTTTCAAGCTATATCCAGCTCATTCTCAAAGTCATATAAACAAAATCCTTGCCAAGCTACAATCTTTTATTTTTGTGAAAAACAATTATTCATATTCAATTTTTTATTTACCAATCTCTGAAAACAAAAATTTAAAAATACAATCCATAGAGGGCAATTCAAAGTTCATGTCATGTCCGTTTAGACAGATTTTCGCTTACTATGGGTTTGCTGAATGCAGGTTTTATTGTATTAAGATTAAAATATATTTAAATATACCTACCTTGAAAATGATTTTAGTTTTTTTCCTTCTTGCTGTTATTTAAAACAGTTTTAAGTTTGTACTCGACAGATTTAAGATTATAGTATACAGATACAATCACACGCAATTGATAGGTCGAGTTGCGATAACTGTAGGTATGCTGGCGTTAGGTATTCTAAAAATAATTTTGTTACACATTTTTTCATTCAAGCAGTTCAAAAAAAATTATGGTTTATTTTTTAAAAATTTATAATTTTTGGATGTGCAAGGTTTGGACAGGACAACCTCTGTCGGGTCCGCCGGTGCTCATATAATTTACCTACCGATCCTGGTAATCGTAAATTACTTGAAGCATAAGTAAAAATAAAGGAACTGACAATATTATGTCTGGGACAATTTTAGTTTGCAAATATTTCATTCGCTTTAAAGAACTTCATTGCTTGGGTGAAATTTTGGATAGAATTGATCAAAATAGAAAAATTAGATATTACAGAAAATTGTACCCTGAACCTTAAGGAGTCTATGGACATTTATGTTTCATATTCCCCACCCCCTATGGCCCATGTAGCTGTTTAAAGAGCACCATACTGCAGCCCCTAATAGTTCTAAAATGTCTGTTTTCACAAAACTACATTTTTACTCTCTCTACTACGTATAGTAAGTAGAGGAAGTATTCTATTCCACCCAAAAACTCGATGTCGAGATTTCACCGGAAATATATGTTTTGAGGCCTCCTAAATTAAAAAAAAAAAAAAAAAAATTCTTGAAAGACATTAACCTTAAATAGCAACTTTGGCTTTTAACCGACTTTTCGTTTTTGAGTTATGCTGTCCACAGAGTGACAGTCACACTGACAGACACACACGCGCGCGCGCGCTCACGGACCTTTTTCTAAAAATGCTTTTTTTCTTGAATTCAGGGGGCCTCAAAAGATATATTTCCGGCGAAATTTCAACATCGAATTTTGGGTAGAATACAACACTTCCTCTATTTTACTATACGTAGTAGAGAAAGCAATAAAATTGAGTTTTATTATCTCAGTGGCTCTTGGAAAATTGATCTTCTTCTTCTTCTTCTTCTTCTTCTTCTTCTTCTTCTTCTTCTTCTTCTTCTTATTATTATTATTATTATTATTATTATTATTATTATTATTATTATTATTATTATTATTATTATTATTATTATTATTATTATTATAGTATCGTTATGTTCTTTAACTGGATAGATATCAGACGATTAGATGAATGAATAAAATGTGTGAAAATATGCTTAAATGACTGGGTTCCATAGAACTTATTTACGTGACATTCGTCTTCTCAGAATAAGGAAAACCTGCGGCAAATACCTATTTGGATAACTCACCCTAACCAAGATTTGAACTTGGGCCGCTTGAATATGAGGTAGTTGCGCTACTTCCACACCACACAGGCCGACAATATTGCAAGTGATGTTGGTACTCCTAACATCCATTGTTGCTTATGACTAGTAATTAACTAATTAGGTTCCAATCTCTAGTTTTGCACTAAAAAACGAACATACATATCTCAATTCGGCAGCGAAATGACCAGGTCTTAAGGTTGTAAATTTTATGCGATACCTCTGTACATTATTAAATATAAAATAATTAAGATCTGAATTTATAACTACTAACCATTCTATGTTAATAATAGGCTACATCACAGTCCATAACGCTGCTCACTTCCTTCCCAAGAAGGAAAATTTGTGCAAGTCGCTGCCTCGTTTATCATTTAAACACGTCAGGTATAACAAATGACGCTATCACTTAGGGATGCCAAATTATGACGATTTATATCGTGCAATTTTATTGTTAAGATAGCATAAAGTGTACTGAACTCGTGTATATTTTTAGGATGATTATAATTGTGAAAATTGTGCCATATCATAAAGATTACGTATCCACTTGTTGCATAAGTTACTATTATAGCACTCTCTCTTGCATGCCGTTTTCGTAGAGTAGTGGCGTTCGCGTTTGTCACTCTTCTCTTATTAAAATGGTTGAACATTGTTTCAATCATTTGCAGTTTTGTCGAGGACTATAACAATCACGCTTTGTATTTTACTTACACCGCAATGCCATGTCCAAAACTGCCAAACGTGTATCAGGAGTGCCTGGGCACCACCGAAGATACCTTCTCGAATAAGCAAGTAGGTACTAGCATTGATTTACAAAACATATCATACAACACAGTCGTAAAACCTTCGCATGGATAGATACGCTTCTAAAATATAAAATACATATATGTAATTTAAAGGTTCACAGAAAAGTTCGGGTTGGACTTTGGACTGGCAGAGGACACAGATTTCAATCTCGTTAAGTTGCCTTCTTGCCTGTGTGCTGCATGCATCCGAGATGGATATGCCGTGTCTGAATGACGCCCAGTTTGGACACAAATATTTACAGGACGTAGATTAATAATTTTTAAAGTAATTAGTTTTAATTAGAAGGTCCGTAGCAATAAACATTCGTTAAAAAGAGGTAAGAAGACTTTATGGTGGTACCATTGAAAGCATTTTATACTAAGGATATGACATACCGAGGCCGCGGTAACTCTTAAGGCTCGCATTTGGGAAGTCTGCGGCCGACCTTCCTGGGTTTGTTCAGGGGTTTTCCCGGGTCACCAGACGAATGCTAGGACGAATAATTACACGCCTCTCCTGTCCTTTATTTCATTTCATGTCATTTGCATCTAGCTTTCCAGGGTCGTCTGTCGGTTGCGTTGCGATTTGGCGCCTCTGCGTGAGTGGTGAATGAGTTCTGTAAATACGGTTCTCAGAGCCGAGGTGGCGTTGGGTTTTCTGACCTGCGGGGGGGGGGGCACCAGTAGAAATCTGAATGGCAGGCTCCGTCCACAAACCTCACATAGAGATGAACTGCCTGTACACCCACCCTCGGTGAGCGCTTGCTTGTGGCTCTCCGGGCGTCCGTTGGGCACTATCTTCTCATCCTTCCTCCGGGGTCTGACGTACAAAGTCCGAATCAGCGTGATACGTGCGTAGGTAATCCCCTCCGGTGTGTACTCAATCAATCAAGAATGTAGCATACTCACAATGAACCTTGTCGTGTGTTATCTCAGCAGCTTCCAGCACAAAGGTATACCAATAACAAAGAAACTACTGGCTTTAAATGTACTTCCGTTTTCTCGTGTGTAGACATATGAAGATTTTGCTATTATTTATTAAATATGGCTTTTAATTTTAGATACAAGTATAAAAACATAGTACTTGGGCGACCGAGCTTCGCTCGGCGTTTTTCGCCTCTGTTTTTGTGAAATCTTATTTTTTGTGGGAGAAGATACTTATTTAGACAAACCTGAAAGGCAAAAAGTTAACTAAATAAAACTACTTGTCGCAATTGTTAAGAGTAATGTCCGAGATACAAGAGATATAGAAATACATAAAAATATTGCATAAACACCATCATTTCAGCTGTAAAACGTGTACTGCTGAAAGCAGGCCTCCCCCATAGATATCCACCCAGTTTGAGGTTTTCGTCGAGCATTTGTTCCATTATGGAGTTCAGTTCTTTGCTGCTGTGATTGACTCCAGGACGTTAACACGTTGGCCAAGGTCCTTCATACTTCCATCGAGTTCTTCCATGGCTTCCTTAACCCCGGCCAGTCACTCGTTAGTATTCTTCGATAGACCTGTCTTCATATTGGAATTCCCGTCTTCATCTTTTCCGTTTCGGAGTTTACATTTTCAATTTGCCTTCCATTTTTGTTCCCATATTTTCTATTCCGTAGTTTACATTTTTCCAATCCGGTTTTCATATTTGTTTCCTCTGCCGCATCCGGAATTCATTTCATTTCCCATTATGTCCATCTTGGCTAACATTTGTTTCATCAACTGTTCCATATCGTGCTTTTCGTCGCACTCCGGATACCAATTGTGATTACTTTACTTTTTAAACTATTTCTTTATTTTTTATTAAAACACCGGAGCGACACTAAACAAAAGCAATGTTGAAGAATATCAAATACTACAGAAAGAAAAGGTGGTTGATAAACCCATGTGCATTTATGTTTCAAACATATAGAAAAGTGTATGAATTGTTCGTAATTGTTCGTCGAAGCGGGAGTAGTGAAAGAAATGTGATTGTGTTTCACTAAAGAAAAATGAGTAGAAAAACCGTGTGAATGTTATACGTTGCACTTATATTTCAAGTGTATGGAAAAATGTATGGATTGTTTGCAGAAGAAGGATTAGTATGTTAGGTAAAAGAAAAGGGAGTAGAGAAAACCATGTGAACGTAATACATTGCGTGGTAAAATGGATTGCATAAAAACCTTCGCCATGAAAAAAATTAGATATGTCACTTTTCATGGTCAACCTGTTTTGGAATTTAATCACTCTTCAACATAAGATATGTATAGGCCTTGGTATGTATGAAGTTGATAAACCATAGGGAATAACATGTGAATTGTTACGTAAAACAAAAGTGAGTAGAGAAAGTAGTATGAATGTAATACGTTGTATTTGTTTCAAACATATAGCAAATTGTATGAATTATATGTTGAAGGGCGAAGAGCGAAAGAAGACTGATTGTGTCTCGTAAAGGAAGAATTAGTAGAGGAAATCGTGTGCTGCATTTATATTTCAATCCTAGAATATTATATTAATTGTATATTGAAGGGCAAACAGAGGATACATGAATGCGCTACGTAAAAGAAAAGCGAGTAGAAAACTATTTGAAAGTAATATATTGTGTAGTAAAATTGTTACCATAAAAACTGTCAATGAAAAAAATACATATACGTGCCGAATTTCGTGGTGATCGGTTAAGCGGTTTTCGAGATTAACAGTTAGATATATACAAACATTCAAGTTGTATAGATGATATGAATTGTTTGTAGAAGAGTGAGTGGAGAAAGACATGTGAAGGTGTTACCTAAAAGTGAGTAGAGTAAACACTGTGAATGTCACATACAGCATTTCTATATCAAACATGCACAAAATTGTATGACTTATTTCTAGAAGAGTAAGTAGAGAAACAGTTATGAGTGTGTTACCCAAAAGCAAGTAGAGAAAACAGTATGAATGTAATACGTAGCATTTCTATTTCAAACATGCACGAAATTGTATGACTTATTTGTAGAAGAGTGAGTAGAGAGAGATGTGAATGTGTTACCTAAGAGTAGAGAAAACAGTATGAATATAATATGTAGCATTTCTATTTCAAACATACAGAAAGTTGTATGATTTCGTTATAGAAGAGTATAGAAAGATATGTGAACGTGATACCTAATAGTGAAAGGAGAAAATAGTGTGAATGTAATAGCATTTCTATTTAAAATATACAGAACATGGCATGACTAATTTTAAAAGAGGGTATAAAAGTGTTTTAGTGGTGCAAAATCACGTTTTTTATGGAAAATTATTTATAGAAGGGTGCGTAGAGAATGAGATGTAAATGTGATAGCTAAAAGTAAGTAGAGAAACCACTGTGAATGTAATATGCAGCATCTCTATTTCAAACATACAGAAAATTGCATGACTTATTTGTAGAACAGTGAGTAGAGAAAGAGGTGTGAATGTATCACCTAATAGTGAGAGGAGAAAACAGTGTGAATGTAATAGCACTTCTGTTTCAACCATACAGAACATGGTTTGACTTATTTTAAAAGTAGGGATAAAAGTGTTTTTCGGTGCAAAATCACGCTTTTTATGGAAACTTATTTATAGAAGGGTGAGTAGAGAAGGAGACGTAAATGTGATACCTAAAAGTAAGTACAGAAACCACTGTGAAAGTAATATGCAACATCTCTATTTCAAACATACAGAAAATTGCATGACTTATTTGTAGAAGAGTGAGTAGAGAAAGAGATGTGAATGTATCACCTAATAGTGAGAGGAGAAAACAGCGTGAATGTAATAGCACTTCTGTTTCAAACATACAGAACATGGTTTGACTTATTTTAAAAGTGGGGTAAAAGTGTTTTTCGGTGCAAAATCACACTTTTTGTGGAAAATTGTTTACAGAAGAGTGAGTAGAGAAAGAGATGTGAATGTGTTACCTAAAAGTGAGAGGAAAAAACAGTGTGAATGTAATAGCACTTCTGTTTCAAACATACAGAACATGGTATGACTTATTTTAAAAGTGGGGATAAAATGTTTTTGGTGCAAAATCATGTTTTTTTATGGAAAATTGTTTTTAGAAGACTGATTAGAGAAAGAGATGTGAATGTGTTACCCAAAAGTGAGTAGAGAAAACACTGAATGTAATATGCATGCATACAAAAATTTAACCAAATCTTTAGAGTCGTTTCTGAAATACGGGGAACATATATACAAGAACTATTGCACTGTAGAAGCGGGAATAAAAAATGTTATTTTTTATGTAAAATCGCGTTATTTCGGGAATTACACCTATATAGATGAACTTAATAGACAAAACTCTATCTGAATACAAAATTTGATCAAAATCGTTAGAGCCGTTTCCAAGTTGCGCGGAATAAATAAATATATATACAAGAATTGCTCGTTTAAATATATAAGATACGCATATATTATACTCAAACTTGCTGTCAGCCAGATTACTTAAGTGTTTAAACATGGGAAATGGCAATTAGTGGTGTATTTAGATATTTTAAGGGCCGCTCCAATGTGATAATTTTTATCATTCCATTCTCTTTGCATTTTCAGGACATAAAAGAACGAATGACTTCCCATTTTGGATGAGTATAAGCATTAGAAACTTCAAACATAACAAGGGATATATTGGAAATGCTTCACTCCACAAAAATATATTTTACATAAATTGTGTGTTTTAGCCAATCTACATTTTTGTGCATTAAGATCTTGTCTGCTCTTGTGGTTTAGCAGGTATGCGAAAGTCGTCCAAAATGAAGATCACTTCAAATTCAAGGTATACATTTCATTTGGCATAAAAATACCTTAAACATACGGTAATTTAATTAAAACCAGAACATTTTTGATGAAATTAAAATAATCCAAAGATGTTATAGGTAAAGAGAGTCTAGGGTGAGAGGAGTTTTTTTGGGAATCTCCGTGTCATATTCTTGTAAGATGCTGAAATTAAATATCAAGGTTGGTACTTAACGACTTTTCGTTGTTGAGTTGTGCTGCACTCACAAAAAAAAAAAAAAAAAAAAAAAAAAAAGTTACCCATACACATATAGACCTTTTTCTAAAATGACGTTTTTGGATTCAGGGAGTCTAAAAACGTATACTACATGCGGTGAAATGTAGGTATCGAATTTTTGAGTGAAACACAACGCTTCCCCTACTTACTATACGTACACAGTGGGAAAAGTAGGTAAACACTCACCGTGAGTAAATTAATGTGGATTATTTTCTTTATATGAATACTTTAATATAAAAGGAATTGTGTGGAGCGCGTGAAGCTTTAATGGATTGCCAAGCCAGTGCGTCACGTCAGGCATTTTTGTTTTCTTTTTCTGCGGCTCTAGGCAAGTATGGCCGAAAGCTTGGCGGAGGAGTGCTTTACGGTGTGATAGCCCGTGAAACCATCATTCATAACCAACACCCAGAAAGTATTGTGGTTGATAACCTATCTAATCGGTGCTGTGTAGTGTGCAATATTCATTCCCTGAAATTTTGTGACGAACTAGGTAATTATCCTGCCGCGAGAACTGTTTACAGCAGTCCGAACTGCTGTATCGCGATACCAACCGAACAAAATGATTCACAGGAAAACGTGCTGACCTCGACCACAAGGTTCCGCCGACAGTACTCAAACCAGGCACGCTGAGTGCGAACTGAACATCAACATGGGCCTGACGAAGTTCCTTGTTGTGCTTGATAAACCATCGGAGACGTATTATGGCGGGGAAAATGTGTCTGGTCGTGTTATACTAAACATCGATGCGCCCAAGAAATTACAATGTAAGTACCTATGCAACAACGCTCAAGTTTCCCTCGTTAAGGCTCTTTTTAATACTTGTCTAATTGCAGCCCTGTGTGTTTTCCCCCAGCTATACGTTTTCACGAAGTAGTGCCTGCACCATGCTTTACATTTAAAACTCATGCCTTTACACACACCGGTTCTGTAGCACTTGTCTTAGGGCAGTTAGCCACAGATTACTGGAAATAAAATCAATGATCCTACAACATTATCTGTTTACAGCCATTGCATCGATATGTGTTGTAAAACGAGTGTTCTTGTCGCTGTAATTTTTCATCCTATATAATGCATTTCTCCATACTGGGCTGATTTCTCTTCACTGATGTGCTTAACAACACATATTTCAAAATATATGAAACGTTTTCGAATTTACCAAGCTATGTTGAAATATACGAATGTCAAGATTTTCAGGTAGTCTTAAGATTTGTTTTTGTTTGTTTGTTTTTTTCTTTTCATTCTAGATTAATTTCTCATACCCTTAAAAGTATGTTATACTTTCCCGTGTGCATAATAATGCAACTGCAAGCAGACGAATAATCTGTTCCATTTTTCAGCTACTAAATAGTTGACAATTTTTGGGACCTATGAATAAAAATAAACACATAAAAATAAATTAAATAAAGCATTTAGTTAAAGGTCGTGAATAACGTAATTCAGAAGCGAAAGGATCGGATAAAAACCGACTTGATATTTAAGTTCAAGACAAACGCTTACCTCATAGAATATAGTCTTTAAAACACAATTTATTTCAAATTATTTTTTCTATGGCGTCTCAGCTATGTCCGAGACTTTCAGTATAATTCTATAGCGAGTATCGAGATTGCAGCAGAAATGAATGTTTTATGTCCCCTGAATCAAATAAGCAGCTTCAGAGAAAGGGGGAAGAGAGAGAGAGAGAGAGAGAGAGGAAGAGAGAGAGAGAGAGAGAGAGAGAGAGAGAGAGAGAGAGAGAGAGAGAGAGAGAGAGAGAGAGAGAGAGAGGACCAGTGATGTAGACAGTCACTTTCCTGAGCGGGAGAAGAATGTTAATGTCAATAATATATACATTTACAAATAGATATGTATTTCTCGGGGGGAGGGATTTTTTTAATTCCCGTGGGGGAGATTTTCCCCCCGGGCCACCCCCTGAATTCACTGATGTGAACTACACAGCTCAAAAATGATAAATCGATTAAATAGCCAACTTGGTATTTGCATTCAGTATCTACCAAAAGTACGACAGGAAGATTTTCAAGAAAATTATTCTTTACATGGAAGATTCTTCGAAATTTTCAATTTTCTAAACATGAGTCTCACGATTTTGATTAAAATATCACATGTTAAGACATTTGTATGACAAATAAAATGCATATCTCGAATTTCGTGGAAGTAGATTGTGAAGTTATCTTAAATCGGAAAGAATTATGTATAATTTTGTATAACTAGTAAGCCATAAGCGATAGATAAGAACGTAAATTTTTTTAAAGCACAATTTGCCTCAAATAACTTTTTTGTGGATAACTTTTGTATCGTTATTAATGTTCTGTAAAGTCCTGTGCATATTCATCTGTTTCTCGCGATTACGTGAACAAAATACGGAATTTTAAGGCCAGCATATTATGGCGTCCAGTTTTTGACTTTCTCTACTACGTATAAAGTAGAGGAAGTATTGTATTCCACCCAAAAAATTCGATACCGAGATTTCACCGGAAATCTATGTTTTGAGGCACCCAGAAAAGCATTTTTAGAAAACGGTCCGCGGGCGCGCACGCGATTGTGAGTCAGTCTGTGGACAGCGTAACTTAAAAACGAAAAGTTGGTTAAAAACCAAAGTTGCTATTTAAATTTGTCTTTCAATGATGCGACGCGAAGATTTTGAAGAAAATTGCTTCACGCTAAACTACCCTTTACATGGTCATCGAACAAATACCAAACTTTGAATATGTCAGTACCTTCCAAACATGCCCTACCTCATGGGCACCCATGGGGAAATCATGGTGCAACTTGCGCCATCAGGAACATTTGGGAGGTTCAAAATTTGGGGGAATACGAAAATATTTAAGTACATTAAGGCAGATAATATGATCACATTTATTATCATTTTTAATTTAATATTGTGTTTGTTAACACAATTAATATCTTTTAACTTCTTAATTGAAATACGCTGTATCAAACTAAACAAATCAAAAATGTAATTAAAGTGCAATTCACACTGGGTATTCAAATGATACATATTTTGGAAATGTATAAAAGGAACATTAACATTAGCTGCAATTCAGGGAATATGTTGAAATACTACAAAGAAGTCAACAAAAATTAGAGAATGCTACAAAATGTTAACACAACTCCAAAAAGTTAATAAGACTGTTCATCTCCAATGGATTCCAGCACACTGTGGAGTCATGGGGAATGAAGCTGCAGACTCACTTGCAAAGAAAGGCACAACAATAAAACAAAAGTCTAAATTCAATTTCTCATATTCCTCAATAAAACGCTTGATCATTAAAAAATTTTCTCATTCATACTTACAAGAAATAGAAACAAATGCCAAAGATAAAAAATGGATTACACTACTTTCCAACCCAGATATAATCCCCCAAGAGACCAAGGAAAACAGCGGTTGCAGCCTTCCGACTACTGACAAATCACGACTGCTTAGCAAGTCATCTCTACAGAATATGTATCTCAGCCTCACCAATATGTGTCCTGTGTAACGATCCCGCAGAAATGAATGAAGACCACTTGAAGACCTGTGAAGCATTAAGATCAGAAGAAACTACAGTTCAAAAGTATTGGAAAGCACGAATGCTAATGGCTTCATTGCCAGATGCAAGGCACTAGAAAGCAACAACAACATTATAGAAAGGCATGTACGGACAAAAAAAGTCATGCCTGGAACGCCAGGCTACCTTAACGGCAGAGAATAACTCCACGAG
The DNA here is from genome assembly GCA_030765045.1 of Tenodera sinensis. Lineage (NCBI taxonomy): Eukaryota > Metazoa > Arthropoda > Insecta > Mantodea > Mantidae > Tenodera > Tenodera sinensis. Next base: position 191,604,289 of record CM060963.1, read on the forward strand.
CACCAAATAACTTGCAGTTTTCAACAAGTAGATATGTGTGACTGTCAGTCTATCTGCGTGTGCGTGTGTGTGTATGATGTATGTATGAACGCATGCGTGTATGCATACGTTCCAGACATGACTTTTTTTGTCCACGGGGATACAGTCTGTGAGGTTTAACTTGGTGTGTACTTTTTAGAAAGGAATACTCGCCATCTCACTCTAAGACAACGCAAGTAAAGGAGATACGCCAGCCAAATGCGCATCAGTGGCGTACTGTCTTCCCAATTGTTCATTCCCGATTCACCGTCAGAAATGTCAAAGGAATTTTCGTTTTCATTTTCTGATTCTTCTAAATTTATGAATAATCTGGCCATAACTTCATCTACCAAACTATATTTTTACTTTTTCTACTACGTAAAGTAGAGGAAATATTATTCCACCCAAAAATTCGATGTCGAGATTTCAGCGGAAATATGTTTTGAGACCTCCTGAATCCAAAAGAAAGCATTTTTAGAAAAAGGGCCGTGTGTGTGTGTGTGTGTGTGTGTGTGTGTGTGTGTGTGTGTGTGTGTGTGTGTGTCTTTCTGTCAGTCTGTGGACAGCATAACTCAAAAACGAAATGTCGGTTAAAAGTCAAAATTGGTATTTAATTTTAATGTCTTCTAAGGATGCAACGCAAAGATTTTGAAGAAAATTCTGCCACCCTAAACTACCATTTACATGGAAAATTTTAATTTTCTTAAAAATAGCTCTAACAATTCTGATTAAAATGCCATATTATTAAGATATTTTTATGACAAATTAAATTCATATTTTGAATTTTCTATAACCTATGTAGTCCCATTTCCCTTGATGACTTTTACATAACTAGTAAACTGTAAGAGATACACCAGATCTTACTAACAAAAAATGAAGATCTCGTTAAACTACACAAGTTATATCTGCATGCGTTTTTTTGTGGAGTGAATCATTTTGGAGATATTCCTCATTGTTAGTGTGAGTTCTGCAGTACTTGCACTTTTCTTAAATGGAAGGTTGCTATCCACTTTTTTATGTTAGGCTATGCAAAGAGGACAGAATTTCAAAGGTTTAAAAATTTTGACTATCACTCAAAGCCTAGTGCATTCCCATATTCCACTTGCACCTGCAAGAAAATAAGCAATAAGATAATTTCTGTAAAGGTTTGTCTCAACTAATATGAAGAGGACAGAGGAATAAGAGTTTGTAAGAATAGTTAGTACAAGAGTAGAGAAAGCAACATATCAGATTAGCTTTTTTATCGAGGGAGAGTTGAAATATATGTTTCCAGTGAAATCTTGTGTTGAATTTTTTTTGCAATGCATCACTTCCAAGCTACTTACTCTTGGTAATTAGTAGAAAGAGTAAAAGTTGATTCCATTTGTCACTAAGGCCAATATCAGTATCCCAGTGTGTGGGGACCACATGATATTCAGTACCTTAACTTTGTCACAGCTTATCGTATTTAGTTCAATGGTGACATTGACATAAAATGATGGAGATATCCCAGAATGTCCTAAAATTGAACTCTGTGCTTGAACAAGTAACACAGTCAAGTTTGAGTTTAGTTTTGTGTTCTCTTTTTATTATTTGCTTGAATATATTTGTAAGCACAAACAGGTATACACTATGAAAGATAGAAGTTGAAACTGAAAAATCCTGGCTATGCATTGAGTTTTTCAGTTTTGATTCCACCTTTCAATATTAGCCTACATCAGTCTGTGTGCATTAGAACTTAGAACAATGAATTATCATTGACTAACTTTATGAAGACATAAACTATGTTTATGTTCTGGTGAGAGAAAGAATAAACTAACAATGCCACACCAATGATTTTTCCATTCAGTATAATGAATACAAACAAGTGCTATTGCTTAAGTGGGAATTGTTAATAGGTATTATAAAAAAAACTAACACCAAAGCATTGTTCTTGCTGTGATGAGATTAAAACCAAAAGCATTTACCATAAGAAGGAAATAACAGTATATTCCAAATCTCTATATTCTTTTCTTCTTCTTCATTTGATTAACCTCCCCATATGGAGGACTGACGTCCCCTGGTACTTATAAGCCAGTGTCTAGGGGTTAGACGCCTGTCAGGGAGAGCATACCAGATAGAATGAAGACCTGGAAGCGGGTGGTCAGCTCAGCACCAGGGCTGATAGGGAGGAAAAGCTTGATATGAAATGCAGGCAAAGTATATGAATGGAAATTTGATGATGAAGCAGTTGGTGGAATGAGTGGTGGAGAAAACTGGAGAACCCGGAGAAAACCCACCCGGATGCTGCTTCGTTCACCATGAATGCCACATGTGGATCCCTGGGATCAAACCTGGGGAACCTTGGTAACAAATGGTGTAACTGTTCAGCCATGGTGCCACTCCAAATCTCTATATTCATGTGTGTAAAAGAATGCAGTTTGCCTCTTTCAAACAGGGAGATATCACACACAAAGGCACACATATAAAATTTGTATAGATTAATAACAGCAGAAATAAGCCCTAGAATTAGTTTAACATTTATTTTTACACACCTGCACTGGCTTATTAATAATTAATTAATTAAGCATGATTATTTCTAAGCAGTATGTTGCTAATATTATTTATAATGTGCCCTATATTTTTCTCATATTTGCTTTAGGTCTAGAACTAAAAATCAAAGGTGAAGCCCACGTTCATTGGACAGAAAGTAGGACAGAAAACCATGCAGATGGAACCTCATCATCAGAAACAGACCATTATACAGCGCATGAGCAATACTTTGAACATAAATTTCGTCATCATTCTGGAGGTAAAGTATATAGGTCTATTACAGACAATTACTGGTTTAAAAAAATGTTGTAGTTGTTAGTTAATGCTGGATTTCTGACAATGAAGTCATTAATCCTCTTGCTCTCCAATATAAATGATATTGAAGAGAGCAATAGCAGTAATAGTAACCGCTTTTTAGAGATCACCATATTTTTATGTTTTGGCAGTCACATCGCTCTCTCACAACCCCCAGAATGTCTGGAGGACCACACCTGTCGTTGGTTTACAGGTCTCTCCGACCTAACCGGGAGAATTATCAAAATAAATTCACAGACCATATCCTCTGATTACCAATCAGAGGACGTATTACATGCCATGACAGGTCAGCATGTTAGGGTTTAAGATTTTATAGAGAAATGGAGAGGTTGGAAAAATAAAGACTCCCTAGCCCTCAGGAACCCTAATAGCATCGGGGTCGGAAGAGAGCAAGAGATGACCAAGGTAAGGTCAGATAGAAAAGTTACAGTGAGGAGCAAAACACCAGTAAGTGGAAGTAATGTTCTGCTCAGCTTGGGTACCTTGTGGTTGCTATTCACATATCCCCTAGACGGAAACCCCTGAGTCAAAAAATGTACTTACCAACAAAAGTAACATACAATGAACAAGGTAACTTTATTCCAAGGAAGCAGCAATGGAAATTGTTTCTCGTGTAAAAATTCCAGTATTTATTAAAAACTGAATAGATTCACTTGATTGTATTCTTGAATAATTAAAAAGAATTAATGTTGATTTCATTAAAGCAAATAAAGGATGATATGAAATTAAAAGCATGTGGAAATGCAAGTCAAATGAATGTAAAATTCATATCCAGCTTTGATGTGTACTGCTGTCAATGATATAGTTGGCTACATCTGAAATGCTCACCTAACAGCATCCATGGCTTCTGACCAAACAGATTCCAGGATTTTAAAGAAGGAAAAATTTCAATTTAATCCATACTACAGTCATCAGAATTTGTTTTCCAAATTGTGCAGACTTATGACTGTCTGCATGTTGTAAATGCAGTTAATCCTTCTTTTCTTCCATTGATCAAATTATTCAAATATAAACTTGCAACCAATAGATAAAGTAAACACAAATATTTAATTACTGAGTTGCCACAAACTTGTAGTAAATTTGTTGCAATAATTCACATCCCATTATATCAACATTTTCAAGCTTTCTGCTCATATTATGATTTCTTTATCACACGTATTTTAGTGTCTTTTATTGTTATCTCAAACTTTGACTCGGTTTTACTGAACCTCATTCATAATTTCAATAAAGAGTAATGTGTGAATGTGCCTTTATGGATGGAGTGAAACTGGTCTTTAAATTTTGAGCAGAAGGCTTCGCAACAGTTAGTGCACTCACATCTTCCGCTCAATTCCACTCAAGTTTTCAGCTAAAGCCCAGATTCTTGCTAGAGTAAATGATGATGATGATGGTGGTGGTGGTGGTGGTTGTTGTGGTGGTGGTGATGATGATGATGACGACGACAATGACAATGATGATGTGGTCTAACAGGTCTTCTACAGTATGTTTACTACAAAACTTGGTCAGTAGGTGCACGGCCTGTGTGACCTTCAGCACATTTCCCTGTGCACCCATGCTGATCATCACACATGCATCAGTCTTACTTCTGTTAGGCACGCGTTGCTGCTGCAGTTCAATTCACATGTGAATAACATTAGGAGTTTTTAGAAGTGTTTTCAAAATGAATCGATTGCAGTATACAGTACAACAAAGAGTGTTTATGTATGATACATAAGTGCTTACATCATCTTGTAGGGAAGTTGTAAGGCAATTTGAAACTAAATTTCCTAGTGTGCATGTTCTAAGCATACACCATTTGTTTGTGCGTAAATAAATCCAGAGAGATGGGATCAATTCATAATAGGAAAAGAAAGGTAAAACAGGAAGCACTTATGGGACAGAAATTAGACGAAATCAAAGAAAGGTTAGAAGGGTCACCTCAAAAATCTCTTAGGCTCCTTGCACAAGACAAAATTAAAACAAAATATCAGGAGAGAAATTAACACTATTTTGAAAGCTGAGCGTAAATGAAAATTTTCGATGAAGATGCTGTAGATGTACTGATGCACATGGATAGCTTTTCCAATATCTCCTATGATAAGGGACATTTTATGTTTATTTTGATAATTTTTAATGTGGTTTGGGATTTGATTTGATGTACATGCATGTGTGATGAGAAGATGGCCTGTGTGACTGTCAGCCAGTTGTGCAGTACGTGTCTGGGAGATGGAACGGGCACCTGTTTGCCAAGTTTTGTAGTAAACATACTGTACATAGTTGGTACTTTTCTTTTTGTTCAGGGGGAGTCACCTTGCATAGCTTTTAACACCTCAAATGTACCTAACTTCAGTGACGGCTTGTGCATATTGTAGTTGTTAAGGCACAGCTTATAAAAAAGCATTGAATAGATTTCACAAACATTTATTAACTATACTGCACTGCAAAAATAGACCAAGCTAAGAAAGAAAGCAGCCTTTTACTTTTCTCAAAAATAACTATAGTTTAAAGGTAGTTTTATGTACAGTATTGCATTTTTTATTCAATGTGAAATATACATTAGATACTAGAAGTTTACTAAAATAAATAATTTATCTTCACTTATGTTTATTATGCATTCACAGCTTTGTTATGCTTTCCTTGCATACTCTTGCTCATAAACTTTCTGCAAGAATTGTCAGAAATAAATATAAATTCTTAGGATGAAGTAGCATATGTAAATAAAGTTAGTGCTTGTGATGTCATTATTTTTGTGGGAGGTTTAAAGGATATTGAAAACCATAGTAAAATTTGAAGTTAAAATCACTCAGCTCTTTTTGCAATCCTCCTGTCACCAATCATTCAGGTTTATTAAAAATATCTTGGCTATCTGGTTTTCTCCACATCAAGTTATATAAAACCAACGTATTGTATGATCAAACCAAGGTAATGACTGGGGAATACAGAGGGCGACCTGTGAAGATCAAAGAGACATTAGAAATTGCCCGTTGACCAAAAAATTTAGCAACGATGTATATTAATAAACTCTGACTCACAGCCATAGGGAAAACAAAAAGAAAACTAAAGAACACTACAACATCTGTGCTGCATTGCAGTGATTCTCCATAGTAATGTAGCACTGTAGAGGAAGTCTGGCCAATCAGAGTTCACCTCGACCTGATACAGTGCAGAGAATCACCTGGCCAATCAGAGCTCACCTCCACCTGCCTCTACCGCCTGCGGTGCCGTAGTAGTAAAAGCGGGCGTTAAACACTACAACAACAACAACATCCACCTGCCTGCCTATATAAAAGCTGACAAGCTGCAGCATATGGCACAATTTGCCTTTGAAGATGACCATGACAAAATGGTTGAAATGTCAGTTTCATCTAAGTTGATACAGCAAAAACTGGATAGCCAAGATATTTTAATGCTGTCCGCGAAGCTTGAGAAAATATATTCAGATTTACTTTTATGATTATGCTGGCTCTTTTTAAAGCATAACTCGTATTATTTAAGAATACATCAGTTGAATTGCCTTATTGCAGAAGAACTTTTGTAGTTTAAATTCCTCATAAGCCACTGGAGTGAAAGAGCAAACAGCTGATGAGAAGTAATAATGTTATCCTCATGATAAATAGTTTAGAGCAGCTCCTCTTGTAGGTGATTTGATGGAGAGATCAGGCTCAGTGTGAATATGTGAGGGAAGTCCACAAATTCTGCATGAAGCCTTCCTATGACATCCCTGTCTATCTCTTGCCAATCATAACAACTCCTTGTAGCAAGGCATTCTGCCCCACTAAGGCTTTACAGAAGGGGTACATGCGCTGGCCCATTCTTTTCACATATACGCACCAAATTGCCTGCATTTGTCTGAGAAGCTGTTCAGATCCCTTGCTTGTATTCTATACATCAATGCAGGGGCTGAAATAATCTCTTCTGAGTTGGTAATTTATGTAGAAATTATTTAAATGTATTTATGTTTCAAATTATACTGGGAGAGCCTAAAAGTTCTGAATGGGCTGTGTGCTGTTCTACCTGTCTGCATTGTCAGTACTCATTGCCGTCTGCTGCTATCATAGAAAAGCACGGATAAAACCATACATCATCTTTAATGGCTTTACTTACCAATTTTATGAAAGGAGATGCTGTCTGCCCACCGTCATTGTCCATACATTTTTGGCATCTCTTTAGGAAACTTCCATTGCTCACTTTAGTTCATACTGAGAAATTTCCTGGTGGATATTTTGTTTTAATTTTTCCAGGGTATGTGGGTTTGTTTTGTAGACTTTATATTTTAAGTTACCCCAGAGATAGAAATTGTAGGGGATTTGGTCGGGCACTACAAATCTCTACTAATAATTCTGTCCTGAAACACACTCTCAATTGTTGTCATCGAAAGATTGGCTGTGTGAGCTGTTGCGAGTCTGTTGAAAGAAGGCAAAATCATGCTCTCTGTCTGTTAATTCTCTAAAATGGGGGGCAAAATTGTATTCAAATATGTTCAGACTTCAACTGTTGACTTGAAAAAATTGGCCCTATAACTCAGAACCTAATATTGTTTGTGAAGTACCCTTTTATGATGAATAAATTGGTGTATAGTGTGCTATTAGCATAGAAAGGTTTCTCAGAGCTTCAAAAAGTAATTGGTATCTCTGGGGTACTTTAAAATATAAAATGTACAACACAAATCCACACACCCTGGAGGAATTAAAATAAAATATCTGCCAGGAAATTGCCAGCATTTCTCAATGTGAACTAGCGCAAATGATGAATAGTTTGCTAAAGAGGCACCAAAAATGTATGGACAATGACAATGGCCAGTTTCAGCATCTCCTTTCATAAAGATGGAAAGTAAAGCCTTTAAAAGTAGCTTTAAAAATGTTGCCTGGTTTCATCCATGCCCTTCTATGATAGCAGCAAATGGCAATGTGTACCAAGAACATGGACAGGCAAAACACAGGGCAGGCTGCTTAGAACCTTTCTGCTCTCTCTGTACTATCATGCCCTTTAGCATAAGCAGTCAATACCTAAACCTTAAAATGGACTTCCTACTTATCCGTTTATTCCCATCTAAAGTTATACCACACCAACTATAGACTGTACATCTGTGGCTCAGCTGTTGTTGCAAACATTTTTTTAATTTATGCTTAGGAGAGGAAATCCTACCAGCTGGAGAATATGAGTACCCTTTCAACATAACTCTTCCTTCAAATATTCCATCATCATTTGAAGGCACTTCCGGCTACATAAGATATACTGCTAAGGCTGAAATTTTTCGCCCTTGGAAGTTCAATCATCGAACAAAGACAGCTTTCACTGTTGTCAATGAATTGGATTTGAACACTCAGGAATCAGCAATGGTTTGTATGTCCGTAAATGTAAATAATATAGAGTTATAAAAGGGAGAAGTTGTGTGTATATACTTGTGTATTTTAGACAATGTGCATTCTTGTTTTTATATTAGTATATAAAGATTCTTAACCAACTGCTTACGGCATGAAGTGAAGAAGAAGAAGAAGAAGAAGAAGAAGAAGAAGAAAAAGAAGAAGAAGAAGAAGAAGAAGAAGAAGAAGAAGAAGAAGAAGAAGGAGGAGGAGAAGAAGATGAAGATGATGACGACGATGATGATTCTTAACCATGAGAAAATTTCTTTCTGTCCATTTATTAAGGAATACTGCAATAAATGCTAAATCAAAAGGAAATTATTATTTATTTATGCCAACAAACTTACTGTTGGTGTTTTTAAACACACAAGCCGTGTGTGGGCAAAGTTTGAGAGGTAGAACTGGAACTTAAAAATTCAATGCCACAACTGGGATTTGAACCACAGACCTTCCGCTTGCCGGGCGGATGCTCTAACCACTGAGCTATTGTGACAAACTGCCAGAATGGCATTAAATTCTCAAGGTTATTTAATCCTGGGATATAAAGTACTTGCAATAGTAAGTCACCATTGGGGTAATTGTCTCTGATGTGAGACTGCCTTTGTGGTTTACCAGGAGAAATACGAACTGGCTTGAGAATTTAATGCCATTCTGGCAGTTTGTCACAATAGCTCAGTGGTTAGAGCATCCGCCCGGCAAGCAGAAGGTCTGTGGTTCAAATCCCAGTTGTGGCATTGAATTTTTAAGTTCCAGTTCTACCTCTCAAAAGGAAATATTTATTTAGACTTCTTAGCTTGTTATATCAAAGAGCTACATTTGCAATTTTGTCTGCAATTGAAGGGATAATGCACTAACATTTCTGAAGGCTAATGTTAAACACTAGGGCATTACTTTATTTCATCAACATTGATTTACACTTTTACACAACATACATATCATTCAAACTTGTTTAACAATAACCATATAATTATGTTATGCTAAATTTATTATATTATACAGTTGAAAAATGATTGGGGCAGAGAAAAATATATTGACATCTGTGATAAAGTAGGAAGAGAAGGGATACCATGGTTTAGAACAGGAGTAATATACTTAAGGGGTATAAAGAATGGATATATTAAGGGAGATGTCCAATGTGTGAAAAAGAAGATAGTACTTGGCATTAAATCTTTCATTGTCAACTTCCTCATTTTTTGTTTTAAGTGACCAGGTGCCATTTCTCTCACTCGCAAACAGTAAGCACAGAAAACAGCTTCTCTTCTAAGAATAAACCCGAAAGATTATCTCCTTCAGTTTTTCCATGTTATTCATTTCCACACTTTCATAGATTCAAATGTCCCGCTATGTGCAGACAACTGCATGCAACTTGCTGCCAGAACACAAACATCACAAACAGTAATAAAGACTGTAATAAAATAACTGTTCCAAACTGAAGTATTGACTTTAGTAAATTATGACATGAAGAGTAATTATGTGCATTTATAATCGCTTAATAAGACTACATGTAATTGTGTTTATAACATTAATATAACTTTCATGTTAATATAGAAGATGGCTACATTATATTTAGAACTGTCACGTTGGCTGCCTAGTAGGTTCTGTTAAACAACCAGAGGGAAATGCTCGTAGCAAGGAAAATCGAGGGACTTGTACAAGAACATAGTGCGCTTGTGCAGTAAGAATTAATGTGTTGGCCCTGTCGATTATGCTGCCTTAACTCGCCATACTCTTAAATGCAAGCTTTGCACCATTCCCCGCATACCCCTCACCTAAAAGCTACCTTCACCAGTCCCAAAATCGGGTTTATGCATCTCAGCTCGTTGACTAAATGCGCTGACATTTGGTACAGAGGGTGCGGGAAAATTAAATGAGCAAGTTCATAGAAGAAAGTTAGACATTTGACTTTCTCATATGCATGCCTATAAAGGTAAATACACCTTCACATGTAGAAAAAATTAGTGGATGTGCAGTTGCGAGTATGCGATCACCCAAGAACCGCTACTGGATTTAGATCTGGGACTTCTATGTAATTGCATATTTATAATCCCACATACAGTCTCCTGGAATCAAATCTGGGGTCATCTTGGTGAGAGGCAAGCAGTCTAAACACTCGACTATGGTGCCACCATCAGTAATAACATTATAATTACAAGCATTGTGGAGTGAATATAATGATGAGTATGTTAAAAGGCGCCAATATTGATTTAATATCTATTGTTTCATTTTAAGGAATCTATAAAACGAGAGGCCCACAAACAGTTTGGGTGTTGTTGCTGCAGGTCACTTCCGCTAACAATGGTGGCATCACTTCCAGTCAGAGGTTATGTTCCTGGTCAAGAAATTCCAGTCACTCTTGAAGTTGATAATATTAGTAATGTTGATGTTACATTAATCAGATGCAATCTTGTGAGGGTAAGTGCTGTCTACTGGAGAAGATAAAATACATCTTAATTATCAATGTGAAAGTAATGTCAGAATTTACATCAAAATTAAAAAGATCTGATGTGTTGCACTCACATGACCTTTTCTGCCTTTATGCTAACTATTCTTACAAACTCTTATTACTATAGTGTTTTCATGTTAGTCGAGATAAACTTAGGCAGAAATTGTCTTACTGTTTATTTTCTTGTAGGTTTAAGGGCAATATGGGAATACAGTAGGGCTGAGCAATAGTCAATCTTTTAAAGCTTTGAAATTCTGTTCCCTTTGCACAGCCAAGAGATAAAAAAGTGAAGAACGACCTTCCATTTAAGAAAAGTTTAAGTATTGAAAAACTCTCACAAATAACATGGAATATCTCTTGACTTGTGTGTTTTAATGAGATCTACATTTTTTGTACAGTAAGATCTGATCTATCTCTTATGGTTTACCAGTTATACAAAAGTCATCAAGAGCAAACAGGACTACATAGGCTATAGTGAGAAAATTCAAATTACATATTTCCTTTGTTACAAAAATGTCTTACACATATTACATTTTAATCAAAATTGTTGGAGTCATTTTCAAGAAAATAAAAATTTTCAAAAAACTTTCCACGTAAAGGGTAGTTTAGGGTGGAGGAATCTTCTTCAAAATCTTTGAGTTGCATCCTTTAAAGATATTAAGCTTAAATACCAGCTTTGGTTTTTAACCGACTTTTCTTTTTGAGTTATGCTGTTCACAGACGGACGGACGGACAGACAGACAGACAGATGGATCAACAGAAAGACAGACGGATGGATGGAAGGACACACATGCATGCAGACCTTTTTCTAAAAATGCTTATTTTGGTTTCAGGGGGCCTCGAAATATGTTTCTGGTAAAAACTCGACATCGAAATTTTGGGTTGAATACAATACTTCCCCTACTTAACTATACATAGTGGAGAATGTAAAACGTTGGCTGGGAGGGTTTGGAATGCTCACCATGTACCACTCTCCAGTAGTGCACCCCACCAATGACGTCTGTGGTGGGCAGAGGTAGGGGATGTAGCGGCTGGGCAGCAAGCCTTGGCCCTTCCTGGGCTGTTGCATTGGGGTTTAGTTAGTTAAGTTAGAGACATAAATTTATAACTTTATATATCATCAGTGATCACTTCAGAAATAATACTGAGTTCTATTTCATTAGAAACTTTTGTTCTTTTTTACTCCTTGACATTATCACCTCTCTAGATTTTCTGATGGAAAAGTAACTTCATATTCAAAGAGATGACAACTCTGCAATTGTTTGTAGAAAAACAACATGTCTCCCACCTTAGTTGACAGTTTACCTTTATATACTCGTATGTGTGGTGAAAACACTGTTTCTATGCTCCATTGTTATTTTTATTACATATAAATGACCTGCCATTATCAGTAAAGCAGGCAGACATTCTTTTTGCTGATGATACAAATGAGCTAATAAAGGGGACAGATCCACAGAACCTACAGATAAAAACAAATCACATAATGACAGGTATATTCCTGAATGCAAGCAAATAAATTAGCACTTAAAAATCTATGTGTTGCACTCACATGACTTTCTCTACTCTTGTGTTAATCATTCTTACAAACTCTTATTCTTATATCTTCTTCGTCTTACTTGAGATAAACATTTACAGAAATTATCTTATTGCTTATTTCCTTGTAGATGCAAAGGGAATACAGGAATACAACAGGCTTTGAGCGATAGTCAAATCTTTTAAAGCTTTGAGATGCTGTTATCTTTGCATACTTAAAATATAAAAAAATGAACAACAATGCTGCATTTCATGAAAGTTTTCCAAAACTCACACAAATAACAAGGAATATCTCTGAAATAGTTCACTCTACAAAAAAATTTATTTGAACACTAATTGTGTGTTTTAGCGAGATTTATATTTTTGTATAGTAAGATTTTGTCTGTCTCTTACGGTTTACAAATTATTCAATAGTCATCCAGAGTAAACAGGACTAAGTAGGCTGTAGGCAGAAAATTCAAAATATACATTTTATTTGCCATAAAAATATCTTAAACATATGTCATTTTAATCAAAATTGTTAGAGCCATTTTCAAGAAATTCAAAATTTTTGGAAAATTTTCCATGTAAAGGATAGTTTAGGGTAGGGCTATTTTTTTTAAAATCTTCATGTCTCATCCTTGAAAGACATTAAACTTTAAATACCAACTTTGGTTTTTAACCGACTTTTTGTTTTTGATTTATGCTGTCCATGGACTGACAGATAGACAGACTGATTGGCAGACACATACAGCCCTTTTTCTAAAAATGCTTTTCTTGGATTCAGGGGGCCTCAAAACATATGTTTCCAGTGACATCTGGACATAAAATTTCTGGGTGGTATACAATACTTCCTCTGCTTTACTATGCATATTAGAGAAAGTAAAAACAACAGCTATATCTTTTCATACTCATCAGAACAAAGCATATCTTAAACTGCAAATTTATTGCAATACTCTGAAAACTAAGTATAGTACAAATACAACCGTTCTAGGAATCATCATAAGTGAAAACTTGAAATGGAAGAATCATATTGAAAAGTTAGCTTCCAAATTGAGCTGATCTTGTTATCTGTTAAGATCTATTCATAGCAAAGTGAATCTAAAAGTACAAAGAAGTGAGTATTATGCAAATTTTTAGTCTTCTGCGTTATGGTATTATGTTTTGGGGTGCAACCATCAAAAGTGTGCAAATATTTAAATTACATAAAGAAACAGCTAGAATGAGTATCTTCTTTCTTGGAAGTTTGAAAACAGTGTTGTAATAATCAATTTAAAACAAAAAGGTGAGTTGATTAATAACACTACACGACACTTACTTATAATTTCCCGGAATGTGTTTCGGAGGCTGACTTAGAGTTAAAAATACTGCCTCTTGCATGTGTATTTATATTAGAGACACTGTCCACATTAAAAAAGATTATAAGCAGCTTGGAGTGAATTAAAATCTCCACCAGCATAACACACGACAGAGGAATGATCTTCCATACAATTTTGCAGAACATTCTGGGACATAAAGTATTTACAATTGTAAGTCACTCTTGGGGTATTTATCTCTGATGTGAGATTCCCTTTGTGGTCTACCAGGAAAAATATGAATCAGTTGGAGAATTCAATGTCATACTGGCAGGCTGTCATAGTATCTTAATGGTTAGATCAGTTGATTGGTAGATTGGTTAAAGGGTTGGCCTACATGGATTAAGTATGAAAATTATAATACCTTTAAAAATAGGATAAAAAATTATTTAATAACCAAAGCTTTTTACAGTATTGAAGAATACCTAAACTTATAGATATTTTCTATGATGTTTTGATTATACTAATTGTACTTTTAACTTCTTATCTAATTATATTGTATATACTATCTAATTACTAAATTCCTTTCTATTTATGTTTCTCATGACATGGGCCCTTATAGGGTACCTTTTTATATCATCTTATGTATTGACTCATGATATGGTTCAATTGTGTATTCCACTGTATTGAACTGAATGAATGAATAAATAAAAGTGCTTCTTTCTGATTTTAGTATTTCTCTGTCAAATGCAATAATGAGAAAGTTTTTCTTTCCACAGCATATTTTAATTTCACATTTTTTGTAGGTAGTGATTTTCACTACAACCTCACCACGAGCAACTAAGAAGATGCACTATGATGTGGCGACAATGATCTTCCCGGAAGCACCAAGAGGACATTCAGAAACCTCAACAAGAAAACTGAAAGTACCCGCTGTGCCACCAACTAGCGTAGGAAAATGTAGTATAATTGATATTACATACGAAATAAAGGTAATGAAAATTAAAATAACACATAATCGACATCCATACATGCTATATAGGGTGTATACACTTATATAAAACCTAAAGCTGTATAAAGGGCTTGAAAATGAAGTATCATTTTCTTGATTTCTAAATATTTTTCTAAAAGTAGCATTGCCCATTTAAACAACCTCAATATATAATAATAATGATAACGATAATTATAATATTAATGATGATAATGATGATGGTGATAATGATAGTCAAAATGATAACAATAATCAAAATAATAATAATAATAATAATAATAATAATAATAATAATAATAATAATAATAATAATAATAATAATAATAATAATAATAATAATAATAATAATAATAATAATAATAATAATAATAATAATAATAATGATAATGATAATGATCAAATAATCAAAATGATGATAATAATCAAATGATAATCAAAATGATAATGATAATGGTGCACACAATGATTATCTGAGCTTGTGGGCCATGGTCTAGTGGAAAATCTCCTTGCAGACATTTCGTTCGAAGCTATGTCGAACATCCTCAATGGTGTGACCGTAGTACTCTGCTAGTCTTGGCAATGACTGATACAGAGCCATTTGGTTTCACAGGTTTTATATGCTTAGCATGTGTGGGCATTTGACGGTTGGTCCAGTCTTTGTTTATTGGTTTGTCTGGTGCATGGGATTGTTTAAAGTGGGGGCTGCTTCCATTGTTGTCTATGGGCTGGCATTTACTGTGGCTGAAGCTGTTGATGGGCAATGATCTTGAATTTGTCTCCGGTCAGGTTTCTTGCATGCTTTGTGTCCTGCTGGATGCCCAGCTTTATTTAAGTGCTTTGTTTCTTCCTTCCTATTGAAGTTATCTTTATGTTTGAAAATCTCTATGGCTTCCCGACTTAACCGGGCGTAATAATGAGCTGTAGAAGAGAGAATAGCTGTATCTGAATACTATATAATGTGATCCCCTGGTGCTAGTAATGCATGTTCTGTGACTGCAGACTTTTATGTTACTCCCTAACGCCAACATCTCTTGTGTTCTGTAATGCGTGTGTTTACTGCACATTGTGTGGTCCCTATATAGACAGAGTCACACGAGCATGGAATTCTGTAAAAACCTGCAGAAGAGAGTGGTTGTTTTGGATCTTTTGCTTAACTTAGCTTCTTATTTGCTTATTTCCTTGGAGGTGCAAGGGGAATATGGGAATACAGTAGGCTTTGAGCGATACTCAAATGCTTTAAAGCTCTCAAATTCCATTCTCTTTGCACAGTTAACATGAGACTAATGAGCCTAAAACCAAGCATTGATGTCACACCAGAAAAATGAAACATTGTTGCAGACTGTCATTGTTGAGGTTGAAAGTCATCACACAAATAATTTAGCAAGAGTGTTACTGGATTCAGAGTCTCATTGATTGTACATAACAAAAGACACAGTGTACAAACTAGGTCTGGAAGAGATGGATGAAGAAACTATGACTCATCAACTATTTGGAGGAGTCAAAAATAAACAAAAAGTGCACCATGTGTACCATATTAAGTTACACAGCATGGATCAATGCTTCAAGTGTATGGCTGAGGTCTTACATCAAGAGAAAATATGTTTACATATACCACGATTATTAACACAAGATTATTATCCTATTCCGAAGAGTAAAAGCATTACACTGACAGATATAGGATTTGATGTGTCTGAAGTAAGATACTCTTGGGAGCAGACGTTGTAAGTCGACTGCTAACAGGAGCTATTGTTAAATTAGATGATGGAATGACTGCAGTAGAGATGAAGCTTGGTTGGACAACAATGGGCCAAAGGAAGGCAAGTACTAACTTTAATGCTATTGTTGTTGTTGTTTTCTAGTGCCTTGCATCTGGCAATGAAGCCATTAGCATTCGTGCTTTCCAATACTTTTGAACTGTAGTTTCTTCTGATCTTAATGCTTCACAGGTCTTCAAGTGGTCTTCGCTCATTTCTGCTGGATCGTTACACAGGACACATATTGGTGAGGCTGAGATACCTATTCTGTAGAGATGACTTGCTAAGCAGTCGTGATTTGTCAATAGTCGGAAGGTTGCAACCACTGTTTTCCTTGGTCTCTGGGGGATTATATCTGGGTTGGAAAGTAGTGTAATCCATTTTTTATCTTTGGCATTTGTTTCTATTTCTTGTAGGTATGAATGAGAAAATTTTTTAATGGTCAAGCGTTTTATTGAGGAAT
This sequence comes from Tenodera sinensis, assembly GCA_030765045.1. Taxonomy (NCBI): domain Eukaryota; kingdom Metazoa; phylum Arthropoda; class Insecta; order Mantodea; family Mantidae; genus Tenodera; species Tenodera sinensis. Next base: position 191,620,933 of record CM060963.1, read on the forward strand.
ATGAGAAATTGAATTTAGATTTTTGTTTTATTGTTGTGCCTTTCTTTGCAAGTGAGTCTGCAGCTTCATTCCCCATGACTCCACAGTGTGCTGGAATCCATTGGAGATGAACAGTCTTATTAACTTTTTGGAGTTGTGTTAACATTTTGTAGCATTCTCTAATTTTTGTTGACTTCTTTGTAGTATTTGAACATGTTCCCTGAATTGCAGCTTTAGAATCTGAAAGAATTACTGCCTTGTTAAATTTATTTAAGGGAAGATTTAATAATTGTCGGAGAGCAATGTGTATAGCCTCTATTTCTCCATCATAATTTGTTGTGTCTCTGCCAACAGAATGATAAAAGGAAAAATGTGAACACATAACTCCAGCTCCAGTAAGGTTTTCCTTGGAGGATCCATCAGTATATATGTGCAGTCATTCTTCTGTGGGATACCTAGTATTGATTGTTTCCAGAGCTAGAAGTTTTTGTATTTCTTTTGGTGTGTCTGATTTACTTATTTCCTCTATTAATTCCAAACTGAAGGTAGGTTGTAATAATTCCAATGGATTTTCTCTTATAAGTAGATTTTCTCTGGTGTTAGGAATGTTCAATTTGGATTTAATCTGTGTTACCTTTTCTAGGAAACTACTATGAGTTTTAAGGATTGAAGGGGGGAAGTTCTCTTCTGTCCATTTAGAGTTTGGCAGTCTTAACATTTTCTCGTGTTGGAGCAATGCTTGTTCTTCTATTTTTGTTGTTATTGATGGGGTCCGTGTTAAGGCAAGCACGGCATCAATAGGTGTGGATTTAACTGCTCCAGTGATTAGGTGAAGAGCCTGATTTTGTATTTGTTCAAGTTTATTGATGTTAGCATTTGCTGCTGTTATTAAAGCTTCAGAACAGTACAAGAGGTTTGGTTTAACATACATTTTGTATATTGTGTTAAGGACTCTCCTCGAGCAGCCCCATTTAGCACCAGCTAACCTTTTCAGGATTTGCAGTTTCTTTTCAACCTTTTCTGAGATGTTTGTTATATGTTTTTTCCAAGTTAGCTTTCTGTCGAAAGTGATGCCTAAGTATTTGGCATCATCAACTGCTTTGAGTGGTTTACTATTATAATTTATGTTAATATTAACTGGTTTGTATTTTAGTGTAAATAATTCATAATTTGTTTTTTCCACATTGATAGTCATGAGGTTTTTGGAGCTCCATTCATGTACTTTGTTTAGGGCTGTTTCTATTCTGTCTTTAATTAATTCAGGTTTTTTTGGAGAGCCTGAAGTCCAAATGACTACATCGTCAGCAAATAAAGCAATTTTGGTTTCTAAAGTTTTTATTATTGATGGAAGGTCATTTATATATATGTTAAAGAGTGTTGTGCTCAGAACAGCACCTTGTGGAAGTCCTCGGTGTGTTTGTTTATATTTGGAAATGTATGTATTATATTTTGTGGCACAAAATCTTTGTGAAATAAACTGAGTTATCCATTTAAGCATGTTACTTTTCACACCTATTGATTGCAACTTCTCAATTAATTTGTTTCTCCAGACTGAGTCATATGCTGATTTAAAATCTTAATGCTATTGTAACTCATAACTATTTGAGCACTTTGAACATAGAAGATTTATGAAGTCTAGAAACAATAGGCATCAGGGATCCCATTGAAGTGAAGAAGAAGGAACATTTGGAGGAAAAAACACTCCAATGTTTTGAACTAACCAAGGCTGATACAAGGTACATTTACTGTTCAAAGGGGGTCATCCTGAACTAAATGAGAATGAACTGGTGGCACTGAAATGGTTAGCTGCAACTACAAAGAGGCTAGAAATGATCAAGAAAAATAAGGATTATGATAAGACCATTCAGGATTGATTAGTTGCTAGAACAATAGAACCAGTCCCTCCTAACTCCAAGAAAAATGGTTAATTCTTACCTCATCAAGCAGTGATCAAAGAAGGCAGCTCTACTATGAAACTGAGACCAGTATTTGGTGCTTCAGCAAAAGATAAAAAGGGGAATTATCTGAACAGCTGCTTGGAAACAGGCCCACAATGGCTTAAGCAGGACTACAAAGAGTGGTCTCATGAAAACTATGCTGTGTCAGAAGAACTTAACCAAGAGGAACACAATCATTTCTGATGAGGAATTTGTCAGTCCTTTATATTTTTCTCAGTGTACTAAGATAGTTTGAATGACAGCCTCGACTTTAAGTTTTCATTGCAATACTGCAATAAGTTGAAAAGTGAGGGGGAGAACTGACTAATGCAGAAGTTGAAGAAGCAGAAATTGTGCAAATTTATATATTTATGTTGCAAATTAAAATAATGTATTTCAATTTGCAAGGTGAGAGAATTTACCAAGTTAGCATGTTTTGCAGGGTTTAGCTGCTATTGTTTCCCTCTGTTGTTACCTCCTTGTCCTAGATGCAAGCATTCTGTGTAAAAACACGTGAACCAATTTTTATGTATCTTCTTTGAAGCAACAGTGAAAAGTATAATAAATATTTATTTTATGTTAGCATTATTAAGTTTTCCTCACTCATCTCCAACTGATGACACCATAGGTAGGACATGTTTGAGAGGTAGAATCAGGACTGAAAAACTCAAAGCCATAGCCAGAATTTTAATCATGGATCTTCTGCTTCATGCGTGGCTGCTCTAACCACTGAGCTATCATGGCCAACCTTCCAACATGACATTAAATTACCCAACTGATTTGTATTTTCCTGGTAGACTACAAAGGGAATCTAATATCTGAGCTAGATACCCCACTTACAATTGTAAGTAATTTATATTCCAGGTTAAATAACCTTTAGATGATAATTGTTATTTTTGTATGCCAACCAACTTATTGCTTGTGTTTTTTAAACACATAGGCTGTGTGTGGGTAATGTCGGGCAGTAAGTTCTGATTCTACCTCTCTCTAATCCTAGGTAATTTTTTTCGACACTTGTCTGATAAGTTCTCCTTTTATTACTTTCTCTACTGGTAAGTAGAGGAAGTATTACATTCAACCCAAAAATTCATGTCGAGATTTCACCGGAAATATATGTTTTGAGGCCCCTGAATCCAAAAAAAAGCATTTTTTGAAAAAGGTCCATGTGTTTGTGTGTGTGTGTCTGTCAGACTGTGGACAGGATAACTCAAAAACGAAAAGTCGGTTAAAAATCAAAGTTGGTATTTAAGTTGAATGTCTTTCAAGGATGCAACATAAAATTTCAAAGATAATAGCTCCACCCTAAACTACCCTTTACACGGAAAATTTTTTGAAACTTTTGATTTTCTGTAAAATGGCTTTAATGATTTTGATTAAAATGCCATATGTTTAAGATATTTGTATGAAAAATGAAATGTATATTTTGAATTTTCTGGCTATAGCCTATGTAGTCCTGTTTACACTGGATGACTTTTGAATAACATGTAAACCGTAAGAGATAGACAAAATCTTACTGTACAAAAGATGTAAATGTTGCTAAAACACAATTTATATCTGAATAAATGTTTTTGTAGAGTGAACCATTTTGGAGATATTTCTTGTTATTTGTGTCAGTTTCAGAAACTTAAAACTTTTGTGAAATGGAACATAGTTATTTATTTTTTTATATGTCAAGCATGTAAAGAGAATGAGATCTCAAAGCTTTAAAATATTTGACTATCGCTCAAAGCTCTAATACCTTAAGCAATAAGATAATTTGTACAAATGTTTATCTCAAGTAGCACAAAGAAGATATAGGAATAAGAGCTTGTAAGAGTGGTTAGTACAAGAGTAGAGAAAGTTATGTGAGTGCAACACATCAGATTTTTTTTACGTTATATACTTTTATATTTATGTGTGTCTGTTTTTTATTACTTAACCTAATTTGCATCCATTCAGCTTCATGTTTAGAGACATATTTAATCCTGAAAGGTGTTCACTTGTCTTGTCTTGTCCTATTTGATACAGATTTTCATTGTTTCTCCAGCGGCACTTCAGCCGTAGGCTTATTCTGGTACCTGTATTGCTTTATATCCAGTTCATTACACCTGCCACTCTTATTAAGGAGTACAGTCTTTGAACTGGTATAGTGTCAAATTCTTCTGGTTCTAAAAACATTTTCCTAAAAGAAATGCTACAGCAGGCCCAATCAGAAACCATCACCCGCGCATTGGCTAGGACAATACAACCTAACCATAGTATATATTTGGAAAACTGAGGAGACTTTTCATCTTTTTAGTCCTGAAGATGGCCATGGAGTATAAAATGGCCGAAAGCTCGACATTCTCATACTTAACGCGGCAGATCACCCGTGAAGAATTGATCACTAACGTTCGCCGTGAAAGCTTTAAATCTTACAAATTAATATGGTTATCTGCAACAAATATAAATTTTGACAATAAAATAATGATTTAATATTATCTGATTGCAAACTTCCAACATGTGCCCCCCCCCCCCCCCCCCGGAAAAAAGTATGCCGACACTCTTGGTTCTTCTTCTTCACCATTTTTTTAAACTGATTTATATATACACATTTGACTGCCAATTGCAGTAAAAGGTGAAGGTAACTGTATTAGATTTAAACAAAGAGTAAAAAAGAAACTCTTAAACCATACATGGGTTGATTTTTTAATACTGGCAACTATTTTTGATTTAGATACAAAGCATACATACAAAGTTTTAAGTTTTACAGGCCCTTTATGTAATCATCTCCATTGTGTATCACACATTCCCAGCGATTTGGGATACACTGGATGTCTCTGGGGATTGTGAAGGGACCGGTGGGCTGCCTGGAGAATGTCATCAACTATGAGGAAGTGGGTCCCACAAAGTGGTTCTTTCATTTTAGGGAAGAGTTTGTGATTGCAGGAGCTTAGAACTAGAGAATAACACGGGTGCCAAAACACTTACCACCCCCTACAATTGAACATATCAGTCACAGCCACTGCTGCATGCGCACTTGCGTTGTCATTCAGGACGATGGGTAGTTTATTCAGAAAGTGTCATAGTTTCCTTCTTAGAGCTGCTTGTAGATTATTTTGCAAAAATGTTCAGCAGTACTGTATAGTAACGCTATGTCTCTGGGGGATGGTATGATTTACGATAGCAGTATCCCGGTGATAGGCAAGGATCAGCATAACTTTCACATTGGCTGCAGTCTGCCAAACTTACTTTTCGCAGTGACCTGTGATGATGCCTCTTGTTACCCAAATGACCTAACTGTCGACAGGCCTTAAACTCCACTTACTTGTTTGACTAGCGTTTCAGCTGTAGTTCATAAGCTCTGGCCAAGTCTCGTCAATAGTAATGATCCACACTCCACCAGATGCATCATATTGCAGCCATTATTTATATTCAGTCAAATCATATGGAACCTATCTTGAGGTGATTTTCCACATTCTCAACAGCTTTTTCAGGAATTTAACCTCTTCAGGGATATGGACGTGAAATCACATCCATTTAAAATGACGGACGAGCGATATGGACGTGTATACACGTCCTGTGCGTTTGTGCATTTAACCCTTATTTATCCTCTATCTAACTCAACTTATTTTAATTTTCCCCCGTTATGAAACATTTAATTAAATTCTATGTGCTTTACTGGCTTACCTTTATATGTTCCTTCTGCAGTGATATGCCTCAAAACAGGGATAAACACACAAGGGCACATCTCCACATTCGCCACAAATCATCCCAGTTTCCTTGCGGATTCCCTTCTTGCAGCACACGAAACACCTTCGAGATGGGCGGGACTTCTTTGCTGTTGATGGTATCCTTTTAGGATAATGTTTTCCTTGAAGTCTGAGGGGTGCAGGGGTTTTGGATTTTCTACCCCCAGTATGAAGAGGCCTCTCAACCTGGTATTGTTCAATTAGGCTGCGAGCTATTGATAGTCGAAAGTCCAGGTAGGTCATTGTCTTGTGTGGGTTTAGAGCTCTCCAAATTACCAAACAATTGTATATGGTTATATCCAGCTGGTGCAAAAATACCTTTTTAATACCATTTCACTGTTTTTCGTAAAGAGGGATATGCTTGCAATACCTGATCTACTAGATCGACACCGCCCATGTGCATATTGTATTCCTGGATAACGTCAGGCTTGAAAATGCACATTTTGGTATGGGCATCTGTTTTACCAGTGTCAATCATCGAAATCTGAGAACTGCAATTGGATAATGCCGTAACTACCCTTCTGTCCTGCCAGGCAAGGTAGGTCAAAGGTGGGAGCTGACGCACCTCCATTTCCCCTCTCCTTAGAGCCTTCGTATTCTTTTGGCAAACCAATACGATTTGAATGTACTGTTCCAATTGCATTAGTCTTTCTTTTGTGTAAGGCCATGAATAATTTTGGAGAGCTGTACCAGTTATCTAAGTACACAGTCCTACCCTGATCAAGCACAGGTTCCATTAGGTGCATTAATATGGAGCCAGATAAGCCCAAATCTTTGTCTCCAGTATTGTCAGTCCCTTGACCAGTGTAAATACAGCTATTGTAAAGATATCCCGTTTTACTTTCACAAACATCAAAACTCTTTATGCCAAATCTAGCCCTTTTTGTTTTGATGTATTGCTTCCAACCTAAGCGGCCCTTCCAAAGCATTAGGCTTTCATCAACAGTGACCTTTTCACCAGGCACATAATTTTCTTTAAATTTTGAAATAATATAATCGAAAACAGGCCTAATTTTGTGGAGTTTGTCATTTACATTCTCTGTGCAGATGAAATGAAGGAACTGCAAAATTGACGTAAACCTGTTATTTGACATGCATTTTCCAAAAAAAGGAGTAGCTAGCATGTCATCTGTGGACCAATACATGTATAATGCAGGTTTACAAATAACACCCATAAGTATAATTAGACCAATTAGCCTGTAAATCTCATTGAGTGTTACTTCTGTCCACCTTTGAATTCTGCTCTTAGGCCCTAATTTACCTTTAGAGAGCAGGTCTTCCTTCACCTTACTCGCATATACATTTGTTTCCGAAACAATGAGAGACACTAAGTCGGTAGTAAAAAATTTTGTAAAAATGTCAATTGGTTGGCTGTCAGAAGTCAGCTGAGCCTGGGGTTGAACACCAGACTCTGTGCTCGTGAAGATGTGCCTGTTTGTATTGCAATTGTTTTCAGCACTCCACAATGCTGACTCTTCACGAACACCTGAAGGAAGTTGGTCACATTCTTCCTCACTGCTACTCGTACCTATATCCTCCACACCCCCCTCAAATTCGGAAAATTCGCCATCAATATCCAAATCGCTGTCACACAGCAAGAAGTCCTCCACATTATCGTGTGTAATTTCAGAAGCCCTTACACTTCCACCACTCGCTAACCTTTGTGCAACACTGCTTGTTGATGCCATGTTTTAGCTCTGAGATGTAACACTCAAAAGCTTCTCACTTCAGCTACAAGCAGGAAAGCATACGTATGTATTTCAAGAAAGAAATGAACGGAGCCAGCCTGGTAAATCCAAGTTACGAAACACGTGTAAGGAAAAATTGCAAACCGGCTTTATTCTGATGACTCATAAACCACGCATACAGTAGTGTTCTATTTCACATTGTGCTGTGATTTGCTGACGCATAGCTCACACATACATTGGGTCCACTACTGTTTCTTTCCGAGAAATTATATTAGATGCGTTCGACAAACCAAAGTTAACTTTTCACCACAGTGAAATAAATAGTGCCATTTCAACGATTTGTAAATGCAACTCAACATTGCTGATGATGTACATGTATACTGCATATAATGAGTTTTATACCAGTTTTTGTTTCATTAAAATAACTTAAAATTTACGCAAAATACAGCTGTGTATTTACGAAGCACTTTTAGCACATTTAACAATTTAAATGCCCTGTGCTGGATATTGGGTATCCGTTCTCAGCCAGCGGAGCTTTTAAATGGCTATCGCTCAAGAGGTTAAGCAGGTTTTCTCCAGGTTCTACAGGTTCCCCCACTACTCATTTCACAGACTGCTCCACCATCACCTTTCCATTCATCAATAAACAAATTAGCAGCAATTGCTCTGCTTAGAACTATTATTACATATGGAAAATAAATTTCATATTTCCTTTTTCTCTTTCTTTTGTGCTCAGTAACATATTCTTTCTTTTTCTTCTATTCTTTCCTTTTTAGTATTTTTTGTGTTTGTTGATATGATATTTAGCATTTTTATTACACTATTCTAATGCAAAGCTAAAGCACTATGAAAACAGGTAATTCTGCACTGATATATACAGGATGGAAGAGAAGTAATTACATTCCTTCTAATATGTGCTTCATAGAAGCATTACAAACAAAAATGTTTAATGGCATTTTGTTCTTTGATTAGCCAATTTCAGAAAAATAAATGGGTTTTGATCCACCTTGGATGCATAATTCCACAGGAATGTATGAATATAACAGTTTGTTACTTGTAAGATGCGTAGAGTAACTTATTTCTGACATAGCTTCGGTAGTAATTATGAGACATCACACAGGGTTTTGAAATAATTAATTAGTTAAAATATGTGAAGGAATACTCCAAGCAGCTTTTTCACACGTGCAGAAAGCCAGCAACGTTGCATTGAGGTTGCTCAGGGAATTGAGCTGCTTTGTGGATGTAAACACATCTGGAACTTTTGCTTTTGCTTTAATGCTTTGGGAGCTAATGCTTGTGATTGGCCTACACTCGTGCAGTAAACACAGGATATGGCAGGGTATTTGTTTGTGTTCTCAAGAAGCACCGTTCCTGTGGTTATTTATGTACTGACCTAGGGAAAGTGACATCCACACAATCTGCAGTGTTGCCAGCTTGTTTTCGAGAAAACTAAAATATCTCCATAGGAAATGGTCAGAAACAAAAATGTAAGATACAAAATGTGTTCCAAATATTGAGATCTATTACTGGTTTAAATTAATGTAATGACTTTCCTTCCACCTGGTATATATATGTACTGGGTGAAAGGAAAGTCATTACATTAATTATATATTATATATACGAGGGTCCTTCAATAAATAACCAAACTAATTTTTTAATTAACACATAATGGCTTTATTTCACTAACATTTACCTACACACTTTCAAAGTATTCTCCCTCTGATGAAATACAATTATTCCAATGATTTACCCATTGTTCGAAAGACTCATTGAACCCATTTTTGGACAGTCTGTTCAGGATACCTATGACAACATTGTTCAACTCCTTATCACTTTGAAAATGGCGACCATGAAGCTCCTGTTTCACTTTAGGGAAGAGGTAAAAATCGCATGGTGCGAGATCCGGAGAATAAGGTGGATGAGGCATGATCTCAATGCCCATTTCTGCGATGACATCTTGAGTTACACGAGCTCGATGAGCAGGGGCATTATCCTGATGCAAGATCCATCCTCTCCTTGCGAGATCTGGTCACTTTTCGGCGATTTTTTTCTTCAGTGGCCCCTTCAGTACGTCACAATAATAAGCAGCAGTTACTGTGCATTGATTAGTTACAACATGATCATATAGAATGCCCTGTTTGTCAAGGAATACGAGATGCATGACCTTTCCTCACTTTTCTGAACTTTTGCTTTCTTAGGCCTAGGGCTTGATGAATGTTTCCACTGCAAACTCTCCTGTTTTGTTGACGGGTCATAATGGTGGAACCAACTCTTGTCACAAGTGATAACCCTATTCAGAAAGTCTGGTTCCTGTCGTAACCTTCCGAGTCATTATTGACACGCGGTAAGCCTTCTGTTCATCCTTCAGCAAGTGCGATCCTTCAGCATGTGTGGTACCCATTTCACTGCAACTTTTCGATAGCCAAGATCATTGTGAATTATGTTGTCTACAGTTCCAACAGACAAATGAATTATGTCTGCAACTTTAAAAATTGTTATGCAACAATCTTCTCGCACAATTATGTCAATTGTGTTAATGTTGACTTCCGTTTTTGCTGTTCTGGGTCTTCCAGGGCGCGGAGAATCTTGAAGGTCTTCATGACCCCCTTCGAAACGTTTATACCACTCAAAGACTTGTGTTTTGCCTAAAACTTGGTCCTTGTATGCTTGCTGCACCATTTCAAATGTTTCTGTAGGAGTTTTGTCTAACAGAACACAAAACTTTGTTGATGCTCGTTGCTGCAATTTCAGATCCATGGTGGGTGCAGTAAACATGACCTCACGTATCGGGCTCTAACTCCTAATTGATTCACTCTGCATGACTGGCACTCACAGCACTACTACAGGAAGGATTCACCTTTCCACCACTAATAGCCATGGTGCTCCAGGGCGGTTTATTTAAATACAATTAAATTAGTTCAGTTATTTATTGAAGGACCCTCACATATATATATATATATATATATATATATATATATATATATATATAGTTATTTATTTATTTACCTGATATGTTAACAACAGTGCCTTTGCCTACAGGTAACAGCTAAGGTAAAAGGATTTCATCGCAATTTGGATTTGAGTGTTCCAGTCATCATTGGATCAATTCCTTTGAAAAGCTATCAATCAGCAATTACTCCTTTTACAGAGCCAGATTTACAAACTTCTGGGGAATTCTTACCTTCTGCACCACCTTTTGAAGCATACCCCAATTTGCGTAAGTAAAATATAAACTTAATTTTTCTGCAGTATATCTTATGGAAATAATAACTAAAGTTTGTTGTATTTAACAGACCCACAAGCAACTGTAAAAAAATAAATTTTAAATTTTGTGTTGCAGCATCTCCTTCATATGAAAAATGTATGTTTGGTATGAGCAATATACAAGATTCAGAAGACAATGAATACACACATGGAAAGCTACAGTTTGCTCCAAAATATCCTATGTACAACTTTAATACAAAGTAGAAATTATTAGTTTTCATGTTCAAGAATGGCATTAAAAATGGATCAGAGAAGGAACAAAGAAAGCTACATCTTGACAAGTGTGACTTTGAGCAGGACATGACAGAGAGTAAATGAAACCTGACTGTACATGATTTTGTAGAAGTATTTGGCTAGTTGGAGGGGCCAAGCTGCTTCTTGGTCACTATTAGTTCCTGGCTGTTTTGCTGTCTGGATTTTTGTTTAATGCCATCAATAATGGGATACCAAGCTCTATTGAGCTTAAGGCTTTCTTCCTTCCTGTTAAAATTGTTGGGATACTTATAAATTTCTATAACTTCATGCTGTAGTCGAGCATGGTAATGTGAGATGGTTGAGAGAATGTTGGTGTCTTGAAACTTGATATGTTTCCTCTCTGCTTCTATGCTTTGCTGAACATGTTGAACATGACACCGATGATGTCCTCGGCAGTTGGGGATGAAACATCTGGGCCCAGTTACTCCAGCAGACCATGCAAATCAGCCCAGAAGTTTCTTCAAGAATTATGAACTCTGGCCATGAAGGTCTATGCTTGCTTATAGACACTTCCTTTTTATCTGGATGCATTTCAAAGCCTATTACATCCAGATAAAGAGTAAGTTAAGTGAAACTAAAAGCATCTGTAGGTTCTCTCAAATATTTCTATGAAGTCATTTGAAAAGTCCCACTGTTTATATCACTTAGTATGTGTTAAGTGGAGTTGACTGTACATGTTCTGTTGGTTTTTGTTCCTGTCAGCTACTGTGATTGTGCTACAATTCATGTAGTCACTGTGAATTCAGGATTGGCTGTGAGCAGATATGGTGCCATACTATATTATTTTTTAAGATGCGAATATTATAACTGATAAATGAAAAGTCTATTAAAAACCAAAGTTGGTATTTAAGTTTAATGTCTTTCAAGGATGTGCCAAAGAGATTTTGAAGAAAATTGCTCCATTGTAAACTACCCTGTACATAGAAAATTTTGATTTTCTTGAAAATGGCTCTAACGATTTTGATTAAAATGCCATATGTTTGAGATATTTTTATGACAAATAAAATGTATATCTTGAATTTTCTGGCTATAGCCCCTGTAGTTGTATTTACTCTGGGTGACTTTTGCATAGCTGCTAAACCATAAGAGATAGACCAAATCATACTATATAAAAATGTAGATCTTGCTAAAATACACAGTTTATGTCAAAATAAATTTTTTTGTAGAGTGAACCATTTCAGAGTTCTGCCTTGTTATTTGTGTGAGTTTTGGGGAACTTATACTTCTGTCAAACTGAACATTATTATTCATTTTTTATGTTACCCATGCAAAGAGAACAAACTTTGAAAGCTTTAAAAGATTTGACTATCGCTCAATGCCTACTGTATTCCCATATTCTTCTTGCACCTACAAGGAAATAAACAATAAGATAATTTCTACAAATGAAGAAGATACAGGAATAAGAGTTTGTAAGAATAGTTAGTACAAGGGTAGAGAAAGCCATGTGAGTATAACACATCAGATTTTTTTAAACAAACATAATAAACATTTAGAGACCAGAACAGCGGTGTGTGGACCATGTATGCAAGGTAATCAGTGCTTACCCTGTACAATGCTACAGAATTATTTATATTATATTATCTAGCAGCACGTTCTGATTCTATGTTAAGCACTTGGCTACTGCAGTTGACCTGAACTAAGATTTCCGTTTTATTGTACAATGATACGCTCTTAATAGGTGCAATCATGTGTGCAACAACGTACTCTGTCTGTGAGGACTCATTTCCGTAGTGCGTGGCTGTGTATAGGGGTTTAAAGTACTAGATGTCGGTGGTTCAAACTTCACTCCTACATACTTATTTTCTGAAATGGAAAATTAACCAGCGACTTTAGTTCTGCAGAGCTTTTTATCAGGAATGGAGAATCAGGATGAAGGCACACATCTAGAAATTGAGTGAATGGGCACAAGGCAACAATGTGTAGTCCTTGGAAATAAGCACACTGCCAGGTACAAACGTTGCTTCAGGCTGAGGTAATCTACAAGTGAATTTTACTCTGTTTAATACATCATGAACTACTTTGATCACTGGCATCAAGCTCTTTTAACTATCCATTTTTATGATCAGTGATACCCCATTTTCTTTTGTATGGTATGCAATACACTAAGTTCATTTTCCTTCGATGTTTTGAGTGTTATTCTTGCAGAGTATGATATTTGTGTTGTATTACTGCATAAAAAAGTATAAATTAATGTAATCATGCCAAGGGATTTAATTTTCTAAAATAATTATTTTATTGTGCCTGAAACATTTTAGTTTTCATGCATCTTTTAACATGAACAAGATGTACTACTTTCTTATATCCATTGTAAGCTAATGAAGCATTGACAGAACACAATGGAAGTAAACTCTTTAATACCTACGACAGTAACCGTCGACATTTATAGAAAAATGCCTTTGAATGTGGGTTGTTTAAAGGAAAAGATTAGATATTAATTTGTAGAAGAATGATTGACAGTTGAAGTAGGCGTATTCCCTGTGTTATCTACAACAATTGTAATCAATAGCTTCTAAAGCTTTCAGTTCTAAAACTCCAATCGTATTGCAGCAATATAACATTGTATAATAGTATATTTGGCTCAGGTTATATAAATAATGACCTTCCTGTTAAGATAGAAAGGAAGGGGGAAAATTATGCGGTAAGTGGGATTTGATCTATGTTCACGGAGCCACTCTGGGTCTGCATTAAAGTGGTTTAACGCTCTCGGCTAACACCAAGTACAGGAATTGAATGTGAATTATTATGCTTACTCTGATAAGCTATGAGGTCAACACTGATGTTGGTTTTAAGTCTGGTCCACTATTTAATCAAAATTCAATAGTAACTTATTTTCTGCAGATGTAGTAAAGTTGAATTTGCAATATTTACGCTTTAATTGAGTGATTGCTAAAATATCACTTTTCAAAGTTGCAAGGTGAGCCAATGGCTGTCATCCCCTCTGAACAGCAAGGGAAGATACGTATATGAAAAATTTCATTCTCATACCATCTATTTAGGAAGCCTGAGAATTAGGTGACCCTTCAAACAGGTCTCACTGAAGGTGGGTATTTTACCAGTGGCGTGTGGTCCATGTACGCAAGGTAATCAGTGCTTACCCTGTACAATGCTACAAAATTATTTATATTATATTATCTAGCAGCACGTTCTGATTCTATGTTAAGCGCTTGGCTACTGCAGTTCACCTGAACTAAGATTTCTGTTTAATTGTATAATGATACGCTCTCAATACGTGCAATCGTGCGTGCAACAACATATTCTGTCTGTGAGGACTCGTTTCCATAGGTTTTCGGGTCAGCTTGGGTGCCATTGCAGCACCGGCTCAAGGGAAGTACATGTGTTCAGTGCGGACCTTCCAGCATTGTCGCAGTTTATAAGTGTATTTCAAGCGAATACATAAGTAAGGAGTGACTTTTTGCAGTGAGTTTAGCTTTATTATTCAATGACAAGTGCAATATCAGACATCTTATTAAAAGTTGATTTTTGATAGATTTTCATATAGTTTACCACATACTGTGCTAGAGCAAAATTATCCTCTGCAAGGTAAGCAGTTTCAAACCGTGCGTACACCAGTGCTTGCAGCTTGGACCTAAAACTTGGAGAGGGGAGGAAACATGGAATCTTCGCTTTCTTTGGAGATGTGGATGGTTGCATTGTGTGAAATATTATTCATGAAGTTTTTCTTCTAGAAATTATGAAGGAAAGGTTAAAGTTGTGCAGGAAGGAAGATCAATGCCTGACCTAAACATTACTACTCCAATGAAAAGCTGTGGAAGAAAATTCCATTCTCTCTCTCTCTCTTTCTTTCCCTAATTACCCTCCCCTTATTTAGGACTAATACTCCTAGGACTTACAAGCCAGCCTAGGGTCAGACGCCTGTTGGGGAGCAGAGGGATCTCTGGACCAGACAGAGTGAAGACCTGGAAGCAGGTGATTGGAAGGGTGATAATGGAGCAATTGGTGGAATGAATGGCGGGGGAAACCAGAGAACCCTGAGAAAACCTGCCCAGATGCCGCTTCATCCACCACAAATACCACGAGTGGTCTAACCACTCAGCTGCCATTATACTTCCAGACTCAGGGAAGGATGAGGAATAAATTCCTACCCCCCTACCGGAAATTGAACCTGGGACCCCTTGCACAGCAGGCAGGTGTGCTACGGGGCCAGTCAAATTCAATTTATATTGAGACAGAATATTAGAAGACCCCAAAAGAAAATCATTTATGTGAATATTTGTTAGGAGTGTAATTTGTTGTTTGATGTTGGTATGAGTTGGTTAAATGACGAAAACGTGTTACTAATGTTCATTGTTATGAACAATTAAGTTTGTTTAAAGACATCATAAATATTTCCATATTTAATTTTAATATATATATATATATATATATATATATATGTATAAATAAAAGAATTAAATGTGTTCAATATTAAAAGCAAAATCAGGATAGCTAAAGATTGCTTCCCTAACAATGCAGGAACTATTTGATGAATGCATGCACGGATGTACACGTGGCAGTTGGAATGATAGACTCGCAACTAAAAGAATCTGGACTAGCGTCTGTATATTCAAGGTGAAAAGACGTGTTTAGGTAGCGTGTGAACATTGTAGAACATTTACCAGACTTTCATCAAGCTTTTGTTCCACTTTTTGAAAAAGTGGAAAGACTTAAATAATCTAAAATGGTGCTAAGAGGATTTATTTAAATGTAAAATAGAGAAAAAGTGTTAATAAAATAATACATTGTGGTGAAGAAACATCGTGTGATTTTTCATTCCGTTACCACGCCCTGAGGGAAATAAGAGCCACATCGCTCAAACACAAAGCAACACTTCAATAAAAACAGCACCAATATGAATGGCTTACTGGTTGTCTGCACAAACAAAAGCTTTATTATTGGTGTTGTCTTCTGTTTGCTAACTAAAAAAATGTATGGTTTAGTGGCGGGTTCAGAGACATGGGGAACATCCATAAAACAATTAAAAAACAGTCTGACTAGCACTCATCTTCAAACCATCATTCTACTAAAAAGAACCCAAAATTGGCCATTTACTGGATACTTAGAAGAAAGTGAGGAAAATCAGCACAACGAACTAGTAAGATAAAATAGAAAAGTAATGAAACGCCTAATTGATATTGTTTGTTTTTGGGGGAAACAGGAATTAGCATTTAGGAGTCATGATTAGTCATCAGAATCCAGCAGCAAAGGGAATTATGTAGAACTTGTACACCTGCTTTGCCTGTATGACGACAAGTTAAGAACTTTCATGGAGCAGGGGACAGTGTTTACTAGGCTATCAAATCTGAGCCAGAACGACTTAATTGAGTCAATAAGTAATGGTCTAATAATGGAGATAAAGAGAGAAATCAAAGAGACCAGTTTTGTTGCCATTAGTTTGGATGAAATTACAGATGCTGCAAATTTATCCGAACTTTCTGCAGTAATGAGATTCATTGGAGCTGATGGTGACGTTCAAGAAAGATTTCTCTGCTTTATAAATATTTCAGATGATCGGTCAGCTGATGGACTATACAAAATTGTAAAGAAACTCATGGATGAATTTGACTCTGGGAAAAAGCTAGTTGCTCAGACATATGATGGTGCGGCTGTTATGGCAGGCATTTAAACGAACTTCAAGCAAAAGTATGAGGATCATTTCCCCAAGCTCTATTTGTGCACTGTTTCGCCCATAGATTAAATCTAGTTCTGTTACAGGCGGTTTCACACATTTGAGAATGCAGGATATTCTTCATGACTGTCAATGGAATAGCAGCATTTTTTTCCAAGTCTTCTAAGAGAACTGAGGCCCTGGATAATGACATACACAGAAGATTGCTGTGTTTCACAAATGAACTGGAGCTACAGCTCTCGTTTGGTGGAAACTATATATGAATACTGAAAAGAACTTTTTTCATTGTGGTGCGGTTTTTGCAATTATTAATGACGCTGTGTCTTTAGCTAATGAGATCTTTTTGATCTCAGGGCTTGGTAACGGATGGAATGAACATACACTCGGGTTTAACTTTAGTCAAACATTTTATTTGCACCTTCTTGTTCACAATTTTTAAATCATATCACAGTAGAAAGTCTTATTTTAGCGAATCAACTTCCCTAGCATCGCCGAAATTTAATTAAATGTCTCTAATCACTTAGTAAATTCACTTTTACTATTTCATGACGCGTACACATAAAAATGCGTCCATCCATGTCGAATACAGAGACGCTAGTGAACTGTTTTTTTTGGCGTCGTTTTGACGCGACACCGCCTTTTTCATATTCATCCGCGCTATTCCTCCGCGCAAATAGTTCTTTCTTGTTAGGGAAGCGATCCCAATCATCGTCCCCTACTTTTATTATGGAACACAAACAATTCTAATATTTATACACATATATTAAAATCAAATATGGAAAGATTTATGACGTCTTTGTGCAAACTTAGTTGTTCGTAACAATGAACCTTATCAACATGTTTTCGCCATTTAATTATCTCATACCAACACCAAAAAACGAATTACACTTTTAACAAACATTTACATGAACGATTTTCTTTTGGGGTCTTCTAATATTCTGTCTCAATTGTTTGAAACTATTGCAAATGCAGATGAAAAATGGGATCAAGATACTTATACTGCTGAACGCAGTTTCGTAAGCATATTGGAGGATTTCACCTTCAAATTTATATTAGAGATGTTTGCTATAATATTCCCCATCATGGACACACTGTATGATATTCTCCAAGCAAAGTCATCTGATAGTGGATATTGCTTATTGAAAGTTACGGAATTTCAGAGGGCCTTAGAAGAGAAGCGCAATTCCGTCGATGAAGTATGGGACAAAGTTGAAGAAGTCATTGGTGATCCACCACCTACAAGACATCATACCAGCAGTGTTGGTTTGAATAGGAAAATGCACTACAAACGTTTGTATTGTGAGGTTCTGGATATGCTTCTACTCCATCTCAGAGAAAGATTGGGTGATATTGAGTCTCTGTGTTTTCTGGAGTTGTTAAATTTTAAGAACTTCAACAAATACAGATCGTCTTTTCCAGAATTATCTTTTCAATCACTGAAAGAGTCCCATGGGACAGTCTTTGACTTTGTTGTGTTGAGGTCACAACTCTCTGTCACTTACTTATCTCTAGACATACATCTTAAATCTGTGAACAATCTTCTAGCCTTCATAAAAAAAATGAACTGAACAGAGCGTATAGTGAAGTGACAAAACTGTGCGAGTTAGTGTTAACTATTCCAGCAAGTAGTACTGCAGTTGAACGTAGTTTTTCTAAACTAAAAACCATAAAAAATTATGCACGCAATACTCAGGGACAGGAAAGACTTCAAACTTATGTATAATAGCATTAGAGAAGGAGCTTCTGGTAAATCTACAGCAGGATCCCAAATTCTATGATCTTGTGATTGACAATTTTGCCATGAAAGGGAGGAGAATCCAGCTCTGCTTCAAATAAGACAAGGTAAATCATCAATATTTTGTTACAAAGTAACGTACAGGATAACAGTGATACTATTGTTTTTAATTGCATGTACTATGTATCAGCATATTTTCGTTTAATCATTTACAATGAGATCGCTTACCCTGGCCAATACCTTCACCACATGCCACTGGTATTTACTTTTATGAAAGATAGTACATTGGCAGGACTGAATTTTGGGATATTTTCGTCTGCTGTTTAGTGTAATGTCGGCATGTTGAACTCTTTGGAACTGCCGATAAACTATACCTAATGACCCTTTTGCACTATAACATGAAACTAATTCCCTATAAAAGATAATTCATACATGTAAACTTAATACAATATATTCCTCTGATTTTATATTTTCTCTCTACTGCCCTATCTTCTCTATAAATCAATTAATTAATCCTACTTCATTACATCTATTATGCTCTTAAAATGACTATTTAGTGTCTGAAATCCTAATTTCAGCATCACCCTGTTTACCAGTATACATTCAAATAAGTTTACACAGGATGACCAAGTTATACAGATATACTACAGGGCTTTTTGAGTTAATGGCTCTTTCAGGAAGGTAATATCTCAGAAGGTATGTATGTATGCGTGTATGTATGTATATAGTATTAGGAAGTTGTTTTGAATGCACCATGACGAATTAATCCTCTAGCATTGCAAATGTCTCCAATGGCATGCTCACATCCTGGGCGCCACCCCGTCTTAGTTAAGAGACCTGGCCTGAACTTTGCTCACTTTAGGGTCACACCTCCCAGTGTATAGACAGAGGGACCCAATCACCTTCAGGTGTACATCAGCTCATGCAATGGACTGATGTTTATCAGCAGATGCAAATACAAGTCCTATATAATAACCAGGGGCCGGGAATTATGCAGTTGCCCAGTCACCCCTTGAATCTCCCCATCCACCAACAACATGCGCAAAAGGTGTACATCAGACTGTGTTCAGGGAGGTATAAGTTTGAAGGTAAAACACTAAGTTGATTGGGCATTTAGCATATGCCCCCTACTCCTTTAGAGGAACCCAATCCAGAGTGTGGCACGGGACCCCGGTGCCCAAGCCGTGCCTTCTGAAGTAGGCCCCTGGGGGTATTTAGAATTATGTTGCATAGCTAACTGTGCACTGTCATCTAAACCAATCGTGTATGCAAAATTTCAGCTCAATCAGTTGAGGATAGCTGCTTTGGAATTCAGTTGCAAGATTTGACCCAAACATTGGAAGTTATAAAATCTTGTAATGATAAAAAGTGTGCAGCAAAAGAAATTTGGAAATTTAATTGAAAAAGCTAAGTTTATGGTTTATTCTCTCTCTCTCTCTTTTTTTTTTAAATTAACGTCCACCAACGTAATGTCATATCGGACGGTGCTTTATTCTCTGGCCACCATCTGAGAAGAGATATGAATTTTCATTACTCATCATGCAACTTACTAAAAATAACTGCATCAGTTGTAATTTCTGTGTTAATGATTATGAAAATAGCATGTTATGTATACATTTTCATTTGTTTTATTTTTGAGCTCATGATTCAAGAAAAGCGAAACTGTTGGCACTTAAATTAACACTGTAACATAGTTATATTTCGTTTGCTTTCTACATCATGCTCAATCTTCTTCCTCTTGAGATAACCCAATGAAAATCTGTTCTAGAGTTGTTTGGCTGAAAGAGTATTCTTCTAAGTCAAGCTCTGTCTTTGCTGCAACAAACAAGTTGGAAACTGCTTTCGTATTTCGTCTTTATTCATATATCATACATTAGTGTAACATTTCATTCCATCAGAAATTAGTCCTAAGCTATAAAAAATATTGGTGCAAATGAAAGCTATATTTTACTTAATAGGCCAATCAATTATATTTGATTGTCCTACCACACACACCCATGAACCTTGTGTACAAGATAGAATCCCAGCTGAAAAGCTCAAAGCCATGGCCGGGATTGAACTGTTTGAACAACTTAAGGCTGGGGAGGCAAATTGCTATGGTAGCTCATTGGTTAAGAGCAGTTGGGTGTAGAGCGGAAGATCCATGGTTGAGGTCACAGCTATGGCATTGAATCTTTAGATTCTGATTCTACCTTTCATGTACTTTACTATCTAAAACTCAATTTATTATATACACATTTTCCCTACCTAATATATTTTATCTTTATCTTACCAACAAACTATTTTTACAGAAGTAGATTTCCTAGAGCTGGAGTAACAACCCTGTGGATTATCTGTGGCTATCATACAGTGTCTTAGTCAACATTCCCTTGCAAGTGCGTAGTTTCTGATTTCTTAGTAATATCGACTATGATTTGTACAACAGTTCTCCCTTGGTGTTCAGTTCAGTGCATTCCCCTACAAACAGATATCTCATGACCAGAATCTATAAACAAACAGGAAAATAATGCCAGCTTCAGGAAGATGCGTACAGAACATGGATATCGTGAACTTTGAATAACGGTGTGCATGAACACACACTATAAGGTTAAGTGGTGATCACTGCTAGTATCATGTCCGGTGAAGTTGACTGAAAGTGTAATGTCCAGTGGTGTTGATTGATTGTGTCCTGTCAGCTAGTGCTAACTCATAGTGTCGTATCAGATGATGCTGACTCACATTGTCATTAAGGTGGTGTTGACTGAAGTGTCATGTAAAGCAGTGTTACTTCACAGTGTTGCATGAGTTGGTGTTGACTGACAGTGTTATATTAGGTGATGCTGAATGAGCATGTCATGTCATTTGTTTTTGATTGACACTGACATGTCAGGTAGTGTTGACTGAGAATGCCATGTCAAGTGATGACCCACAGTGTCATGTCAGGTGAAGTTGACTGACAGTGTAATCAACAGTGGTGTTGGCTCATAGTACCATTTCAGGTAGTGCTGACTGACGCTGTCATTAAGGTGGTTTAGACTGACAGTGTCGTATCGGGTGGTGAGGAGGTTTAAGGGCATTCAATTGCATAGTCATCAGTGTATTAAAAGCAATTAATGGGAAAAGCCAGACATAAACTTCAATCAAAAATAAAATTACTAGCAGAACTACAAGTCCTCTGTAAGTCTGGCAGGCAGCTCGAGAGTCTCAAAGATGCGCCAGAGAGGAACATTCTAGTGGCAAGTGACAGACTTTTTTTTTTAATTTACATCCTCCAACATTGTGTCATATCGGTCGATGAATGAAATGAAATGGGTGAAATGATGCTCAAATGAGCCCGAGATCCATGGAGCTTTAAGTTACCCGACATTCGTCTTCTCAGGGTAGGGAAAACCTCGGAAAAAAATCTTACCCAGATAACTTACCCTAAGCGACATTCGAACTCGCGACCTCTTGAACGTGAGGCAGACATGCTAACCATCACGCTACTGAGGCAGACAAAAGGTTGTCACACAGTGGACAAAGAGAAGCAGGGTCTCGTTTAAATAAGTAACCATGCGAAAAATTGCACTGACTAATTTGCAACCGATACAAGTTACCCACATTGCGACGAGATATGCGAGAAAAAGTGACTGTTTATTGGAAGTTCTTTAATTTCTCTAAGCTTATTACCACAAAGAGCTGACCACTCTTCGTGCCAGCATGCCAGTGCCACTCTCCGAGCTTCAAGCTTAAAGACCTCCAAAGTGACACGACAAATGGTAATACTGGGTTCTGTGGTTGCCGCCTTTGCTGCCAAATCTGCCATTTCATTCCTCGGCACACCTACGTGACCAGGAATCCATGCACACACCACCCCAATGCCACAAGCATGTAAACATGGAGGGCACTCCGGATACGTTGTACAATAAAATGGGAGTTGTACAGCTCACGAAGGCTCTGAATTGCGCTAAGAGAATCGCTCAAAATCAGGTAGTCACATATAAAACGTCTGGATATATCGCATACAGCTCTGTGGTATAAATGGAGGTGCTATTAAGCAAACTGAAAGTATGGGATTCAGCTCCATAAACATAAGCACATCCAACACCACTGGTGCTCTTTGATCCATCGGTGTAAATAAAACATAGGTCAGTGTAGCCTGACAAAAATTTAAAAAAAAAGTGCAGATACTTGAAATAGGCATTGTGGCCTTCCAGTGTACAGTCATCCCAAGATCTACATGGGGCCTACCAAGTAACCATGGAGGGTAGCGCTTTTCACCCTTGGGAAACATCCTTTACATTTCAATTCCAAGCTTCACTAGAAGCTCCTGGAAACATAAACGCGGTGCCTTAGGACTAAATGTGCTTTTCCTATATCGTTCTCTTAGAGTGGTGGTAAATAAAAAAGTGAACGTGAGTCACCATAGTGCATTAATCCTCCACCATTGCAACTGTCTCCGATGACATGTTCACATCCTGCGTGCCACCATGGGTTAGATGAGAGTCCTGGCCTGGACCTTGGTCACCCTAGGGTCTCACCTCCCAGTGTAGAGACAGAGGGACCCAATGGCCTTCAGAAGTACATCAACTCATGCAATGGCCCTCCCTGGGACTCCTTTATCAGTGGATACGAAAACAGATCCTACATGATAGCCAGGGGTTGGGAATTACATGGTTAGCCAACAACAACGTACATGAATGTACTGTATAATGATCTGCAACTGATAGCACAGTGTTAACTTATGTGTACTGAAAACAAAACACAGATCAACTTTACGCTGGTTGAGTGGTTAAGATGGCATTGCTTCCACTCATAATTTCCTAAGTTCAAATCTAACATTGCTTATCTTTCTTTATGTTTGATAGCTTTATGACCATATATGTAAAATATAATATTGCATTAATATAACTTAATATAACATTAATATAATGTTGAATATATGAGCTTACTTATGCACTCAAAAACCTAGTTATTCTAACACTCACGTTAAATAAATAAAAATATATGTAAATATATTATCTTCAAAAACAGAAACATAAAATAAACATAATTAATACCTATTGGGTGTATGAACCCTCAGCATATGTAACTGCTCTCAACCTTCGAGACATAGACAAAATTAAATGCCTGCAGTAGTGCGAACGAGAAGCTACAATGCCCAGGCTTCTGAATTTGTGCCCAGAGGCCATATTTTGTCCTTCACCTGCTTCCTTTTGACCTCAGCCCACACATTTTCAATAGGGTTCAAATCCAGTGAACAGGGAGACCAGTCTAACACTAGGATATCCTGCCTCTGAGAACCAATTTTAAACCTTTCTTGATGTGTGGACAGGATGATTATCCTGTACATGTTAAATTATTCCATCAGAATATCTCATCCTCACAGAGGGAACCAAAATATTCTCAAGTGTTACTGTGTACTGTGCACTGTTGAGCATATTGCCAAGCTACCACAGCACATCTAGACCGTCCCTTGATACCCAGCTCCAACATAATATGGATACATTGTCCTGATGAAATTGTGAAACCACGTACATTGCATCATATCGGGACCCCTTTGGATGACAAACACAGTCACTTTTCCTTACGTGTGGAAGAAAATGTCACCTTATATGAGAATATCATGTTATTCCAGCTGCAGTTGGCATTTTCCTCTGCAAGCACAAGGCAAAACAATCTGTGATTGTTCACACAAGAACTCCTGTGCCTATGTCTTTGTGTGCACATTCTGTCATTGGCAATTGTGGTACGATTCATTGGGAGAGAACTTTGCCTGCCTGATGTGTTTGCGCACCATTCTGCACAACACATGGTTTCATGTGCAGCATATTGCTGTTCAGTGGAATAAACCTTTAAAGAAGCATCATAATAACTATCACATTATTAACTTCAACGAATGTCATGTGTGAAATAAGTATTCTTAAAATAACTAGCCACTATGCGTTGTTTCAACATCCTTAAGAATAGGTAATTATTATTTATTTATGCCAATAAACTTACTGTCAGTGATTTTAAACTCACAAGCCAAGTGTGGGCAATGTTTGAGAGGTAGAATCAGAACTGAAGAATTCAATGCCACAGCTGGGGTTTGAACCACAGACCCTCTGCTTACTAGGCAGGTGCTCTAACCATTAACCTACTATGACAACCTGCCAAAATGACATTGAATTCTCCAACTGATTCGTATTTCTCCTGGTAAAACACAAAGGTAGTCTCACATCAGAGACAATTACCCCAATGGTGACTTCCGAGGCATAAATTACTTACGATAGTGAGTCAGCTCTGATTCTACCTCTCAAACATTACCCACACACAGCTTGTGTGTTTAAAACACCAACAGTAAGTTTGTTGGCTTAAATAAATAATAATTATCATTAAAAGGTTATTTAATCCCAGGACATCAAGTACTTACGATAGTTAGTCACCATTGGGGTAATTGTCTCTGACATGAGACTGCCTTTGTGGTTTGCTGGGAGAATTCATTGTCATTCTGGCAGGTTGTCACAGTACTTTAATGGTTGGAGGCACCTGGTAAGTGGAGGATTTGTGGTTCAAATCCCAGCTGTGGCATTGAATTTTTCAGCTCCAATTCTACCTCTCAAACATTGCCCACACAAGGCTCGTGTGTTTAAAACCTCAACAGTAAGTTTGTTGGCATAAATAAATAGTTGTTACAACTTGTTGCTGCAATTGCATTGCAAATGGTGTAAACAAGGCTCTGCCGAGTAGGACTTAGATGAATTTGACATTCCAGACATCACTCATTTGCTTTAGTCCATGGGTGTACATGTTATTTTTCATGCTAGTAGATTAATCATATTTTGTTATGCTCTTTGAATTCCCCATGTACTAGGGGCAGTATTGCCTAATTAAGCCTATTTTTGTTTGAAGACTATACCTAAACTGTGACTAGTCAGACCCGAAGAGGAATCAATATCGTTATTTTGATAAGTGTAAGTTAGAACATACCTTTCTCTAACTGTGAGAAAGCCTTAGCCACCGATGTTACTCCAGACTGTGGGACACTGAAAACCAGACGATCAGCAAAGACTTCCACTAAGGTAGCTTCAGGAAACATTCCTATCACAAACTCCTTGATATCACTAAGATGATCTGTGCTGTCACCAGCTTTTAGTTTCATCTCCAATGTGTAGCCTGCACCATACAGGTTCTTGAGGTGCTGTGTTGACCCTATACACCTGTGGATTTAATAACAAGTGAAACCAAATGTGTTGTGAATATTGTGACCAGTAAACCTGTCCATGAAATTTGGCGAGAGTTTCCAAAAATTTTTATTTTTATCTTTTGCATTTTTTGTTATGTTTATACTTTGTAACTTAACGGCACACTTTGTCCAGTAGGGCATTTAAATGTCCCAGTGTGGGTGGGCATTCCTCGCTAAACTTTGTTGTTACAGCTTTCAAATGCAATTTTCGTTTTTCCTAGCTTTAATTTTAGTCTCTTGCATGGAAGTTTTCTTCAGAGAGGTTGTGAGTTGGCTGTGGTGAAATAAATGTGATATATTCAACGAAATGCCCAAATCTGACACATATTCTGCCTGTAAACAGAGAAGTGCAGTCAGTGTTCTGTAATTCTGTAAACTTGTCAGGTTATTTCGGTGTTGCAGTTATTAATTAGGCATTATTTAGATATTTAATAGGCTTTAAATTATTTGTTAGTTTACAGTAAAGCAGTAATAAGCAGATATTTTATGAGTTTGGTGTACAAAGTAGCGAAAGAGCATAATGTAAAGGTTAGCTAAGAACAACACATTTCTGAAAACAATGGTAAGTCAAAAGGAAAGTTTTCATATTGAGTAATAACCAAACAAACAAAGTTCTCAGAAATTGCAACTGAGACCAAGAAGAAAGTAGCAAGGGGCCTCAAATATGGTGCTGGGGAATTTCAAGTTGATGAGATTTAGGTAAAGTACAAAAATATTGTAATGGCTATACTGGGTTGCACACACCATCGGTAGGGGTGCATCAGTGAATGTAAAACGACAAAACTTATTCAGGTCAGGTATCCATAACATCAGAATACTGACAAAACAGGCAGGAGTGGCCGATTTACGCCCCCTCATCGGTCTGTTCTCATTGCCTCATCTCACCTGTGGCACAGCGGCAGTCTGATATTGACCAAAGTAAGACTCTGGTCCAGGTGTTCGACCACCTGAATCCTTTGGCCAGTCCATCAGCCCAGGATTGGCATTATATATTCACCCTAGATGGCCGCCAAACCCTCCCTGAACCTCTTCTCCTCTGAGCATGCGGGTCTCTCCCTATGAGAGGTCCATTGCAATATATTAAACTTTAAAACCCATTTTTCTCAATATATTTTTTTCAGAATTTTTCACTATTCAAAATGCTCCTTGAACCCTGGTTTATAACTTATACTTAAATTTTCAAGAGAGCTTCAGAGTTTAAGGTATGAAAATTTATCATGCGCCGGTTAAAACATATTAAATAATTGAGCTGAAGTTAAATATTTTTCATAACTCATACTGAAAATATCAATAAATTGTACACAATTCTTTTTTCTGTTAAACTAATAAAATCTAAGCTGAGGCTGTGTGACAATTTCTTTGTATCTGTATACAATGAAGTGTAGAGTTCAAGAGTCGTTTTATAGCAGCATATCAAAAAGTGTTTTATTATTAATAAATATATTAATAATGTAAAAATAGTTTAACATAGGAGATTAAAATTTTGTGTATAATATATATTTTGTGTTCTGAGTATGTGGGAAAAGTTTAACTATAGATGTTAAACTATAGATCTTTTGGAATTCGCTGAAAAAATGGTGCATAAGCAGTGCAATGAGGGTATTCTGTACAACCAAGCATTATTAGTCACTGGAGAAATCAGAGACATAAACTTAAGCCCATGAAAAAAGGAACTCAATCTTTTCCTGGCCATAAGAAAAGACATCATGTTGCAGTGGAAGAGAAGAGAGTATTGTGTGACCTGTAAAATAATGTATGAGAATACCACTCCCTACCTGTCTGTATTTTTCTAACAGATGTAGAGTATATCCTTTAAATTGATAGTAGGACAGTGTCTCATGTGTGAGGTTGGCTTCCATAAGTGTGAATACATCAATGTTATACCTTGTCAATATGGTTTGAAGCTCTGTTTATTTGGTTTGGTTTAAACCTCCTGCATTCCACTGTAATATCTTCAGGGATTTGTTGTTGTTCTGAAAAGAATGAGGTGTTGTTTGATTGTATGTTGTTTGATACTTTGACATATCAGTATTGCCAATATTGTAGTTCATTTAGCCAGGGTGCCCCACAGGGAGGTAGATCTACTTTGCACTTTGTTACTTTGCATTCTGTGTACTAGTTAAGAACGGTGCAATGGTTTCACTTAACCTGAATACAAAATCGTCATACCACTCCGCCAAAATTTTTACTAAAGGCTTCTTAAACCAACTAGCAGAGCTAGATTCTAGAATCCCCACCAAATCTTGGAAGTCAAATTACAAAATACCAGACTGACCAAGAAAAGAAGCTATTGTGATGTTTCATCTTCTCAGTGGACATGACATCTTAGGAAAACACCTCAACCATTTTGGACTTCTCCTAGCCCTACCTGCACACTATGTGACCTACAAGAAGTCATGGATAGGTATCATGTCCATCTATATTTGGGTCTTCTGAAGTATCAAGATACTGGAAAGCTAGATATATGATGTAACATATTTGTAAATGATTTTTATGTTCAATTACTTTTCTATTAAATGAATAAGTAAATATAATCTGGTAGTCTTACTAATTTCTGACAAGTTAAAGGGACTTGAATTTGAAGGTCTATCATGATGGGTTTGTTGGATGTAACAGTTAAAGTTTCAACTGGAGTAGATTTAATGGCACCAGTTATTAATTGCAATGCCTGATTTTGAGTCCGTTCAAGGCCTTTTCTGTTTTACAATGATGAAGTTATAAGTATTAAATTACAATATTTTAAAATGGGTTTAATGTGCGTGTTGTAAGTTGAGTTTAAAATTTTCTTAGAACAACTCCATTTTATATATGCAAGTCTTTTTAGTATTTTGAATCTATCAGTTGCTTTCTTACTAATGCTTTCAATATGTTTTTGCCAAGTTAGTTTATTGTCAAAGATAATTCCGAGGTATTTACCTTTTCAGTTCTTGATAAGTTATTGGGCCATATGAATAAAACTAGAGGATTTGCTTCAGAGCAAAGCATGGAAGTAGAAGGTTGAGCATAGAAGTAAGAGGTAGCAGACAGAGGATTTCCTTCTCTCGGTATGAATAATCTCAATCTTGTACTCCAACCTTATGCTTCTAATATTGGAAGGTTATACTTCCAGTTATTGCTACTTGTGTTCTGTTGATAAGGTCTATACCTGATAGTGCAAGTGTTTATACTCTAAGAGAGAGGTGATTTAAGTGTTATCAGGCATTGAGCCAACACGTTGCTGTATACATACACCATGGGATTATCTGATTCAGTCACTGGGTTGGGCCAATTGAAAATACCATTATATTTTTAGTTTCAAGTTTAAAACAATATACAGATGTAGAAAGAAATATCTTCCGGGCTGTTATGCCGTGGTCTGCTGGAGATCTGTCTTCAAGACGTTTCGTCTACAACTGCGGTAGACATCCTCAGTGGCGTTGTCGAAGTCTCCTCGTGGAAGGTATCACTGCGACTGATGTGTCGACTGTCTGTGGGGCTCCATTTATACCATGCGCAACGTGCGCTGATTGGCCTGGGGCGTCCAGAGGCGTGGTGGCTGGTGGAGGGGGTTCTATCTCTCTTATGCTGCTGGTCTCTTCTGATTGGCTTACCTTGCTATCCTGCTTCTTATGATGTTCTATGACCGGATGCCAGTTGCTGTTTAATCTTAAGGCCTCTTCCTTCTTATTAAAGTTGTTAGGGTGCTTGTAAATTTCAATAGCCTCTCGTTGTAGTCGGGCATGGTAATGTATGGTAGATGCAAGGATGCGCGTATCCTGGAACTTAATACTGTGTTCACCGACTGCATTAATGGCATGTTCAGCAACCGCAGACTTGTCAGTTTGGCCCAGGCGGCAGCTTCTTTTGTGTTCCGTGAGTCTGGTCTTAACACTGCGCTGAGTAGTTCCAATGTATCAGCGCACGTTGCACATGGTATAAATGGAGCCCCACAGACAGTCGACGCATCAGTCGCAGTGATACCTTCCATGAGGAGACTTCGACAACGCCACTGAGGATGTCTACCGCAGTTGTAGACGAAACGTCTGGAAGACAGATCTCCAGCAGACCACGGCATAACAGCCCGGAAGATATTTCTTTCTACAATTTAGACGCCGGCCGTGAAAGCCTACGTAGCTTTAATATACAGATGCTTTGGAAAGTTTGCATATACCAGAGGCCAAAAAGAAGAAAGATGCAAGAACTGCAGAAATAACAAAACTGTATGTTATAAGCTTTGGGTTATAGACAATGCCTAAATAGCAGTTAAAAAAACAACAACAAATAATATGGAGACAAGATTGAAGAAGAAACAGATGGAAGTAGAATTGGGAATAAACCAATAATTTTCAGACTTGAGAAAAGGAAGTGTGTGAATTTTTTGTTTTGTGGTTCTTTCAGTGTTACCAGATGAATGTCATTTTTGTTTACACAGTTTAGTGTCTGAGTAACAAAGAGCTTCTGTATGTTTTCAAACACTCCAATCATTTTTTTGCAGTATCCAATACACAAGAAATAATTAGTTCATAAAATGGCAGTGAATGACTTTAGTTACATAAAGAAACAAATAAGATAAATTAACATGTAATGTATTTTAGAGGTCCTAAGTTTATATAAAAGTTGCAAGTTTACCCCTTTTTTCTATCTTTTAATTAGGATGTCTCCTTGGCATTCTTCATTTTTTATATTCTTCCAGATCACCATGGTGATCGATGTCTTCTGTAGTAAAATCATTGTCATCCCATAAATATTTTGCTGTATTGTACAACACTGCATAGTATATGATGATGGTTGAAAGGTTTGAAATAGCAACTCTGCAAATTAATTGTAGAATTGGAACTCATCTTTTCAGCTGTCAAAAGCCTTTTCTGTTAAAGTATTTGTCTCCATGGGTTTAGAAATACACACATGTGTGCAGTCCAAGACACTGCTAACAGATGGAAGCTCATATTTTCCCAACCATTCAGTTTTTGCAGCAGCAGTATCTAGAGGTGTCAGTGGAAAATGAATACAAACACTAGTTTTGTCAATACTCTTTTTCTTTGATACATAGGTAACAGATTTATTTGCAGTGTTCTGGTGAATACCTATCTGTGTTATGTCAGACTGAAATCCTGGATCAGACATATATTGTAAAAACACCATATTTGTTGTTCAGATATAAGGGCTTCGGCCCTAGTTTCATGTGTTTCTCCAAGAAAATAAAAAGCTACCGCTAACATTTTGTTCAATGAATCTATATAAAGATTTAACATTTTCGCTGGGGAGACATCCATGTGCTTTATAACAGTTTTTGCATCACATTCTAACCAGTAACTGAACTATAACTATGATCTGGACAAAGTGGAGTCTGCCACTAGCCAACATTATGATTTTCAAAGCACATCCTTCACATTGAGAAGATTTCCTTCACTTTATTCATATGGTTATCTAATCTTGAGGTTGCACGAGCTGGTGCTTCTGATTACTATTGTGTCATCCTGAGCACAATTTACTGCTCAATTTTTGAGAGGTAGAACTGGAACTTAAAAATTCAATGCCACAACTGGGATTTGAACCACAGACCTTCCGCTTACCGGGCGGCTGATCTAACCATTGAGCTATTGTGACAAACTGCCAGAATGGCATTAAATTCTCAAACCAGCGGAAGGTCTGTGGTTCAAATCCCAGTTGTGGCATTGAATTTTTAAGTTCCAGTTCTACCTCTCAAACTTTGCCCACACACGGCTTGTGTGTTTAAAAACACCAACAGTAAGTTTGTTGGCATAAATAAATAATAATTACCATCTGACGGTTATTTAATCCTGGGATATAAAGTACTTACAATAGTAAGTCACCATTGGGGTAATTTGTCTCTGATGTGAGACTGCCTTTGTGGTTTACCAGGAGAAATACAAACTGGTTTGAGAATTTAATGCCATTGTGAAAAATATTGGAGAGCAAGAGGATTAATGACTTCATTGTCAGAAATCCAGCATTAGCTAACAACAACTTAGGCATAATGAGAGCCACACATGTTCTACTGCTACGAAGGCAGCACAGTAACTGGTTCCTTTGTCTCACAAACACTTGACTTTGCTACACACACAGAAATGCAACAGTCACATTCACAATTTGTTATCAGAGATCGAGAAAAACCCTCTGTATATATTATATATTTAAATGAGTAATTCTTGTACATAAATATATTCCGCACAACTTGGAAACGGCTCTAACGATTTCGATCAAATTTTGTATTCAGGCAGGATTTTTCTTATTAAGTTTATCTATATAGGTGTCATTCCTGAAAAAACGCAATTTTATGCATAACAGTCACAATTACTCTAAAACTTATTTTGCCATAATTTCTCTGTTAATGGGCCAATTTCAACAAACAAGCCAGGATATTAAAGGTCTCGCCACAGAAATGGCTCCAACAATTAGGATGAAATTTTATATTAGTTAACATTTTGCTTTTCAAGTTTATCTAAATAAATATCTTCTCCCAAAAAACACGATTAAAAAAAGGAAAATAAAAGAAAAGCTGAGCGAAGCTCGGTCGCCCAGGTACTGTGTATATATAAATTTAAAGCTGAAGAACTGCATAATTTTTTAAAATTAAAAATGGAAAATTTATTTTTGAAAACTAAACGAGTTGCTGATGTCCTTAATGAATAGGCAAGTTTAATGCCTCAGTGCTAGAGCCAGTCAGTCAGTTCTTGAAAGGGACAAACTGCAACTATTCCAACTCCTGCTTAATATTTCTTAAAAATGCTACATTTAAAGGGAGTGCAGTCAATGGTGAATACCAACCTGAGTTCTCCTTTCACCATAATACCAATACGAGAACAGAGTGCATCTGCTTCCTCCATGGAGTGTGTTGTCAAAATGGCACCACGATCTTCCTGCAACATATTCCAGCCCACAATGAATCACTGCTATATAAAAACTTATGCCACAAGCAAAGAATTAATACCACTTAATTATGCAAAATACCCAGAATAAAAATTAGCTATCTAATAAAACTAAATATTTCAAATACTTAAAATAATGCAAACTGAGTCAAATCAACACAAAATTAACATGTAATGCTCAAAATAAAACATGATATATTCGTTCAAGAATACGTTGTGGTTATTTTCTCTTCACTTGATGGATTAGGCATCTCCTCCTCTCTTGTCTTTTGGTGCACATTGTATCCTTCCAACATATGTACAGTCACATGACTTTCTGTATGCAGTTTCTTAAAACATTTATTCTTCTACCTATTATGACAAATTGTTTTATTATGTATTTCCTTATAGTTAAGTTCTGTAAAGGAGAAGGAAAATTCCCAGATATATTAAAACTGTGAAAAGTTAAGTCATTATTGAAAATAGATGAGAGAGTGATGATATTGAAACTAATTTCTTATCTAAAGAAACATTATAACTTCCATAAAAGTTCATCATAAACCATTAGTGCTATCCATCAAAACTACACAGTAACAACCATATTATCACTTCATTTTTCACTTTATGATTGTGTTCATCTTATGAAACAAGCTATGGGAATTGCCTCTTATCTAATTGGAAGGAAAAAATTATTGAAATTACTCATAAAAGGAAAGGTGTGTCAGAAACATAAGTTTGAAAGTAGAAACAGTATAAGCAACTATGCTATTATCATTTATGTTAATACCTGCATTATTACTTATACTGCAACAAATCACACACAAATCCCATCCATGCTTCTCAACTATTTTGAATCTCTAAATCTGAAAGCAATGTTAGATTAGATTGGATTGTGTTCAGCGAGTTCACAAGTAGCCATGAAGGCCGGTGAACACTGAACATGTCAATTGAAATGTACAAACATGTCAAAGGCAATGTATAGTATAGCATAAAAAACATATTACCTACATACAGACAAAAAAAAGTAAATGACTGACTGGATGAATGAACGAATGAAAGAATGAATGAGTGAATAAATGAATAAACAAAAAAATGAATTAACAAATAAATGAGTAGGTAGGCAGGCAAGTGGGTGGGTAGGTCAGTCGGTTGTTGGTTGGTAGGTCAGTAGGTTTTTTTTAGTCGGGAGAAAAATCTTACAAACACACCCACCAGGCGAGTTGGATTCCCACCAGCTAAAAAACCCCTGCAAGCCATGAGAGATTCTTGCTGGAACCACCAAGCAGTATTACTTCAGGAAGAAAGGCTGAAGATGGTCAACGCACTAATGTACCAATAACATGTACCAGCACAGCTACTACATAGTGTACAGCACAAGTCACGCTGGGGTTACTCTGCGCGTTCGTCTTGCTCCTTCGCCTGGAGAATGTAGTTAATCATTCGGTCAATAGTGCGCCAATTTTCCTGGAACTCAAGCATAAGTGGTAAGACGTTATTCAAAGTGACAACCTGACCAAGTCGGGCGTAACACCGATGGCGTATAGCAATCCAATGGGAGTAATGTAAGATTGCATGCTCTGAAGTGTCCATTTGTGCGCAGTATGAGCAGAGGTCTGTGTCAACCAGCCCCATGCGGTGTAGACAGGATTTAAAACAGCCATGGCCAGTTAAATATTGGGTCACATAATATCCGACATCTCCATACCTCTGAGATATCCAGGGGACTATCTCAGGAATCACCATCTTAGTCCATTGAGCCATTCTTACTTCCTGTGTCCACTCAATCTGCCACTGTCGAATGGTATTTTATCTGACCAATAACTTGTGCTTCCTAGAGTTAGCCCCCGTAGCATAGGTGCATTCTTGGACTAATAGATGTTTAGGTAGGATCCCAGCAACAACTTGTAGAACCTTCGTAGAGGTGGTTCTGTAGGCACTGCATATATGTAGCTAATTTTCTTGCAGGTGCAATGGAAATATGGGAGTACAGTGGGCTTTGAGCGATAGTCATATCTGTTAAAACTGGTCGCATATGAAAGTTGTGAAATTCCATTCTCTTTACATGACCAAGAAATAAATTGAATAACAGTCTTCCATTTGAGAATGGTTTAGGTATTTCAAAACTCACACAAATAATACCACCAAAATGGTTCACTCCACCAAAAAAAAAATATATATATATTTGGACATAAATTGAATGTTAATGAGATCTACAGTTTTTGTATAGTAAGATTTGGTCTTTCTCTTTCGGTTTACCAGTTGTGCAAAAGTCATCAACAATAAACAGGACTACCTAGGTTAGAGCCAGAAGATTCAAAATATACATTTCATTTGTCATTAAAATATATTAAGCATATGGCATATTAATCAAAATCATTAGCCATTTTCGAAAAATTGTCCATGTAAAGGGTAGTTTAGGGTGGAGGAATTTTCTTCAAAATCTTCATGTCATATCCTTGAAAGTGATTAAATTTAAATACCAACTTGGGTTTTTAACTGACTTTTTGTTTTTGAGTTACACTGTTCACACCGCACAAACCTTTTTCTAAAAATGCTTGTTCTTTGATTCAGGGGTCCTCAAAACATATTTCTGGTGAAATCTTGATATTCAATTTTTGGGTGAAATACAATACGTCCTGTACTTACTACACATAGTACAGAGAGTAAAAACTGCCTTCATCCTTAGCTATGATTGACTACCAGTTCATCAGCTTTCTGCAGAGGTTGTTTAGAGGAAATCAAATAATAAAACTGAACCTATTGGAAGTAAAGCAGTATAATTTGTTTCCCTATGTTTTATGTATTTCATGGTGAGATCTGGTTTACCGAATATCTAAATGTTTGACTGGTTTTGGGTTCTTCATGATCAACAATTTCTCTCAAATGGTGGTAGTAGTAGTAATCAAATGTTCTGGAGCTCTTAATTTGTCATCATTTGCTTTCTCTCAAATGGTTAATTCATAAGTTATTGCTGGATTTTAAATATCATGCTTCCTAAGCTTAGTTGAAAACTGTCTACATTTAAAACCACATTTTACTCTAACTTATAATAATTAAAAGAGCACTAGTTTCAGAGAGGGTCCTCTCCATCATTCAGCCTTTGGGTTAACTGATGCTGGACTCGCTCGCTACAGAGTACAATAAGGAATAGTACACATACTTGAATCCAGCTATTTTGGTCTAGACACTTATGTAGGCCTAGATATTTGAGCAATATATTTCAATTCACTTCTATTTGCAATGTACCATGAAAATCTAGTGATATATCACAAGTAGCCACTCTCAGTATAGCACACAAATTATCATCTGTTAATCGCGATACAAGATTTTTTTTTTGATTCAGTTACGTTTCTTCTACACATTTCTTAAATGCTGAAATAATTCTGTCCCTGTTATAAGTTCCCTAAGTGGAATGACTTCAAGCATATATTCCTGTATCAAGAGGTTGTTAGTAACTCCAGGAGTGAAAATTACCAATTGTGCTGTGTCAACATTGTCAGTGCTTTCATCCAACGCGAGAGAAATGGCTATAAATTTATGGTCCTCAGTTTGTAGTCTTTTTTGGTTATTTCTGCTATTTTATGTATCCTTCTCTGTATGATTCGTGGTGATAATGCAATATTACTAAAAATATCATATTGTTCAGGGCAAATTATGTTGGCAACTTCACTCTCACATTTTTTATGAAATCTCCATCACTAAAACACCTAAGTGACTGAGCAATCTCCAAAGCAACAGCATAGCTGCTGTGAAGTTGTTTATCAGTTATAATATTTGAATTAATATTAGGTGTATTATCTGAATATTGCTCTTTGAGCTGTTGCAGTTGGTTAGTCCAATCTAGACCTGAAAAAAAATAAAATGAATAAAGGACACTACGCCAATGTTATGCTACTTTAAATTGTAGTGTAAATTTATGAATACATGCTTGTCTATAATTGTATGGTGACCTTATGACATGTATCATAATGCCGCTTGATGTTCCATTGATGAGTGCATTTTTTAACTTTAGAGCACAACAAACACCTTATGTTCCTTACATGATGAGAGAAGAAATCATCAAAGTTCTATTCTAGATATCAAATTTAATAGACCAGGAATAATTAGATGCACTCTAGTTCTATGAATATACTAAGACTTTAAGTTAAATAAACTAATATCCTTCAGAGTTACAAATAAAGAAATTTATCTTTAAGTCTTAGTATTAAATTCCACTTTGACAGACAAGTTTAGAAGTGCAGATAAATACGACAGGACAGTTTGCCCGTGATCGGTGTGTATGCAGTGCCAGTTAAGGAAGGGGAGACAGAGTAAGTGCTGCCCCTGAAACGTCATATTGCGAGGCCTCATTGAGTATAAGTTTGCTGATGCCTGGTCTATGATATATCAGAAAAGATTTTTTTCCAAGTTCACTGTCACTGGCATCTTTTTTTGCAGTGCAACTTCACATTTCACAGTGTAATATGTATTTAGAATTATTCATTTGGGTGATTTGTTATTGGAAAACGCTTTATTAATACTCCATTTCTCTAATTTCTCTATAAAATCATAACCCCTAACATGTTGACCTGTCATGGCATGTAATACGTCCTCTGATTGGTAATCAGAGGATATGGTCGGTGAATTTATTTTGATAACTCTCCCAGTCAGGTCGGTGAGACCCGTAAACCAACGACAGGTGTAGTCCTCCAGACATTCTGGGGGTTGTGAGATGTAACCGCCAAAACATAAAAATATGGTGCTCTCTAAAAAGCGGTTACTATTACTGCTATTGCTCTCTTCAATATCAAATTATGAAATAAGACTCGAGGGATAAAATGTTCCAGAGTTAAAATAGTCCCCCATTTGGATCTCCGGGCTGTTCTCGAGAACTAAAACATTATATTAATGGAAGATCTAACACCAGACTTCTACAATGGAATACAGGTGGTCTCACCCAAACAAAAAGAGTAGAACTCAATAAAATTGTATTTGACTATAACATAGATATATTTTTCATAAAAGAAGCAAATCTAACAAATGATCAACTTAAATACTTCAATTTTACTGGTTTTCTGCTACACCTACTACCCAAAAATAGACAGATAAGTATTGGAATATTAGTTGGAGTAAAAAAAGGATATTAAATCCTCCTTTGAACCTGTTAAAGAAATGGATAACACAGATAAAAGTGAATTAATGAAGCTAAATTTTTGGGATAACAAAACACATCTACATGTCTACAGTATTTACAATCCTCCCAGGAATGAACCAGATCTCTCACTTATTGACCAATTAAATAAAACAATCATATTTAGGGATTTCAATGCCCATTCCAAAAGATGGGGTTATGAAAAAGTGGATTCTACAGGGAAGATAGTGGAAGAATTTTTGAATACCACAACTTTTGAACTGATTTATAGTAAAGAAGATCCCACAACCTTCATACATTACTCTGGAGCAGGCAGTAAGCCAGACCTCTTGTTAGCTACAACAGATATTGTTTCAAAAATTAAAAAACAAGTTATAGAAGACCCAAGTTCTGGTCACAGAGCAGTAATTGCTGATATAAAACTAGATAATACAAATAACAGTCAACGTCACACGAATCTGTATTGGAACTTTAAAAAAAAAAAAAAAAAGTTCGGAACAATTATAAAACTGAACTGGAACATAAATTTAAAGAACAAACAAACCCACAGCTGCATGACCAACCAGATCATTTGAACAAAAATTTCTGTAAAGTCATCCTAGAAACCACAAAAAAACATACTCCTCGTGGAAGAATTAAAAATTTCAAACCCTTTTGGAACCCCCAGTTAGAAGAACTGAAAAAGCAAAGGAATATAGCTAGAAATACAGCTGAACAAACAAAAGCATATCGGATACGCAAATATAGCGGAAGAAATGTGCCTCACTAAAAAAAGAAATTAATACAGCTAAAAAGAATCACTTTAATAATTTCTTAGAAAAAATGGATTATAGGACAGCTGGCAACAAAGCTCATAAGTTCATAAAAATGCCAAGGACAGGAAAGAAAACAACAGCACACCTATCATACACAACAATAAAATATTAGTAAATGATGCAGTCATAGCCGAAACATTCAATAAATATTATGTTAATTTACATAAAGTAACAAAAAATAATAAAAAGGAATGTAACGAATTTAAGAAAGATTTGAAACAAGAAAGAAAAAGTGATCCTAACACTCAATTCAATATCTTTTTTCAAAATTTTAATATGCAAGAACTGAACATTACAATAAATAATCTAAAAAACAAAAAGTCTCCTAGACCAGATCACATAAATCCAGAGTTCATAAAAAACCTTGGAAAAACAGCAAAACAACAACTAAAACTCTACAATCTATCCTGGAAAACCACTGTACCTGCTGAATGACGAAAAGCAATAATTGTCCCACTCTTGAAGAAAGATAAAACAGTATCAGAAATAAAAAAATTATAGACCAATAGCTCTTACTAGCATAATAGCAAAAGTGATGGAAAGAATGGTGTCAAACAGGTTAAATTGGTTTCTAGAATCACAAAATTTAATATCCCCATGTTAAGCTGGAGTCAGAGAGTTCCATTCTACAAATGAACAAGTCTTACTTCTCAGTCAAGAAATCAAAGACTCCTTCAATAGGAAAGAAGATAATGTATCAGTTTTTATTGATTTGCAAAGTGCATATGATTCTATGTGCAGAACAAAATTGCTAAAGAAAGTAACAAAAATTGGGATACAAGGTCCAGTGTTTTCGTTGCTGTCATTTCCTAACAGAACACTTTATTGCTACCAGATATGGAAGAAATATATCCAAATATAAACAAATACACCGTGGCTTACCATAAGGTGCAGTGCTCAGCACTACACTTTTTTAATATATTTATTAACGATCTATCACAACAAATACAACAATCAGATGTGAAGTGTGCACTATTTAACGATGACTTAGTAATGTGGACTTCAAAACCAAAAAACAAAAGTACAGAACTAGAAAAAACCATGCAACAATCCTTAACCAACCTACAAAAGTGGACCAAAGAAAATTTAATGAGTGTTAATACAACAAAATCAAACTACCAAATCTTTTCACTAAGAAAAAAAAAAAAAAAAAAAAAAAAAAAAACTACTAAAATAAAAGTAAATTTTGAAGGTCAACAATTACTGGAAACAAAGGAAGCAAAGTATTTGGGAGTTATATTTGATACCAAACTTACATGGGCCAAACAAATAGAAAATATAATACAAAGAGCAGAAAGGCGCCTTTCACTGT
The DNA here is from genome assembly GCA_030765045.1 of Tenodera sinensis. NCBI lineage: Eukaryota > Metazoa > Arthropoda > Insecta > Mantodea > Mantidae > Tenodera > Tenodera sinensis. Next base: position 191,660,419 of record CM060963.1, read on the forward strand.
TAAAACGTCTAACAGGAATGAAGTGGGGATTTTCCAGAGCAACTCTTAACACAACATACAATGTATATATTGAAACAGAATATTAGAAGACCCCAAAAGAAAATCGTTCATATGAATGTTTGTTAAAAGTGTAATTCGTTTTTTGATGTTGGTATGAGATCATTAAATGACGAAAACAAGTTGATAAGGTTCATTATTACGAACAACTAAGTTTGCACAAAGACGTCATAAATCTTTCCATATTTGATTTTAATATATATGTATAAATATTAGAATTGTATGTGTTCCATAATAAAAGTAGGGGATGATGATTAGGGATCACTTCCCTAACGAGAAAGAACTATTTGATGGACGCATGCACGGATGAATATGAAAAAGGCGGTGTTGCGTCAAAACGACACCAAAAAACAGTTCACTCGCGTGTGTATCTTCGAGATGAAAAGACATTTTTATGTAGTGTGAACATGGAACTTTCACCAAACTTTCATAAGCATAAGTTCCACTAAGTGAAAAAGTGGAAAGGTTTTTAAGCATTTGGAATGGTGCTGATAGAAATTACTTAATGTAAAGTATTGATGAAGTGTTAATAAATTAGTGCATTGTGGTGAAGAAGCATTGTGTGATATTTCATTCCATCCGTTACCACGACCTAGATAGAAAATGAGTCTCATAGCTCAGCACATTCCGTAATGATAATTGCAAAAACAGCACCAATATAAAACCATTATTTACTTGCTGCAGTGATGTTCTTATAACAGCAAATATAAAAAAAAATTCAAATCTTTCAAAACCAAAGTCTGAGACTAATTACACGTGCTATCAAAACCTTACCAATAGCAGCTATGGAAATACTAACCAACCAATACCCCATTGAATATGAAATAGAAAAAGCAGCTCTTACTCAACACGAAAAGTTAATCAGACTCCCATTCAATACATGGAACAAGAGGAATTTTACACATACACTAAAGACTCAGGAGAGCTTTCTTTCCAAAATTCAAGACATCAAGAAGAATATATACCTCCCTAATTCAAAGGAAAACTTCATATCTAAAGTCAATCTGACACAAACATTAGACATCACATATTATTTACACCTGACAGAAGAAGTTATGAAAAGTGATACTCCAACTAGTGTTCTAAAATTATTGGCATTAGAGACAATCCATACTAGATTTCCAGAACATGAATGGCTCTATATTTATACTGATGGATCATTTATATCAAACCAAGATGGAGCAGGGGCTGGAGTCACGTGTCACCTCTTTTCCTATTACAAATCTTTAAGTTATGGAACTACAAACTTTAATGGAGAAATTGAAGCAATTCGAATGGCCCTACAAAATCTTTTATACAGAATTTCACATTTTCAGCAAGCAGTTATTCTCTCAGATTTCAGGGCAGCAATTATAGCAATTACTTCCAAGTTGTCACCAAAACACTAAACAATTATAGAATGTTGGAAAATCCTTACCCATCTTACAGCACTTCAAAAACACCTAGTCTTCCAATGGATACCAGCTCACTGTGGACTGAGTGGTAATGAGAAAGCTTATTTTCTTGCAAAAAAGGGTACCAGCAGTGTACAAAAATCTATAGTTAATCTACCATTTTATGCAGCTAAAAGATTAGTCAACTCTGAATTAAAAAAAATTATTGCAAAATATTACTATGAAAAATCAAAAAATAAAAGATGGGAACTACCAAACATTCAAACACTAATTCCTGAGTATCCTCGTAAAACAGCAGTTGCAACCTTCAGGTTGATTACAGGACATGATTGTCTGGCAAAACATTTAAACAGAATTGGGATATACTCTTCACCACTCTGCCCTCTATGTGATCTGCAAGAGGAAATAGAGCGAGACCACCTTCATTTATGCCCGGCCACTTCTTGTGCCCCATCCATCAGGGAAAAATATTGGAGAGCAAGAGGATTAATGACTTCATTGTCAGAAATCCAGCATTACCTAACAACAGCAGCAACAACAACAACATATACATAGCACAACCTTCCGCTGTAACCGCTGTAGCCAACTTCAGTATATTGCCTTATCAATACAGGTCTTCCAAGTGGGTGCACCATACAGGAGTATGGAATTAACCATGGTGCCAAGGAGTTTTCTGGTGCCAGGTTTGGGATCACTGACATTGGGCATTAAGCGACCCACAGCTGAGTTAATCTTTTCTGCCCCACCAATTGCATATAGAAGGTGTGCACTCATGTTCATATTATGGCCAAACTGAAGACCAAGATAGTGCAATTGTCTTTGGGACCTTAGTGCCATTCCACAAATATTGACACTCACCTCCGGGAAGGAACTTCACTCCTCCAGAACGACAAGTTTGGTCTTCTGTTGGGCCAACTGCAGGCCATTCCGCAACATCCAGATTTCAATTTGGTGCATAGCCCATTCTATCTTATCCTCCACCTCTTCGCCGGATCCTCCAGATACAAGAAGGGTCAAATAATTGGCGTATGCAAGACAGATAGATCCTGATGGCAACTGTACTTGAATGACATCATCATAATAGATGTTCCAAGAGTAGGTCCCAAAACCTTGTAGCATGCCACACGTCACAGCTAGCATCTTGGTGCAACCCACCAAAATCATGCGATTGTGGAGATAACAACAGAGAAGCCTGGTCAAGTAAGGAGCAACTTGACGCTACCTAAGTTCAGCAATGATGCCATTCCACGGTGATGAATTAAAGGCGTTTGTAACATCTAGTGTCACCAGGATGACATACCTAGGAGACAATGCTTGGGAATTGCTCACAAACATTTGTGCAGTGTCAATGGCATCCACGATCGACAATTCTTGCTGAAAACTAAATTGGCAAGGAGAAAATCCCTTTCGTGCCTTAATCTCCGCAATTAAGTGTCTATTGAGTATGTGCTCCATGAGTTTGCCCAGAACATCAAGCAAACAATAAGGTCTATGAGACTTACTCCCTCCTGGTGGACTAGGCTTTTCAAGAAGATGTAACTTCCCAAGTTTCCATTCACTGGGAAACTCACCGGAACATTAAATGGAATTAAAGAAATCTAGGAGTAACTCTGGTTTCTCTATAGCAAGGAGCTTCACGACTTCTGGAGGAACAGCATCCAGGCTGCCCACCATCCCACACTTGATCCAGTGGCCTGCAGTGCGGATCTCCTCAATGGTACAAGTGGTAATAGTTACAATGGGAATGATAACCTCCGGCCAAATGAGCAGAGTGTGTGCAGGGAATAAAGTTTTGGCTATCTGGATTTGTTCTTCATCGGTGAGGACTAATGGCAAATGCAAGCCTAATTTCCCAGTAACAAATTTATAGCCTACACCCCAAATATCCGGCCGTCCGTGCGCGACGGGCGGCATTGCGGGTGTTTCGGCGCCGCCCTACACTTGAAAATCTGGTCGCTTTTAAGCAATCTCGCGCCAGAGCTCGTCGCATCATCCAGGCAAGTAAGAGGACATCCTGACTCCATTTTGTAGAGTCATTTAATCCATCCACGCCTTCGTCTGTTGTTTCGGATAAGCTTCGCCGTGTGGCCGGCAAAGCTTTGTCGGTTTCCCTGGCCTGCGGGTTCAGAACACCACCATTGTGTGCCCTAGAGCTGTCGCTGATACTCTGGGCAACGCCTTTGCTGATGTGTCAGGCTCTTCGCACTACCACCCAGATTTTCTACCTATCAAAAATAGCGTCGAATCTCATAACCTTTGCTTTAGCTCTACCAACCGGGAGAGTTACAACGCCTTTTACACCATGCCGGAGTTGGAGCGGGCCTTGGGCTCTTCCAAACCCTCTGCTCCTGGGCCGGATGGTGTCCACCTCTTAATGTTGCAGCACCTGTCTTCAGCTGGCAAACCCTTCCTTTTAGATGTGTATAACCGTATCTGGCGCACAGCAACATTTCCATGCGCTTGGCGCGAAGCCACCATCGTCCCGATTTTAAAACCTGGGAAGGATCGCCTTCTACCTTCCAGTTATCGTCCAATCTTCCTCACCAGTGTGACCTTTAAGGTGATGGAGCGCATGATTAACGGACGACTGACGTGGTGGCTTGAATCTGAACATTTGCTGTCCAATGTTCAGGGCGGTTTTCGTCGCTTCCGTTCAGCGGTTGACCATTCAGTCTCATTATCCACGGACATCATGGACGGTTTTCTGAGGAAGAGCCAAAAGGTTGCTGTATTTTTCGATCTAGAGAAGGCGTATGACACCTGCTGGAGGTATGGCATTCTTCGCACCCTCCATAGATGGGGCATTCGTGGCCGACTGCCCCTTTCTATTCGGAAGTTCATTCGGGATAGCCTTTCGCGTACGGTGGGTTCAGTTTTATCTCGTATGTTTAGTTTCAAGAGAACGGAGTACCGCAGGGCTCGGTACTCAGCGTCACACTATTTGCTATTCCCATCAATCCCATTGTGGAGTGCGTTCCTGCTGGTGTGTCATCTTCCTTGTTTGTGGATGACTTCGCCATTTACTGTAATTCTCGGCGGACTCATCTCCTAGAGCGGCGCCTCCAACTCTGTCTTGATCACCTCTTTATTTGGAGTGTGGAAAACGGCTTTACGTTCTCCGCCGAGAAGACCGTCTGTGTGAACTTCTGGCACCGGAAGGCGTTTTCCCGCCTCCTCTTCACCTCAGTCCAGATGTGCTCCCTTTCACAGACGAGGCGAAATTTTTGGGATTGGTGTTTGACAGGAAGCTTAGCTGGTCCTCTCATCTATCGTATCTGAAGGCCAGGTGTGACAGTGCTCTTAGTGGTTTACGTGTTTTATGTGGCACATCCTGGGGAGCCGATCGAACTGTTCTTTTAAGGTTATATCGTTCTTTGGTCCGATCTAAACTTGACTACGGTTGTATTGTGTATTCATCAGCCCGGCCGTCGGTTTTAAAACGTCTCGATCCCATTCATCACCGTGGTATACGATTGAGTATTGGCGTCTTTCCAACAAGCCCGGTTCTCAGCCTCTGTTGGGAAGCTGCTGAACCTCCGCTTTCTTATCGGCGGGATGTTCTTCTTTGCAGCTATGCTTGCAGACTTCCTAGTCTGCCAGAACACCCGTCTTTTAGTTCGTTTTTTAATGATACTTTGGACCGCCAATACTCGTCGAGCTCCCTGGCCCTACTCCCTCCTGGCGTTCGATTTCGCTCACTGCTTCGGCTGTTGGACGTAGATTTACCGGCGACATATCCCAAGGGAGAAACCCAATTTCCCCCATGGCCTCGTTCGGTGACGCACATTGATCTAGGTTTGCTGTCCATGCCGAAGTCGTCGACGCCAGATTCAGTTCTTCATTCGGCCTTTTTAGATGTTCAGGCGCAGTTAGGACTCGGTAGTTTTTTTACACTGATGGCTCCAAGGACGATCGGGGAGTAGGATGTGATTTTATTCATGGCCGCGAGAGTTTTAGATTTTGTCTTTTACCGCAGTGCTCGATTTTTACGGCAGAGCTTTTTGGTATTTACCAAGCTCTTTTATATGTTCATCGGCAGGCCTTTCGGCGCTGCATTATTTGTTCTGATTCTTTAAGTGCTCTTGAGAGCCTACGGACGCTATACAGTTACCATCCCTTGGTGCAGTGCATCCAGGACCACCTTCACGACCTCGCCAGTGCTGGCACTTGCGTCTCCAGGTGTGGGTACCTGGACACGTAAGCTTGCAGGGAAATGAGGCTGCCAATTCTGCGGCAAAGGCAACAGTTTTAGCACCCAGAGTTTTTAGCTCTTCCGTTCCCTCTGACGATTTTGGCGCCTTTTCACGTCAAGCCCTCCTGGCATGATGTTTAGGGGAATAAACTTCGGGAGGTAAAACCCCTCCCTGTTACCTGGATGACTTCCTCGCACGCCTCCCGCCGCGAGGAAATGATTTTAGCCAGATTGCGCATCGGGCACTGCCATGGCGGTCACTTTTTATCTTGTGACGCTGCACTGCTCTGTGCTCATTGTCATGAGCCTCTGACGGTGCGGCATGTTTTAGTTCAGTGTCAGCATTTAAGTCAGCTCCGTGACTCACTGGGCCTGCCTGCCAGCCACCCTGGCTGAGGTGCTGGCAGACACTACAGCTGCAGTAGAGCGTGTGTTACGTTTTAGTGGAATGTGCTCTCGTGTCTGACTCACATATGGATCTTTTGTGTATTTTATGTCTGGCTGTTGATGCGAGTTGTTTCTATCTACTAATGTGATCCTACGCTTTCTTTTTCGCTCAACTCTGCAGTTGCTGACACTATATTGGTGACGGTTTTAATATTTTATTGTTTTAGTTGTAGACCTGTTGGTTTAGTTTTTACCGTTTTATGCTTTTAGTGTTGCTCGGGCACTAATGACCACAGCAGTTGAGCACCTAAAGCCATATTACTACTACTACCCCAAATATCCCCATCAACTTCTGCACAAAGGGTATTCCAGGCATCCCTTTTCACTTTGGAAATGGTGCCTTTAAGGACTTTACGACAATCCCTATAGTTGCATAATACAAGTTGCTTTTCATCATAGCCAGCATTGTGTCTGTTAGTTCTAGTAAGGTGGCACTTAGCCTTATTGTACTGCCTCTGTAGATCAGCTATGGCACATTCCACCAGTAGGCTCTTTTTTGGCAGCCACAAAGGTATTTCTTAGGTAATGCAGAATCACAGGCATTGCAGATAGCCTGGTCTATTCCATACGCTTGATGAAGAAAGCTGGAGCTAATTTGTTCAAGATGCAGGTAACTAGGTAGTAAATCAATGGATGAATGAATGAATGAATCAATCAATCAGGGATAATTGAGAAACACAATGAAGTCCTTCCTGTAGTTATAAGACTAACATAATGTGTATTTCAAAAACAAATTGAACTGTTATAAACTTTCACCAGACTTTTCCTGTGTCACTGTAGCTTAATGGTTAGAGCACTCACCTGGTAAGCAGAGGGTCTGTGGTTCAAATCCCAGCTGTAGCATTGAACTTTTGTTCTAATTCTACCTCTCAAACATTGTCCACACATGGCTTGTGTGTTTAAAACCACAAACAGTAAGCTGGTTGGCATAAATATATAATAAGCTGTATGTTAGTTGGATATATAACCACATATTGTAATAGAAATTGGTTATTCGATGAAACCCAAATATTATGTCAGTATTGTGTTTAAGCTTCATTCACGTACTGCTTGACAGGTCTTCCTATAAACACTACATGGTACCATTGGTATAAATGAAAACCTACGTACCTGAAAACTTGCAAGAATTGTGTCCCACAAAAACCTCTTTGACCCAGGATCCATGCCTCTGCTAGGTTCATCCATCAAGACAATCTGTGGATTTCCAACCATAGCCATACCAAAACTGATTTTACGTTTAGTTCCCCCAGAGCAGAGTTCTACCCGTTTGTTGGCATGTTCTTGGATATTCAACCCTGTCAAATACATGTCCGCCACCCTGCAACAACAAATATGGCTGTTATCATTATGGTGTTGCATTTCCATCATTTTATTTTCTTGAGGGCAGGGTGTCTTTATATTTAAGTTTGTTGAAAATTGTCTACTAAAGAACTTTGTTCTGAACACTCCATTATAATTACTACGCGTTTATAAGCAGTGGTCTGCATCACAAATAAATACAGATAACACAGTTTGACATATCATGACTGTGATGTCACAATAAAGCTAAATAATACAGAATAGCAATTAAAATATCAAAATAAATTTTCAGGTATGGGCATTCAAATGGGACACTCAGAGAAATAATCTGATGAATAAAAATATGTATGTAATAAGAGCTTTGGCAAGTTACACTGGTCAAAGTACTCCAAGCGTTCCAAACAGGTGCACAGTACAATAAGATTGAGTTCCCCACGCTTCCCGGTATCCTCCTTTTAGCTATTTTAGGTCCTCCAATGTTTGGCATTAATCTTCCCAATATTGTAACAGTTTTTTCAGCCTTGCTAGTAACGTATCTGATATGCGCCCACATAATCATATTGTGTCCCATTTGTATTCCTAGATATTTTATGTATAGTTTAGATTCGATTTCTTGATTTCCAAAATTGATATTTATTTCTTCTACTGTTCTCCTTCCCTCTAAGATGACAATTTCTGTCTTCTCTGGTACTAATTACAGTCCTTTCTGGAGCATCCATGTATCAATCTTCTTCATACACCACAGGATTTCTTCTTCCACTTTTTCTTTCGATTCCCTTGCACTTACAGGAAAATTAGCAGTAAGATAATTTCTACAAATGTTTATCTCAACTAATATGAAGATATAGGAATAAGAATTTGTAAGAATAGTTAATGCAAGAGTAGAGAAATTCGTGCGCATGCAAGACATCGGATTTCTAAAATAGGAACTAAAAGTATTTGTTAAATATCTATGTGTATAGTGTAAGTAATATCTTTGTAAATAACCTATGTAAACTATAAGCTGATGTGATGAATGATTTATATTATTAGTGTAAGTTAATAATCATTGCAGATATAACTAATAGTTTAATATGAAAGACATTATAAGTATATGATTGTGAACTGTATTGAGTGAGAGTTATAAAGTAACCTGCTAATGACAACTCTATTAATGGCTTCACTTATTTTTGTATCTTTGGTATAAAGTGAGCATATATTTGTTCATTTATATTGCTCCACTGTTAATAGCTTCAGTTTTTCATTGAATATCTGCATTAAGCTTCAATGGCAACAATAAAGTTATCTTTTTGCTTAAAGGCAGTCTTTGACTGCTGTGGTTCTCTGTGTCCCATTCTATTACTTAGTTTTGCTCAGAAGCCTCTTCATAAGGCTTGCAGTTGTTTTATGAGCTGTAAATCTAAGACACAGGAGGCATCAGCCGGATGACAGCAACAGCAACAATAATAACAATCACAATAACATTAATGATGATGATTAATAATAATAATAATAACAATAACAACAATTACAATAATAACAACAATAACAATAATGCTACTGATAATAATCAACATAACCATAACCATAATAACAACCACAACCACAATAAGAACAATAGCAATAACAATAACACAAACAATAACAACGACGATGACGACGACGACGATGATGATGATGATGATGATGATGATGATGATGATGATGATGATGACGACGAGGAGGAGGAGGAGGATGATGGTGATTATAATAAACCACCTCCAGAATCTTTAGAATCTTATGTTCATGTTTAGAGGGATGCATGTTCAATTAGCATGAATCCTTTAAAAATGCATTTTGAGGCAAGAATTTACCCCATTGGTGGACATCTGCGAATCATGGAATTAGGATAGACCTCCACCAATAAGGATCTGGTAAGTACTGTTGGGAGGTGGAACACAAGGGATGGATGTTTCAAACAAGACTAAGGTGTGTGTCGAAGTGGCCCTTGGATAAAGCTTTTCCACAGACGTCCTGCTCGGCAAAGTGATGGTAAAAATGTTCAACACGCTAAATTCATAAGTTCAAAGGAGCAATAATCAGGAATGTCGGTATCACCAGCAAGTGGAAATACACAATGGAGGTGTATGGTTGCTAAAGATAAAGTCCAATTGTAAATATCAACGCTAATGTGTCAAGGAAAATAAAAGTTCTTAGGATAATAAGGAAAAATTTCAGTGTTAATTATTTCATAACTGAGCCACTCTTATCACCCACATCAGAGTCATAGCCGAGGCAAACTTAACTTTAATGTAATTACTTCCAAAGTTCATAAACAGTAAAAATCCGAAAGAGAAATTGAAACTATTAACTGTTGTTGTTGTTGTTGTTGTTGTTGTTGTTAGCTAATGCTAATGCACTATTAACTGTGAAGCAACAGAATCTAAATTAAGAACAAATCAGAAACTAAAAGCTCCAGTTATCTTAGTAATATTGCAAGATCTTCCAGAACTGACGTGTTTCAAGTTGTAACCAACTTATTTTCAAAGCAAACAAGTTGGCATAGTTACTGATGCTCAATTTAAGAAATCTATCTGCCATCAATCTCTGAAAACAAAAACCTATAAATACAATCTATTGGTGGGTTTTCAAAATTCATAATGTGGTTCTTGTTTTTTAAAGTAAATATCTTTTCCCAAACCATTAGATCTCTAGGTCCATTTAATTATTTTAATAATTTAAATACAAAACTAGAAATAACCGAAATAGAAAAAATAGATACAACAAATGACAAATTAGATGATAAATTTACAGTGCAAGAGGTCTACCAGCAAATAAAAGGTATAAAAAAAGAAAAGGCAGTAGGGTATGATGGAATACCAGGGGAATTTTGGAAAACATATGGAGAAACAGAAAAGGGTTTAGAAATAATGACAAAGGTATTAAACAAAATAAAAGAAAGTGAGGATATTCCGGAAAGTTGGAAAATAAGTATGATAGTACCTATATATAAAGGGAAGGGGGGACCAAACAAGCCAGAAAACTACAGAGGAATAAGTCTGCTATCTATTTTAGGAAAAATTTACACCGGGATACTGGCAGAAAGATTAAAAAATTGGGCAGAACAGGAAAGGAAGCTGACAGAATTTCAAGCAGGCTTTAGAAAAGGGAGGCAAACAGTAGATAATGTGTTTATAATAAAAACAATAATAGATAAATACCTTAGTAAAAAGAGAGGAAGAGTATACATGTTTTTTGCAGATTTTGAGAAGGCATTTGATACAATAAACAGGAGAGCTCTTTCATGGAAATTAAGAAGAAAGGGGGTGAGCGAAAATTTTATAAAGGAAGTAGAAAAAATATATAATGGGATAAAGTTTTGTATAAGATGGGGAAAGAATGAAATCACAGAAATGACGGAACAAACAATTGGTTTGAGGCAAGGATGTAAGCTTAGTCCAATATTATTTAATTTATTCATAGACGATATAATAGATAAAATCCAAAAAGCGAACAAACACTGTCCTGTAATAGCGAATAAGGAAATCCCAGGATTGCTATATGCTGATGATTTAATGGTAGGATCTATAACAATTGTAGGATTACAAAGGGCAATAAATGAGGTGCAAAAATTTTGTGAGGAATGGGGAATAAAGATAAATATAAGCAAGTCCAAGGTCATGGTTTTCAAAAAGGGATTTAAATTGAGAAAAGAGGAGAGGTGGGTATTAAATGGGAAAAGATTAGAAGTGGTCAAAGATTTTGAATACTTGGGAGTGAGGCTAAATAACAGAGGAGAGTGGGAGGCACATGGAAGAAAGATAGAAGCAAAAGGGAGAGCTGCAATGTCAGGAGTCAGAATTTGCAAATACAAGTTAGAGATGACAACCATGTGGCTGGAAAGGATGTATGAGGCAGTAGTGGAATCAAAAATGCTTTATGCAGTAGAGATCTGGGGGGCCACAGATATAAACAAGAAGGTAGATCATATGTATAGAATGTTCTGCAAAGAATTATTGGGACTACCGAGATCGGCGCCAAGAGAAGTGGCCTTGGTAGAACTTGGGAAAACAAGAAGGAAAGGAATAATAATGGAGAGAATAATAAAATTTTGGTATAAATGTTTGGTTAAAGAAGATGGAGAAATTTTAAAATTGTGTATGAAGCAACAAAAAAATCTAGAGAATGAAAACAGTTGGTGGGCAGGGGTTGGAAAAATTATGGAGAAAATAGGAATGGGAGATATATGGAATCTTGAAGAAGGAAATGAAAGTAATGTAGATAAACTAGTAAAGTGTAGGGTAGAAGACATAGAAAGGCAAGAGATATGGGGAAGTTTAGAAAACATGAAATCATTACAATTCTACAAGCAAATAAAAAGAGGATGGGGGCGAGAACCATATGTGGATTATTGTAACAGACAGGAAAAAGAAGGACTAGCGTGGATGAGAACAGGAGCAATATTTTTAAGAGGGACAAGAAGCGGTAAAATAGGAATATGTGAAATGTGCGGTGAGAAAGAAAGTATAGAACATTATTTGACAGAATGTAAGGAATTAGCACTATGGAGGAAAAAGGTTTGGGAGAAAAAATGGGAAAAAATAGAGGGGAAAATGGTAGCCATAAAAATGTTAACAGCGAAAGAGGAAAGGAAGGTTAGAAGTATAGGTGAGTTTTTGAAGAAAGTAAGAGAAAAATGGGCAAGAAAAGTAAAGAGTGTAAATGAAGAAGGCAGAATGGGGGAGAGGGACAATTAATTAATATAAGGTGGAAAAGATTGATCAGAGCTACCTGGGAGGCAAATGGCCTGGGTGCCATGCAAACCAAGGTAGCAATAAGGTTATGTAAAAATTTGTATGTAGTTTAGGTTAGAGTAGGATAATTGTAAAAGTTATGTAAAAGAATTGGTACAAATAAATTCATTCATTCATTCATTCATTCATTCATTCATTCATTCATTCATTCATTCATTCATTCATTTTAATAATTTAACCTCTGAATTAATTTCATGATTAAATGATCAAAAATGATCTACCACAGCTGATTTATCAATATGTTTATATTTAATATTTCTAAAATGCTCTTTTATTCTGGTTTCTAAATGATGTTCAGTTTTACCAATATAAACCTTATCACAATCCAAACAGCTATGCCAGATTTTTTATAATTTGGAATTTTATCCTTTTTAGAAAAATTTAGTAAAATTTGTATATCAAATTTATTTTGAGGGACCAAATTTATTCCATATTCTTTAAAAATTTTGTAAAATTTTTATTGGCTCAAGGATGGTAAGTAAACTTTTTAAAAATACAATTATCTTTTTTTTTTTTTGAGCGTAAAAACCTCTTTAGCAGCTTTTGATACTTAAATTTTTCAATCTTTTATGCATAAAATCTGTATTGAAACCATTAATTACTGCAGAGTTAATAATGTGTTTATATTCTGTGTCAAATTCTTTCTTATTATGGGATATATTTGGCCGTGTTGTAGCAGAGTGGTTAGACCATTTGCTTCGCACCAAAGCAGCCTGGATTTGATCTCATGTGGGATTTGTGGTGAACAAAGAGGTGGTGGGGCAGGTTTCTTCTGGGTTCTCCGGTTTCCCCTGCCATCTCATTCCACCGGTGCTCCATCTTCATTCCATGTATCATCAGTGTCTTTTTTTGTTTTTTTTAAATTAGCATTCTCAAATTTAGTGTCATATCAGATGGTGAATGAATGAAACGGGCAAAATGATGCTCAAATGAATCTGAGGTCCACAGAGCTCTAAGTTCCCGACATTTGTCATCTCAGGATAAGGGTAAACCTCGGAAAAAACCTTACCCGGATAACTTACCCTTAGCGAGATTCGAACTCGCAACCTCTTGAATGTGAGGCAGACACGCTAACCATCATGCTACCGAGGCGGGCATCATTAGTGTCACCACCTGCAGTGCCGTAGTAGTAAACGCGGGCGTTAAACACTACAAAAGTGGTATATTTACTAACCTATAAATTAAACTATTGAAAACAGCAAATTTGTGTGCAAAATGATTAAAACTTTTATTTGTTATGTAATTATCAGTGTGAGTAGATTTTCTATAAGTACCAAAATTCAATTTATTGTTATGTTTTTCAATTTGTAAGTCTAGGAAAGAAGACATCCATTATTTTCTGTCTCTAAAGGGAATTGTATGGCTTTATCCTGTAAATTTAAGTTTTAAAGCATCATTTGTCTGTTTCTCAGGGACAATAGCAAAAATGTAATCCACATATCTATACCATATTTTAAAAATTAGAGGGAATGATTTTGTAATTTGAATTTCAAAAAAGCTCATGAAAAGATTAGCAAGAAGTGGCAAAAGTGGACTACCCATTGCCAAGCCAGAAGTTTGTTGGAAAAAATTACCATTATACTAAAGAAATTTTGATCCAAACAAAGATTTGTAAGTATTACAGAATCCTCTGTTAATTCTTTGTGTAATTCTAAAGAATTTAACAATTATTTTAAAAATATAAGATTAGCAATAATGATAAACTCATTTCTTTTGATGTAACTGCTTTATTTCCTAGTATTCCTAGAAAAAAAACTTTTGATTTCTTAAAAAAAATTGTAGACAGAGGGACCACACAATGTATGGTAAACACACACATTACAGAACAAAAGAAATGTCGTTTGGGGCAAACAGAAAGTCTGCAGTCACAGAACATGCATTACTAGTGCCGAGGAACACATTATACAGTATTCAGACATCTATCCTGTCTTCCACAGTTCATTATTATGCCTGGTTAAGTTGTGAAGCCATAGAGATTTTCAAACATAATTATAACTTCAGTAGGAAGGGAGAAACAAAGCACTTAAATAAAGCTTGGCATCCAGCAAGCATTATACAAAGCATGCAAAAAACCTGACCAGAGACAAATTCATACGCCATCAGCAGCCACAGCTACAGTAAATGCCAGCCCATTGACAACAATCGACAACAATGGAAGCAGCCCCCACTTTAAACCAGCCCACACAGCAACCAAACCAATAAACAAAGACCAGACCAACTGTCATATGCCCACACATACTAAGCATATAAAACCTGTGAAACCAAATGGCTCTGTATCAGTGAGTCCAGAGTGGGTCATGGAATTGAGAAATGTGCCATGAGAATTATGTGTGTTTCATTTGCAGTTTTTAAGTTAATTTGAGCTTAATAAACAATCTTTCTGAATACACAGTGCAGTGATACAATTGTGCGTGTTTTGTGATAATAAAATCTGTGTAAACATAACATTCAGTGACATAATTAAGCCACTGGCAGGGAACTTTCCCAAACCTATATAGGTTATCTTTTCTGTTCCTTTTTCTTTACGTTCAACAAATCCAGCATTAAATATGGCACAACAAAGCTCATCCAGCTTCACTAATAGTAATGAAAGCTGTTTAAAGAGAATAAGAATGGATAATGAAATCACTATACCAACATCAAATGCTTTTGCACCTCTAGCCAGCCTTGATGAACAACATGTACAAGAATCAGTGGTACAACCAGTGATGGAAAATTCACAGATAAGTAAACCTCCACCAATTTATATTCACAACATACACGACATGAATGCTATGATTAAAGAACTAAGTTCCCTTAATTGTGGAGAATTTAGATACAAGACAGTAGAGAATAATGTAGTCAAGCTAAATATGGATCTAATAGAAGGATATAGAAAAGTAACTGCGTTCTTAGAAATGCACAAGGCAGAATATCACACCTGTCAATTAAAATCTGATAGGGCTTTCAGAGTAGTTATAAGAGGACTACATTACACCTGCAGCACAGAATTAATGATGGCTGAATTAAAAGATGTGGGATATGAACCATTACAAATGTTACCAGTCAGACACCCAGTCACAAAATTACCCATACCACTGTTTTTTCTGGATCCAAAATCAAATTCAAAAAATCCAGAAATCTATAATCTAACCCGGCTTTACAATGCTGTTATTAAAGTAGAGCCACCCAAACCAAAGCGAGAAATTACACAATGCCATAGATGTCAACAATATGGGCATACCAAAAACTTTTGTAATCAAACAGCAAGATGCGTAAAATGTGAAGGACTTCATCTCACAGAAAATTGCAACAAACCCAAGGACACCCTGCCAATAGGCACAAACTGCAAAGGATATCATCCAGCCAACTACAGGGGTTGTCCCGAATATCAAAGACTCCAGAGAAGATCTCCTAAATTCCAGCAAACCACAGTCAGGAAGCATCCTTTAATCGTTGCCACAACTCAGAACGCAACAACAGTAACAACACAAAGTGTAACTACAAACCAAGGAGGATCAGCTCTACCCAACTACACTGACGCTACCAATCGACCTACTTATGCTTACGCTGCAGGTAACTCCAGAAACAAACAAGATAACACTGTTAACACAATAAATAGCACAGTAATGACTGATATGATCAAAAAGATTGACATGCTTTTATCACTACTTCAAACTACCATTAGCACATTAAATATCCTGATTCCAAAAATACTGCACAATGAATAATACAGCATACAGAGTTTTCAAAATTAGCACATGGAATTGTCAAAGTCTAAATAATAAATATCACGAGTTGAACTTTTTTCTAAAAAATTACAATATAGACTTATTGATGGTGACAGAAACAAAACTCACTCCATCTTTAAATTTTTTCATGCCTGATTATAAAATATATAGGGCAGATCATCCTTCTCACAGCAGAAAAGGTGGGGCTGCAATAATCATTAGAGCTAATATTAACCACAATCAGCTTCCTCCTATTGCAGAAAATGAAGTGCAAGTTGCAAGAGTAGAAGTACAGATCGATTATGTAAACTACCAACTAGGAGCTTTCTATTCAGCTCCTGATCAACATGTAACTCCTAACATAATATGGGGAGTAATGCATGAAATGGGGGATAAATTCATATTAGGAGGAGATTCGCACAGTAAGCATCCGAGGTGGGGATCTAATGTAATTAATCCACGAGGAAGAATGCTGTATGAACAAATACATAAATTTAGACTACAAATAGCACATCCATTAGAACCTACGCACTTTCCAGATACAGGAAATAGACCTGATGTTCTTGATTTCTTTGTTGGAAAACAATTTTCTCACTTATGCAGCTTCCCAAGAGTTATTCATGACCTAAGCTCCGACCACTATCCTGTTCTACTTGAAATATCTGCAACTGTCCCAAATAACACAAAGAAATACTCCCTCATACACAATCCACTTAACTGGTCAATGTACAAATCATATCTGAATAGCACTACAGTTACAAAAATGCCTTTAAAAACCAAGAGGGATGTTGATATAGCAGTCAGTACAATAACCAAAAATATCCAGACAGCAGCTAATCTTGCATCCTCCATGTATTCAGATAAATACTTTAGAAACAGAAGAGTTATTTTTCCACCTCACATATTACAACTTCAATATGTGAGAAATTCAGCTAGGAAACTATGGGAAAGAACTAAGTACCCTCCACATAAGAGAAATTATAACAATGCCACCAATGAGTTAAAACTGGCATTAAAAGAACTCAATAGAGAAACCAAGGAAAAACATTTAGTCTTTAGAAGCCAAAGATGGCAGCCTTTGGAGAAAAACAAAAATTTTGACCAAGGTCGTTGACAAAATCCCTCCACTTAGAGTTGGTAATCAATGGCTTACAACCTTACAAGTAAAGTTAAACAAATTTTCTGAAATTCTACTGCATCAGTTTAAACCCAACATCTCAGAAGACCCTACTATGAATGAGAAAGTATATAACACCCTAGCGCAGCCACTACAACTGTCACCAATGTGTAAACTATTTACTCCAGGAATAATACAAAATACTATTAATAGATTACCATCTAATAAAGCTCCTGGATTTGACCATATTGTGCAACCTTTGCTTAAAAATTTACCACGCAAAACCATAGTGTTGCTAACACAAATCTACAATGCAATGCTACGTTTAACATACTTTCCAACAGCATGGAAGCATGCCAATATTATAATGATACAAAAGCCCAACAAGATTCGCAGTGATCCATTAAGCTACAGGCCAATTAGCCTTCTACCACTGTTCTCCAAAATATTTGAGCGCTTGTTACTGCCCAGACTTTTGACACTTCTTGGGCCATTACTGCCCATTACACAATTTGGATTTAGAAAACTCCACTCCTGTCCACAACAACTTCACAGAATTATCGATGAAATAATGGACACCTATGAAAACAAGCCGATCTGTTTAGGCGTATTTTTAGACACTGAGAAGGCGTTTGACAAAGTATGGCATGATGGTCTTTTATCAAAAATTAAGTATCATCTCCCGGATACATATTACTGAATAATTCAATCATATCTCTACAAACGCACTTATTCTGTAGTTTACGAAGATGTACAGTCCTATGTCAGACCTATTAATGCAGGAGTTCCTCAGGGAAGCATCCTGGGACCCTTTCTATACATATTCTATACACATGATTTGCCCAAATCTGATGATCTGCGTATTGCCCAATTTGCAGACGATATAGCTATTATGTGCAGAGGAGACACTGGTGAAGAAGTTACAGCACATATACAAGACCACCTATATAAAATAGAATCATGGAACAAACAATGGAAAACTGTAATAAATCCAAGAAAATCGTATTCCGTCACCTTCACCTATCTCAGAAAAGAGCATACTTATCCTTCATTCCTAAACAACACTGCCATACCACAAGCTAATGAAGTAAGATACCTTGGTCTTATCCTTGACACATGTTTAACATGGAAGAAACACGTTGATTACATTCTACAAAAACTAAGGGACAGACTTCGACAGTTAAAACCGTTGCTGCATCAAAACTCAACCCTTTCCATTTCTAACAAGAGACTCATATACAATACAATATGGTTATCAAACCAATTTGGCAATATGCATGCTCCTTATGGGGTTCTGCCTCTAATTCTCAAATTAAGCGTATCCAGACATTCCAGAACCGGGTGTTAAGGATAATCACCAGCGCACCCTGGTACATAAGAAAAGAAAATCTCCACTTAGATCTAAATTTACCTAAAGTAACCACAGTTCTCCACTCTTCCTATAGAAATCTGTATACAACGTTAGCAAATCACCCGAACGTCTTGATGAAACAAATACCACAAAACATGCCACCAGAACAACCACAGCGCCATCTCAAGAGGAAAAGACACACAGATCTATTGATTGATTGAGGAACATCAATGGATGTAACCCTCAGAACACGCTTCATGACAATATTAGATTAACCTATGTAGCACAATTGTAGTACTATGTACAAAAAATTATGCATTAATAAAAAAAAGAAAAAAAAAAAAAAGAAATCTGTATCAGTTGCCAAAAGTAGCAGAGTACTACAGTCATGCCATTGATGATGTTTGACACAGCTTCGAATGAAACGTCTAGAATGAGATTTTCCACTAGACCACAGCCCACAAGCCTGGATAATCATTCTATATTTTATGACACTGGCTGTGAAAGCTTACACAATTTGATCAACTTTCCTTTAAGTTTATTAAGAAGAGCATTAAATAATTTTTATAGTTTCATTAGCGGATCCGACAGACCTCCTGTTGAAAGGTTGTATATCCAAAAATTATACAATTGTATGAATAAACTAAAATGTCACTGTGAAAGAAGAAAAAAAAAATCAATCAATCGCTAATGCTGTGAATTTTGCTTCTCCTGTGGGTTAGAAGTCATCATTGTGTATTCTCTGAAACACGAAGATGACCATGTTTGTTGTAGTTACGTGATGTATAAGATAACATACTAAAAAGTGTGGGAGGATGGGTGGGTTCAGGTTCTAGCTATAATGCACAACATCACAATATGGTGCTCTCTTAAAAGCAGTTACTATACTGCTATTGCTCTATGAGTGAAAAATGTTGTAGAGCAAGAGGATTAATGACTTCATTGTCAGAAATCCAGCATTAGCTAACAACAACAATACCCCTAAGTAATATACTTCATTCTCTTTAATCTGAACAGCACACTTTAGCTTATAACAAACAGTGAATCATAAGCATCTTAAGAAGGTACGCCCGCTTTGCTCAAGTAGTTTGTTATGACCAGTAGGTGCTAATTTAAGTCAAGGAGGCCATGTACAGAGGTGGTTTTGCTTTACTTGGACAGAAAATACTGCATTATGCAGGAAAACAGCTTCTTTATCTACCTTTGTCATATATTCCTTTGCTTTTATAATGGTTACTACCATTTGTTGTATAATGTTCCAATGGTTGTTGGCTGTCTAGCACAATGTGCACAATGTATATTGTTTAATTACACTTTAAAGGTGTAATTCAATAAATACCGTACTTTATCGCATAATTCCCCCCCCCCCCTTTTTTTCTCGAAAAATTTGCTTGAAAACACTGAGGAGGGAATTATGCGAGTGGTGCTTCTAGGAATTCAGAAAGGAAGGGAATCCATGTAGTATTATGTAAGAGTTATATAGTTATATAGTAATTTGTGAATGAACTGGATACATACTATGGTTTCACTGAGCCAACAATGTATTGTTTCATTGTTTCTTCTCTCTGACTATTCTGCGGTCTCACTTTCGTCACTATCATCACTATTTTCATTTAAATCTGGCGCAGATAACACATCTTCATGTTCACCATTCCACAATATGTTGTCAGAACCATTAATGGCACAAGAAATACCAGTATTTTTTTTAAAAAACTCTTCTTAACAATATGACGACTTGTAACAAACTGACTTAGAAACACGTTTGCAACTTCAAATTTCAATTTTACGATATGTTGTTACAATGATAATACGAGTATTTTTGTGGCAAGCACTGCGTTCATTGTTGTCCCTGACAGGGACTGCTGTGTCGATTGTTGTCCATTATCAAGTCATTTGAAGGCCACTCCAATAAGAACGAACCAGGAGAAGGAATTATGCAATGCTTAATAGGTAAATAAGTTTTAGTGATGAAAAATCATAGGGGAGGGAAATATGCAAGGGGAGCCTTATGCGATAAAATACGGTAATAATATATTAAATTTGTTGGTTAAGCAGATTGCTATAGATTGACATGTATACATACATACTTAGAATTCCTTACAAATCCTCTAAAATACTCACTTCAATACTGCATCTTACACATTTGCACAATGTATATTTGTTAATTAAACCTTTAGATGCTTTCTGAATAAGCGCACACTTTTAATGTACTATTAATGCTAAGCAGAGACAAAAACGTTCTTGAATAAGATTGCAGCATTAACTACCGGAAATTCTAAAATGCGACCACAGAGAAATATATATTAAATGTTTAGGTTAAAATGATTGTTATAGAAGACATGTGAATATGTCATTGGAGTTCATGACAAATCATGTAAAATACTCACTTCAATACTGCACCTTACAAATTTGCACAATGTGTAATGTTGAAGTACACATTGAATTAGATTTGCTCAACAAGCATGCACTTTTAATGTAAATTAATGCTAAGCTGCGACAAAAAACACCTAGAATCCTATCACAGAACAAAATACTGGAAAGCCTAAAATGTTATCACAGCACTGCTTGACAGATCCTGTGGACCTATGCCATCCAAAGATCAACAACACCTAAAGAAATAAGTAAATTAATTAAAGAGAACATGTTCAGTTGGGTCAAATTGTGAATCTAAACAATTCTCAAATCACATTTATCACACAGATATGAGTTAATAAAAATTGGTCCAGCCATTTAGGAACAGTTCAGTCACATACACACGGACAGAAGAAATATATATAAGTTACAATACACATTTTTGGAAGCAAGTACAGTTTGCACTGGGCTGATGATGTTCCTCTTTAGTCTAGTGTTTATCATTGTTTGTTATAAATGTGGCTATAAAGAATTATAGGATCGAGGGCATATACATACTACATTGAGCTATATGGGAGTAAAAAAGCTCTATTTCCAATTAAATCTCTAAGTGGTATACAACAATTTTCTTCTGTTGCAGCAACTTGCCTGTTTAAATCTCTATGGTGGACTCCTCGAATTGCAGCCAAACATTTCAGATGTTCTCTTGCTGATAGCTTATTCCACAGGACATCATTTTGGGGGCAATAGCCTATGTATTTGAAAGCCTCAGATCTCCTGGACATTACATCATAACCACCAACCTCCACCTGCAAGATAACACAATTGTGTAGCTTTATATGACCATCCCCTGTTTTAAAATATGTTAAGATATAAGAGAAGTCTATGTAAGTCAATGTTGTAACAGAGTTGTCTCTATCCAGGTGTCATAGTATGTTAAAATATGTTGAGATATCAGAGAAGTTCATGGAAGTCAATGTTGTCACAGAGTTGTCTTTATCCAGGTGTCACAGTATGTTAAAATATGTTGAGATATCAGAGAAGTTCATGGAAGTCAATGTTGTCACAGAGTTGTCTTTATCCAGGTGTCACAGTATGTTAAAATATGTTGAGATATCAGAGAAGTTCATGGAAGTCAATGTTGTAACAGAGTTGTCTCTATCCAGGTGTCACAGTATGTTAAAATATGTTGAGATATCAGAGAAGTTCATGGAAGTCAATGTTGTAACAGAGTTGTCTCTATCCAGGTGTCACAGTATGTTAAAATATGTTGAGATATCAGAGAAGTTCATGTAAGTCAATGTTGTCACAGAGTTGTCTCTATCCAGGTGTCACAGTATGTTAAAATATGTTGAGATATCAGAGAAGTTCATGTAAGTCAATGTTGTCACAGAGTTGTCTCTATCCAGGTGTCACAGTATGTTAAAATATGTTGAGATATCAGAGAAGTTCATGTAAGTCAACGTTGTCACAGAGTTATCTTTATCCAGGTGTCACAGTATGTTAAAATATGTTGAGATATCAGAGAAGTTCATGGAAGTCAATGTTGTAACAGAGTTGTCTCTATCCAGGTGTCACAGTATGTTAAAATATGTTGAGATATCAGAGAAGTTCATGTAAGTCAACGTTGTCACAGAGTTGTCTCTATCCAGGTGTCAACAGTATGTTAAAATATGTTGAGATATCAGAGAAGTTCATGGAAGTCAATGTTGTAACAGAGTTGTCTCTATCCAGGTGTCACAGTATGTTAAAATATGTTGAGATATCAGAGAAGTTCATGTAAGTCAATGTTGTCACAGAGTTGTCTCTATCCAGGTGTCACAGTATGTTAAAATATGTTGAGATATCAGAGAAGTTCATGTAAGTCAACGTTGTCACAGAGTTATCTTTATCCAGGTGTCACAGTATGTTAAAATATGTTGAGATATCAGAGAAGTTCATGGAAGTCAATGTTGTAACAGAGTTGTCTCTATCCAGGTGTCACAGTATGTTAAAATATGTTGAGATATCAGAGAAGTTCATGTAAGTCAACGTTGTCACAGAGTTGTCTCTATCCAGGTGTCAACAGTATGTTAAAATATGTTGAGATATCAGAGAAGTTCATGGAAGTCAATGTTGTAACAGAGTTGTCTCTATCCAGGTGTCACAGTATGTTAAAATATGTTGAGATATCAGAGAAGTTCATGGAAGTCAATGTTGTAACAGAGTTGTCTCTATCCAGGTGTCAACAGTATGTTAAAATATGTTGAGATATCAGAGAAGTTCACGTAAGTCAATGTCATCACAGGGTTGTCTCTATTCACATGTCACAGTATGTTAAAATATGTTGAAATACAAAAGTAGTTATGTAAGTCAATGTTATCACACAGTTGTCTCTATACATGTGTCTTCTTTCTATTACATATATGTAAATTTTGAGTGATAAGTAAATTTAGTACAGTGTTGCTTCACTGTTAATAACTTCATTTTCCTTAATTAACATTTAGCTATATTTAGCACAGAGTTTTCACATTAATGTGTGCTGTTTTAATGTGAATATGTTGCCTGGTCAAAAGAATGGGCATCTACAGCTTTATCTGATGAGCATTCCAGTTTTTTAATTGAAATAGTATGTAGATTCCAAAGTTAACTGGTTACAGAAGTAACATAGTGAATGAAATTGTACGGACAAGTAATTTAATGTCACTAACAGTAATCTACAATGCAAAAAGTAGTATGGAGGTGTTATATTTATTACTTAATTTTATACTATACAGTACTTGTATGTCATACTTCAATTTGTTGGCAGTGTTTGTGATCTCTAAGGTTGCCAAGCCTGATGCATGATGCATAGTATAGCTTCTTCTGCTCTCTATTTTGAGCTGGATGTGAAATTGACTGCAGAATGTAAAGAAATATTTTATGTGTATGCCAGTTATTAGAAGCACATGGTGAATACAAGCGTCACTAGGAACATTTTGAGACGTCAGAAAATGAAAGTTGATCCACTCCAATTGGATGCAAGATGGGATAGCCCCATCCTTTGTGAATAAACCGGTACCAGGTAATGGGTTTCCCACTCCAGCAGTGCAAGGATAGACAACACACAGGGGGTTGTCAGTCCCTACAAGGGAGCGTGAAAGAGAGTATTTTCACTCAACGATTTTCTATGATCTTAAAAGTGAGTTAAACTTATGCCAAAGTCCTGAACGTTTGTCACAGGCTTTTAGAAACATTGCTGCTTCCCATTCCACAGAGTTTTGGTGGTTTAAGGAATTAAAAAGGTGCCGAACATCTTTGAAAGATGAGGAGACAAGTGCATGTCTGGGAATGGCAGTGACTGAGAAAAACATTGCAGCGTTGAGAAAAATACTTCAGTTCTACCTCTCAAAACATTGCCCCGCGGAGAACTCCAGCAAATGACAGGCTGCCTTAGCAGCCGCATTCACTTCCTCATTGCCAGGAATACCCATATGACCTGGGATCCATGTAAACACCAGCTGGTATCCGCATGAGAGCACCTGTGAAACTAATGTCTGTATTCTCACAACGAAGGCTGAGGTGCCTTAGATAAACTGCTGCACAGCTTCAATGCCACTCAGAGAGTCTGAGCATATGATAAAATTACCAGCAATGGAGCAGGAGATAAAACTTTAAAAATAAAATATGGCAAACAACTCAGCAGTAAAAACATAACTGCGGTCCGGAAGTCGGTACTGGTAAGCCATGCCATTATACACGAAACTGCATTCCATAGCGCTATCCAATTGAGACCCATCAGTAAACACCGTCTGGTGACGGCCCAGAAATTCGGTGAACAGTTGGCGATACGCTTGTTGCAGGGTAGCTACCTTAGCATAGCTTGAAAGCTCCAAGTCGAATCGTGAACGCTGGAGTTGCCAAAGAGGAGAGCGGCCAAGAGAAAACAGCTCTACAGTAGGCTAACATTGCAGTAACGCTTAACAAGGCCAGTCAGTTTTACTTCTGTCAACACACACATGCACAAAAAAAAAGTGGATTTGTTGCAATGAGGAACTGCAATTACATTTAAGGTAAACCAGTCATTGTGTCACTTAGCTGTGGCAATATTAACCCTTTAACGCCGTGCGTGTTCGTATGATCACGGTTTACCGCTTTCCATTTAACAACGTTCCAATGCGTCGTCTGCTTCTGTAGAGTATCGCTGGTGATTTATATCAGCTACAGAATGGTGCGGTATCCCTGTCTACTCATGTTGTCGGCTTCTGTAAACAAACATTGTCGTTGCACAACTTTTAGTTATCGCTAGTGTTGTCACAGCTGCAAGATGTCGGTGCGCTTCAAGTAAGTTTCCTATTTTGTTTACAATTAGACTTTGATCGTGTGATAAATACTTTTAAAGGTCTTCGGCATGATTAGTGTTCCTGTTATTATGAAACAGAACAATAGGTTACTGCATATATTTGGTCTAGACCCTTCTAAAGTGAAGCGTGATCATATGAACACGCTAGGCGCATATATATGCAGTATATGACTTAGTCCATTTTCACGGTTGTGTTACCTTACACAGCTTAGACGTTGTGTTGCCATAAGAAAACTTATTATTTAGGAAACTATAAACTTGGTATACAGAATATAACTTTCCATATGTTTTTAACAGGGATATAACTCTCCGGGAAGCCTTGGATATTTTAGAATCAGATGAACCAATAGGAGATGTTGACAGCATTTTTATAGAACCTCCAGATGCTAACGTCTACTCCGACGAAGATTCTGCTGAAGAGGATGGTGGTGGTGAGATTGATAATCTTACAGGGTGCCAGCTTTATAGCCAAGCAGAAATTGTGCTCACAAGCAATGAGCGTGTAGGTGGTGCAGTTGATGTCACTTCAGAAAACGCCAATGCTCCACCACAGAAGAAGAGCAAACATATGAAGAAAAGCTTCATGTGGACTAAGGATGATAATAGAGGTTTGGTTGGTATATTCCCAGAAGCTGATTATTCATCATTATCCAACAAAACACCCGTGGAATGTTTCGAACTCATGTTTGACGATGAAATAATTAAATTTATGATAGAAGAATCCAGGAAATATGCAATATTCAACAATTATGATGATCCTAAAATAGCAGCAGAGGAATTTAAAATGTTCCTCGCTGTACTTATTTTATCTGGCTACAATAATGTCCCTAGTAAAAGGTCATATTGGGAAGCATCAGGAGATCTGCAGAATATGCTTGTTGCAAATGCCATTAGAAGAGATCGCTTTCTAGAAATTTGTTGATCTATTCACTGTGCAGACAATACTCAACCTAACATGAACGACAATGATGTGGAAACTGCGACCACTTATGAATATGCTGAAGAAAAGATTCATCTCCCACTTCAGGCCAGAGCAGAATATGGATTTTGATGAGTGTATGGTGGAGTATTTTGGAAGACATAGCTGCAAACAGTTTATTCGTGGAAAACCCATTCGTTTCAGCTATAAGGTCTGGTGTCTAAACACCCCCTCTGGTTATTTGATAAATTTTGGTATTTATGAAGGAAAAAATCCTAATGGCAATGCAGAATATGAGGAATGCTTTGGAAAGTGTGCTGCACCGATGGTTGAGATGCTCAATGAATTACCAAGTAATATGGTTCACTTGCCATTCCGTTTGTATTTTGACAACCTTTTTATTGCGATGGAACTACTGGCTCATTTGAAAGCGTGTGGATATGGCGCTACAGGGACAATTAGGGAAAATAGAATCCCGAAAAACTGTCCTATCGTCCCTTCAAAAGAAATTAAGAATCAGGTACGAGGTACATACGACATGGCAAAAAGCTCTGACAGTATAGGAATCGTACGTTGGAGAGACAACTCTGTAGTTAATATAGCTTCTACATGTCACGGAGTTGAGCCAAGTGCTTCAGTATCCAGATATTCTCAGGCAAAAAAGCGGAAAGTAAGAGTCAGTCGACCTGCTGTATTTCAGGCTTACAATGCAGGAATGGGCGGAACTGATAGAATGGACCAAAATGTCTCATACTACAGAATTGGGATCCGGGGAAAGAAGTGGTGGTGCTCCCTGTTTACTTGGTTGGTAGATGTAGAGGTTCACAATTCCTGGTTACTTCTAAGAAAATCTGGAAATAACATATCTCATCTCAACTTTCGCCGGTACATTGTGCAGATATACCTGGAAAAGTACAAAACTGCACCATTAGGAAGAGGCCGACCCGCCACCTCTAGATACAGCATTCAACATTGTAGTGTTAGTGATGATATTCGTCTTGATGGGAAGAACCACCTTGTAGCTCCCTGCAATCAACGATGCTGCGCTGGCAAAGAATGCACCAGCACTGTTCGCACAGAATGTATAAAATGCAACGTTGGACTCTGTATCCCGTGTTTTGTAGAGTTTCACACCCTATAAAAGACTTGATTCTTGGACTTGCAACATAATTTTGTGCTCATGTGATCATATGTTATATGTCTGCATGCATTTAATATTTATAATTCACCTTTAAAGTGCACTTCATTGTAATATATAATTGGCACTGTAACTTTGGCGTTTGTTGTGAAGTATGGCCACCTAGGCGTAAAATGCTTACACTAGCGCCTAGCGTGATCATATGGACACGGCCCATTGTGACAAAATGGTTCACTATAATGACTCATTATTTTGTATTAGAGTTCCACAAAACTGTATGAGTTGCTGATAAAAAAATGAAAGTGAATAAAAAAATTAATATTATTTTGGCGTTAAAGGGTTAAGGCATAACTAGAAAATAATGATTTGTTAGTTCTATGAGACGATTATACAGTGTTCCCCTTATGTTCGTGGAGTTAACAAGAATGGAAGAAAGGTTAGTTATTTAAAACATGTTGTTGTTGTTTTCTAGTGCCTTGCATCTGGCAATGAAGCCATTAGCATTCGTGCTTTCCAATACTTTTGAACTGTAGTTAAAACATAGAGAGGGAATACTTAATAAATAAGCCCACATATGAATTTGATTTATATATTTTATAAGATGCAGTTCTTTATAGTTTATAAGTATTTCATTTTTACTTTCTCTACTGGTAAGTAGGGGAAGTATTGTATTCCACCCAAAAATTCGATGTCGAGATTTCACCGGAAATATATGTTTTGAGGCCCCCTGAATCCAAAAAAAGCATTTTTAGAAAAAGGTCCATGTGTGTGTCTGTGTGTCAGTCTGTCAGTCTGTGGAAAGCATAACTCAAAAATGAAAAGTCGGTTAAAAACCAAAGTTGGTATTTAAGTATATTGTCATGCGACACGAAGATTTTGAAGAAAATAGCCCCACCCTAAACTACCCTTTACATGGAAAAGTTTTTGAAAATTTTGATTTTCTTGAAAATGGCTCTAACGATTTTGATTAAAATGTGATATGTTTGAGATATTTTTATGACAAATGAAATGTATATATTGAATTTTCTGGCTATAGCCCATGTAGTCATATTTACTCTGGACGAATTTTGCATAACTGGTAAACCGTTAGAGATAGACAAAATCTTGCTCTACAAAAAATTGTAGATCTTGCTAAAATACACAATTTATGTCTCAATAAATTTTCTTGTAGGGTGAACCATTTCGGACATATTCCTTGTTATGTGTGTGAGTTTCGGAAAACAACTTTCGTGAAATAGATCATCGTTGTTCATTTTTTTATATGTTAAGTGTGCGAAGACAACAGAATCTCAAAACTTTAAAACATTTGACTGTCGCACAAAGTCTACTGTATTCTAACATTCCCCTTGCACTTACAAGGAAATAAGCAATAAGATAGTTTGTACAAATGTTTATCTTAACTAACACGAAGAAGATATAGGAATAAGAGTTTGTAAGAATGGTTAGTACAAGAGTAGAGAAAGTCATGTGAGTGCAACACATCAGATTTTTTAAGTAGAAATTTACATATTTACTAAAATGAATAATGGTTTTGAGCATATACAACACCACCAATTTTCTTATGAATAAAGCATTTCATCAATAAATTCATATTTATTTTTAAGGACCTTTTTGTGTGGTTAAAAGGTCTATAGTGTTCTTCTCTGTAACACAAAAAAAGATGACATCTTTTGCTTTCAATTGGATAATAACATGCTACAGTTTGAGTTGGAAATTCTGAAGGAGCTAGTTGTTCAATTGATACATTGAATTTATGTGAGTTAGTAAGTATATACATGAAATTGTTATAGTGTTTCAGAATGCAAAAAATTTAATGCTGTATTTCCAAATAGAACATTTGATGCCAATCGCTTTAAAGAAGGAGCGTTTTTAATACAGGTTTTGCAATTGCAAGTATTTGTGTTACTACAATTTTTATACTTTTGTAAGATGGTGTTTAAGCCCAGACCATTTAACTTAGCCTTAGGCTCACATAGATACTGTACAGAAAAAAGATTTTTGTGAAATGATCCAATTATGACAAACTTAAAACTTCTAAAAAGAACATACCTAATATCGACCCAATTTTCTTTAAAGGTTACACATTTTTCAACATGAATAACAGTTACCTTAATAAAATATTAATGAGTTTTACATCCACTTTCCAAAATAGTTTTCATTGCTAAATAAAATAGATAACAAGATTGTGAATGACTGTATATAAATAAGGAAAATTGCAGCTATTAACAGTGAAGCAACAAGATTCTAGCTTGTTCAAGGAGAACATGCAACATTACTAAGACAAGTGAAGTTTTTAGTTTCTAATTTGTTCTTACTTTAGAAGACTGTATATAAAATTAACCTTATCTGTAATGTAGTCAGCATGTGGTTCAAACAAAGACCTTAACATTTTTCTTCCTTTTGGTATCTATTTATAGCCACATAAAGAGATACATATTTTGGTTTGATATCAAGAATTCCACTTATAAAACAAAATAATCAACCTCCTAATGCACAGCATATGTTTTGGTGTGACAACCATTGCATAATCCAAACAGTGAACCAATATTCTGGCAAATGCACATGAATAAAGTTCTCAAAAAAATATATTGAAACTAGTTTCTTTTTGTAGTATATTATACCTCTTGGTTAATTCCATTGTAGCTGAATAGGTGAATTCATCCATCTAAAAAGAGTTCAAAACACTGAAAAAGTTTAAGAGGTAGAACTGGAACTTAAAAATTCAATGCCACAACTGGGATTTGAACCACAGACCTTCCGCTTGCCGGGCGGACGCTCTACCACTGAGCTATTGTGACAAACTGCCAGAATGACATTAAATTCTCAAGCCAGTTCGTATTTCTCCTGGTAAACCACAAAGGCAGTCTCACATCAGAAACAATTACCCCAATGGTGACTTACTATTGCAAGTACTTTATATCCCAGGATTAAATAACCTTACATGGTAATTATTATTTATTTATGCCAACAAACTTACTGTTGGTGTTTTTAAACACACAAGCCGTGTGTGGGCAAAGTTTAAGAGGTAGAACTGGAACTTAAAAATTCAATGCCACAACTGGGATTTGAACCACAGACCTTCCGCTTGCCGGGCGGACGCTCTACCACTGAGCTATTGTGACAAACTGCCAGAATGACATTAAATTCTCAAGCCAGTTCGTATTTCTCCTGGTAAACCACAAAGGCAGTCTCACATCAGAAACAATTACCCCAATGGTGACTTACTATTGCAAGTACTTTATATCCCAGGATTAAATAACCTTCACATGGTAATTATTATTTATTTATGCCAACAAACTTACTGTTGGTGTTTTTAAACACACAAGCCGTGTGTGGGCAAAGTTTAAGAGGTAGAACTGGAACTTAAAAATTCAATGCCACAACTGGGATTTGAACCACAGACCTTCCGCTTGCCGGGCGGACGCTCTACCACTGAGCTATTGTGACAAACTGCCAGAATGACATTAAATTCTCAAGCCAGTTCGTATTTCTCCTGGTAAACCACAAAGGCAGTCTCACATCAGAAACAATTACCCCAATGGTGACTTACTATTGCAAGTACTTTATATCCCAGGATTAAATAACCTTCACATAATAACAACAATAACAACAACAACAACAACAACAACAACAACAACAACAACAACAACAACAACAACAACAACAACAACAACAACAACAACAACAACAACAACAATAACAATAACAATAACAATAACAATAACAATAACAATAACAATAACAATAACAATAACAATAACAATAACAATAACAATAACAATAACAATAACAATAACAATAACAATAACAATAACAATAACAATAACAATAACAATAACAATAACAATAACAATAACAATAACAATAACAATAACAATAACAATAACAATAACAATAACAATAACAATAACAATAACAATAACAATAACAATAACAATAACAATAACAATAACAATAACAATAACAATAACAATAACAATAACAATAACAATAACAATAACAATAATAATAATAATAATAATAATAATAATAATAATAATAATAATAATAATAATAATAATAATAATAATAATAATAATAATAATAATAATAATAATAATAATAATAATAATAATAATAATAATAATAATAATAATAATAATAATAATAATAATAATAATAATAATAATAATAATAATAATAATAATAATAATAATAATAATAATAATAATAATAATAATAATAATAATAATAATAATAATAATAATAATAATAATAATAATAATAATAATAATAATAATAATAATAATAATAATAATAATAATAATAATAATAATAATAATAATAATAATAATAATAATAATAATAATAATAATAATAATAATAATAATAATAATAATAATAATAATAATAATAATAATAATAATAATAATAATAATAATAATAATAATAATAATAATAATAATAATAATAATAATAATAATAATAATAATAATAATAATAATAATAATAATAATAATAATAATAATAATAATAATAATAATAATAATAATAATAATAATAATAATAATAATAATAATAATAATAATAATAATAATAACCCTGGGATATAAAGTACTTGCAATAGTAAGTCACCATTGGGGTAATTGTTTCTGATGTGAGACTGCCTTTGTGGTTTACCAGGAGAAATACGAACTGGCTTGAGAATTTAATGTCATTCTGGCAGTTTGTCACAATAGCTCAGTGGTAGAGCGTCCGCCCGGCAAGCGGAAGGTCTGTGGTTCAAATCCCAGTTGAGGCATTGAATTTTTAAGTTCCAGTTCTACCTCTTAAACTTTGCCCACACACGGCTTGTGTGTTTAAAAACACCAACAGTAAGTTTGTTGGCATAAATAAATAATAATTACCATGTGAAGGTTATTTAATCCTGGGATATAAAGTACTTGCAATAGTAAGTCACCATTGGGGTAATTGTTTCTGATGTGAGACTGCCTTTGTGGTTTACCAGGAGAAATACGAACTGGCTTGAGAATTTAATGTCATTCTGGCAGTTTGTCACAATAGCTCAGTGGTAGAGCGTCCACCCGGCAAGCGGAAGGTCTGTGGTTCAAATCCCAGTTGTGGCATTGAATTTTTAAGTTCCAGTTCTACCTCTTAAACTTTGCCCACATACGGCTTGTGTGTTTAAAAACACCAACAGTAAGTTTGTTGGCATAAATAAATAATAATTGAAAAAGTTATTCTCACTGAATATTTTTATGACTAAAATTTTTCCATGCTACCAAAACCATTATTTCCTCTTTGGGTATCTCTTAATTTATTAACATACGTACTTTATTTTAGGTGTACTCAGAGGTCTTCATCTAGGGGATATGTGAATTGCGATCACAAGGTAACCAAGTTGAGCAGAACATTACTTCCACTTACTGGTGTTTTGCTCCTCACTGTAGCTTTTCTATCTGACCTTATCTTGGTCAACTCTTATTCTCTTCCGACCCCAATGCTATTAGGGTTCCTGAGGGCTAGGGAGTCTTTATTTTTCCAACCTCTCCATTTCTCTAATTTCTGTATAAACTCTTAACCCCTAACATGCTGACCTGTCATGGCATGTAATACGTCCTCTGATTGGTAATCAGAGGATATGGTCGGTGAATTTATTTTGATAACTCTCCCGGTCAGGTCGGTGAGACCCGTAAACCAATGACATGTGTGGTCCTCCAGACATTCTGGGGGTAGTGAGAGAGCGATGTAACCACCAAAACATAAAAATATGGTGCTCTCTAAAAAGCGGTTACTATTACTGCTAAGACTCTTCAATATTTATGAAATATGACTTGAGGGGTAAAATGTTCCAGAGTTAAAATAGTCCCCCATTCGGATCTCCAGGCGGAGACTACTTCTCGAGAACCAAAACATTATATAAATAGAAGATCTAACATAAGAATTCTACAATGGAACGCTGGTGGTCTCACCCAAACAAAAAGAATAGAACTCAATAAAATTGTATTTGACTATAACATTGATATATTTGTCATACAAGAAGCAAATCTAACATATGATCAAGTTAAATACTTCAATTTTACTGGTTTTTTACTACACCTACTACCCAAAAATAGACAGATAAGTAGTGGAATATTAGTTGGAGTCAAAAATGATATTAAATCCTCCTTTCAAATTGTTAAAGAAATGGATAACACAGATAAAGCTGAATTAATAAAGCTAAATTTTTGGGATAACAAAACACATCTTCATTTATACAGTATCTACAATCCTCCCAGGAATGAACCAGATCTCTCACTTATTGTACAATTAAATAAAACAATCATATTTAGGGATTTCAATGCCCATTCCAAAAGATGGGGTTATGAAAAAGTGGATTCTACAGGGCAGATAGTGGAAGAATTTTTGAATACCACAACCATTGAACAGATCTATGATAAAGAAGATCCCAAAACCTTCATACATTACTCTGGAGCAGGCAGTAACCTAGACCTTTTGTTAGCTACAACAGATATTGTTTCAAAAATTAAAAAACAAGTTATAGAGGACATAAGTTCTGGCCACAGACCAGTAATTGCTGATATAAAACTAGATAATACAAATAACAGGCAAAATCACATAAATCTGTATTGGAACTTCAAAAAAGCAGATTGGAACAAATATAAAACTGAACTGGAACAAATTTAAAGAACAAATAAACTCACAGCAGCATGACCAACCAGATCATTTGAACAAAAATTTCTGTAAAGTTATCCTAGAAACCACAAAAAAACATACTCCTCAGGAAGAATTAAACATTTCAAACCCTTTTGGAACCCCCAGTTAGAAGAACTGAAAAAGCAAAGGAATATAGCTAGAAATACAGCTGAACAAACAAAAAACATATCGGATACACAAATATGGCGGAAGAAATGTGCCTCACTGAAAAAAGAAATTAATACAGCTAAAAAGAATCACTTAATAATTTCTTTAAAAAAATGGATTATAGGCAGATGGCAACAAAACCCATAAGTTCATAAAAAATGACAAAGACAGGAGAGAAAGCAACAGCACACCTATCATACACAACAATAAAATATTAACAAATGATGCAGTCATAGCCGAAACATTAAATAAATATTATGCTAATTTACATAAAGTAACAAGAAAGAATAAAAAGGAACGTAAACAATTTAAGAAAGATTTGAAACAAGAAAGAGAATGTGATCCTAACACTCAATACAATATCTTTTTCAAAATTTTAATATGCAAGAACTGAACATTGCAATTAATAATCTAAAAAACAAAATGTCTCCTGGACCAGATCACATACATCCAGAGTTCATAAAAAACCTTGGAAAAACAGCAAAACAACAGCTACTAAAACTCTACAATCTATCCTGGAACACTACTGTATCTGCCGAATGGCGAAAAGCAATAATTGTCCCACTCTTGAAGACAGATAAAACAGCATCAGAAATAAACAATTATAGACCAATAGCTCTTACTAGCATAATAGCAAAAGTGATGGAAATAATGGTGTCAAACAGGTTAAATTGGTTTCTAGAATCCCAAAATTTAATTTCCCCATGTCAAGCTGGAGTCAGAGAGTTCCACTCTACAAATGAACAAGTCTTACTTCTCAGTCAAGAAATCAAAGACTCCTTCAATAGAAAAGAAGATAATTTATCAGTTTTTATTGATTTGCAAAGTGCATATGATTCTATATGCAGAACAAAACTGCTAAAGAAAGTAAAAAAGATAGGGATACAAGGTCCAATGTTTTCATGGCTATGTCATTTCCTAACACAACACTTTATTGCTACTAGATATAGAAAAAATATATCTAAATATAAACAAGTACACCGCAGCTTACCACAAGGTGCAGTGCTTAGCACTACACTTTTTAATATATTTATTAATGACCTGCCACAACAAATACAAGAATCAGATGTGAAGTGTGCACTATTTGCTGATGACTTAGTAATATGGACTTCAAAACCAAAAAGCAAAAGTAGAGAACTAGAAAAAACCATGCAACAATCCTTAACCAACCTACAAAAGTGGACCAAAGAAAATTTAATGACTGTTAATACACCAAATCAAACTACCAAATCTTTTCACTAAGAAAAAAACCACTAAAAATAAAACTAAATTTTGAGGGTCAACAATTACCACCGACTGCCGTCTGTAAGAAAAAGCTTGACACTCCAGCTACTTGCGTAAACTGCAACCAAAACCATCCTGCAAGTTATAGAGGATGTCAAACATATAAGGAATATAAGGAGAAGGTATTTCCACCACTTAGAGAGAAACGTGTTTCATTAACAACTAACACGCCACCAGCAGCGGCACAAATCACCATACAAAGTCCTACCGTATCAGGCAAGACTTACGCAGACATGACAAACGGAAGCATAAATTCAAATAATAATGAAACCACACAACTACTTTCTGCTATGGAACAGATGTTCACAAGGTTTGAAAAAACTGTAGAAAAAATTATGGACAAAATGATGGATAGAATGTTCGATCTCATCAAGACCATCGCCAGCAGAAAACAAAATGATTAACACATTAAAAATTTCATCATGGAATGCCAATGGCTTGTCTCAACGCAGACAAGAACTAGAATTATTCTTAAAAACAGAAGATATAGATATCATGCTTATTTCTGAAACAAGGTTTACGAACAAAAATTATTTAAGAATAGCAGGTTATGCAATATACACCACAAACCATCCCTCAGGTAGAGCTCATGGCGGAACAGCCATTATAATAAGAAATTCAATTGTTCATCACGAAATGCCTAAAAACGATAAAGACTTCCTACAGGCTACAAGCATAAATGTAACCACACCAAAAGGTCCCTTAACTATATCGTCCATCTATTGTCCTCCTCGACATTCCATAAACAAAGTGGCATTTGAAGTGTTTTTTGAGACTCTAGGCAATAAATTCATAGCAGGCGGTGACTGGAATGCAAAGAATACATATTGGGGATCTCGTTTAACCTCCACCAGAGGCCGACAGCTCTATTTTGCAATAGCAAACAATAATTTACAGACCTTATCAACTGGAGAACCAACATACTGGCCGTCGGATAGAAACAAAATACCGGATCTTTTAGACTTCTTTATAACAAAGGGGATTTCACCAGATTATGTGACAATAGAGTCATGCTTCGACCTGTCTTCCGACCATTCTCTTATAGTAATGATGTTGAGCACCACTGTAGCTTTGAAACAACGACCATTCACTCTGAGTAACCGATATACTGACTGGGATCACTTCAAACAAATCATAGAGGACAACATAAACCTAAACGTTAGCCTTAAAACGTCTGAAGAAATAGAAGAACACGTAGCCAACTTTACCACGCTAACTCATTCTGCTGTGTTGAAGGCTACTCCAGAATTGAACCATAATAATTCCTTAACTGTTAATAAATATCCACAGATTATTCGTGAAAAAATAAAGGAACGTCGACAACTAAGAAGAAACTGGCAAAATAGAAGGTATCCTAGCGATAAAAATTTATTTAACAGATCTTCACAAGAGCTAAAACGACTGATACAGGATTTTAAAAATCAGAATATCCAGGAATACTTGATAAATTTAACTCCTACAGAAGTTACAGATTATTCGCTCTGGAAGGCCACAAAAAAGTTGAAACAACCAACGGAGCCGATACCCCCACTTCAAAAAAATGATGGCACTTGGGCAAGAAGTAGTCAAGAAAAGGCGAACATCTTTCTTCAGTATTTCAACCCTTTCCTTCGTGCATCCAGAAAAAAGACGAAGATGAGATTAAGGAATATCTCTATACTCCATTTCAAATGGCACTTCCAATTCCGCCTATATTATATAGAGAGACAAGAACAGTCATAAGCCAGTTAAATGTAAAAAAGACACCAGGATATGATCTCATCACTGGACGAATGCTTCAGGAGCTACCATTTAAAGCAGTCATATTCATAAATTGTATGTTTAATGCTATATTAAGGACTGGTTACTTCCCTGGAGCTTGGAAAATAGCACAGATTATAGTCATTCTAAAGCCAGGAAAACCTCCACATGAAGTAAAATCTTACCGACCAATTAGTTTGCTCCTGGTGCTTTCTAAATTATTTGAGAAGTTACTTCTCATTAAACTGAAACCTCACTTGTCTTCACTGATTCCCAGCTTCCAGTTTGGATTCCAACCCCAACACTCCACAATTGAACAAATACATCGAATAACTGAAGTGATTAACCACGCATTTGAACGACGACAGTACTGCTCAGGAGTATTTCTTGATGTTAGTCAGGCATTTGATAAAGTTTGGCATACTGGACTAAAGTTTAAGCTGAAGAAATCTTTGCCACATCCTTTTTATGTGTTATTAAAATCTTACATAGAAAACAGATATTTTCAAGTAAAATTCCAAGATAGCCCTACAGAGCTTCATCCTATTAAGTCAGGCATACCACAAGGTAGTGTACTAGCACCAATTCTATACATATTGTATACTGCTGACCTACCAACAAAAGAAAACACAACTATAGCAACTTTTGCAGATGATACAGCCATTCTGTCAGCTCATGAAGATCCTACTACTGCTTCCCAAATTGTACAAGACCATCTTTCTGACTTAGAAATGTGGCTTAAGAAATGGAGAGTTAAAGTTAATGAATCTAAAAGTCACCACGTAACATTTACACTGCGTAAACGCTCATGTCCACCTGTTACTCTTAACAATCAGATTATTCCAGAAGCACAAGACGTGAAATATCTAGGGATGTACATTGACAGACGACTCACCTGGAAAAAACACATATGCACCAAACGCAAACAGTTAAATTTAAAATATTCCAAAATGCACTGGCTTCTTGGACCTAAATCACAACTCTCAGTGACAAGCAAACTAATCATCTACAAAACTATACTGAAACCAATTTGGACATATGGAATTCAACTATGGGGTACAGCAAGCAACTCAAACATCGAAATACTAGAACGTTTTCAAACCAAAACTCTGCGAACAATTGGTAAGATCCCCTGGTACATCAGTAATAAGTACATCTACAATGATTTTAAACTCCCAACAATCAAACAGGAGATCGCAGCATACAGCCTGTCCTACCAAAAGCGTCTCTACAGTCATCCCAATACACTGGCAATAAATCTACTTGACAACAGCAGCAGTACAACAAGCCGACTACAGAGAAACCAAGTCTTGGAATTGCAGTACAGATTTGCACCCAAATTATAAGCAAATTTATGGCCAATGGGCCATAGTTTGAAAAATTAAATTAATGTTATCATTGTTACTTATTGTTCAACTATTGAACAGATTGTAATTTTGCAAGTGTATTAAAAAAAAAAAAAAAAAAAAAAAACCAATTACCAGAAACAAAGGAAGCAAAGTATTTAGGAGTTACATTTGATACCAAACTTACATGGACCAAACAAATAGAAAATGTAATACAAAGAGCAGAGAGGTGCCTTTCACTGTGAAAATGTCTAACAGGAATGAAGTGGGGATGTTCCAGAGCAACTCTTAACACAACATACAATGTATATATAAAGCCATTATTACTTACTGCAGCAAAGTTCTTGTAACAGCAAACACAAAAAATATTCAAATCTTTCAAAACCATCTGAGACTAATTACAGGTGCTATCAAAACCACACAAATAGCAGCTATGGAAATACTAACCAACCAATACCCTATTGAATATGAAATAGAAAAATCTGATGTGTTGCACTCACATGACTTTCTCTACTCTTGTACTAACCATTCTAACAAACTCTTATTCCTGTCTCCATGTTAGTTAAGATAAACATTTGTACAAATTATCTTACTGGTTATGTCCTTGTAGGTGCAAGGGGAATATTAGAATACAGAAGGCTTTGTGCGACAGTCAAATCTTTTTGACCTTTGAGATTCCGTTCTCTTTGCACGATTAACATATAAAAAAATGAACAACATTGTTGCATTTCGCTAAAGTTCTAAGTTTTCTGAAACTCACACACATAACAAGGAATATCTCCAAAATGGTTCACCCTACAAGAAAATTTATTGAGACATAAATTGTGTGTTTTAGCAAGATCTACATTTTTTGTATAGTATAATTTGGTCTATCTCTAACGGTTTACCAGTTATGCAAAAGTCGTCCAGAGTAAATATGACTACAGGGGCTATAGCCAGAAAATTCAAGATATTCATTTCATTTGTCATAAAAATATCTCAAACATATGACATTTTAATCAAAATCGTTAGAGCCATTTTCAAGAAAATCAAAATTTTTGAAAAATCTTCCATGTAAAGGGTAGTTTATGGTGGGGCTATTTTCTTCAATATCTTTGTGTCCCATCCTTGAAAGACATTAAACTTAAATACCAACTTTGGTTTTTAACCGACTTTTCGTTTTTGAGCTACGCTGTTCGCAGACTGACAGACTGACACACAGACACACACACGGACCTTTTTCTAAAAATGCTTTTTTTGGATTCAGAGGGTCTCAAAACATATATTTCCGGTGAAATCTCGACATCGAATTTTTGGGTGGAATACAATATTTCCCCTAATTACCAGTAGAGAAAGTAAAAAGTGGCTCTTATTCAACATGAAAAGTTGATCAGACTCCCATTCAATACATGGCACAAGAGAAATTTTACACATACACTAAAGACTCAGGAGAGCGTTCTTTCCAAAATTCAAGACATCAAGAAGAATATATACCTTCCTAATTCAAAGGAAAACTTCATATCTAAAGTCAATCCGACACATACATTAGACATCACATATTATTTACACCTGACAGAAGAAGTTAAGAAAAGTGATACTCCAACTAGTGTTCTAAAATTATTGGCATTAGAGACAATCCATACTAGATTTCCAGAACATGAATGGCTCCATATTTATACTGATGGATCATTGATATCAAACCAAGATGGAGCAGGGGATGGAGTCACGTGTCACCTCTTTTCCTATAACAAATCTTTAAGTTATGAAACTACAAACTTTGATGGAGAAATTGAAGCAATTCGAATGGCCCTGCAAAATCTTTTGTATAGAATTTCACATTTTCATCAAGCAATTATTCTCTCAGATTCCAGGGCGGCAATTATAGCAATTACTTCCAAGTTGTAACCAAAAGACAAACAATTATAGAATGTTGGAAAATCCTTACCCATCTAACTGCACTTCAAAAACACCTAGTCTTCCAATGGATACCAGCTCACTGTGGACTGAGTGGTAATGAGAAAGCTGATTTTCTTGCTAAAAAGGGTACTGGCAATGTGCAGAAATCTATAGTTAATCTACCATTTTATGCAGCTAGAAGGTTAGTCAGCTCTGAATTAAAAAAAATTATTGCAAAATATTACTATGAAAAATCAAAAAATAAAAGATGGGAACTACCAAACATTCAAACAGTAATTCCTGAGTATCCTCGAAAAATGGCAGTTGCAAGCTTCAGGTTGATTACAGGACATGATTGTCTGGCAAAACATTTAAACAGAATTGTGATATATTCTTCACCACTCTGTCCTCTATGTGATCTGCAAGAGGAAATTGACCGAGACCACCTTCAAATATGCCCGGCCACTTCTAGCACCCCATCCATCAGTGAAAAATATTGGAGAGCAAGAGGATTAATGACTTCATTGTCAGAAATCCAGCATTAGCTAACAACAACATTATTTTAGGCGTGTATATTCTTTCACTAACAATTGAGCAATTGTTTTATTTTTAAAAAATATTTTGCAGTTAATCTGTGCTGTTAAACATTATTACAGATATTTCTCCTGTAAAATATCTGTCTATGCACCCTCCTCTTATTGATAAACCTAAAAGAGTTAAGCTTGACTTTTCAGCAATTCGAAGATGTTTTTCGGTGGTTTTGCTGAAAGTCCAGTTGGGATCATCTAGGTTTGCTGGGGTTGTATTTCGTATGCTTTGGGTGAAAACATATCTAAACCAGCACATTCATCACTGCATCTTATAGGCCTCTTAATGTTATTATTAAGTAACTTGATCTGTAGGGTCACTGAAAAGACAGGGACCTTTCTTACAGTTACTTCTTTTGATATGAAATATCATATCAGTTATTGGAATTAAATCCTAAAAATAAAAACGTTAAAGACAGTTTTTCATTGTTAATGTAATCAATGTCTGTCTCCTTAAAAACAGTGGTATATCTTTTTGGTACAAACAATTCCACAGGATCCTCATTGCCGTTTGGAAGTTTAATAGATATTGAGGGCCCAAATTTGGTGGTCACTTTTGTACCACTAAGGACCTTGTAAGGAACATTGTTTAATAGATTTCTAATCTGCAATACTTTGGTTTTCTTTATTTCATTAAATCATGTAGTGAAGTGCATCTTTGAAGGAAACTATATATATTTTAACAAATGCAATATATATTTTAGAAGTCAAAGCAGCATGAATAATCATGTGCAGAATAAAATTGGCACTCAAATAGTTTGCAAACGGAAACAGCATTGTTTAATTTGTACTCAGCAGCTAAAACCAAATTATCGGTATCATATGTCACACTCTAAAAGCTGCAAAAGTCACGAGATGCCTGGCCACTTTTGTTATATGCCAATGCTTAGTGCAGAAATACCATCACCAGAAAAGGTTTTATTTGAGTTTTACGATAGAGAATATACTCAAAGCACACGAATTGGAGACGAAAAATATCTTCATGTTCCAAATTTACTGTGCCTAGAACACTATTGTTTTCTTTGCAAGAAAACCAAAGATATGAGTGAAAGCTGCAATCAATATGGAAAACGCAGGCATGCGTTTTGGGGAGATGATTGCATTAAGCAGTTCATTGAATATCTGGACCAAAATAGACCTTTTTGTGAGAAGATAATTGCAATTGCACACAATGCCAGAGCCTATGATCTTATGTTTATCTTAGATTATGCAATAAATCAGAGATGGGTACCAGATTTAATAATGAATGGTGCTAAACTTTTTCGCATGAAAATGGAACATACATTTCTGGTTAGCCTGAAATCCAATTCGGGTGGATCAAGTTTCATTTTCTCACGTCCCAAAACCTTCGTAGTGACCCTCGTATGTATTAAATGAAGCAGGACGATTGAAGCAGGAAGTCTTAATAGTAAACATGTTACTGCACTTCTAAGTTGTGTCCACTTACCCTTCCTCTGGTGGGGAACTCTTCAGCAATCATAATCCTGATGGTTGTCGTCTTGCCTGCACCATTATGTCCCA
Organism: Tenodera sinensis; assembly: GCA_030765045.1. NCBI lineage: Eukaryota > Metazoa > Arthropoda > Insecta > Mantodea > Mantidae > Tenodera > Tenodera sinensis. The sequence goes on from CM060963.1 coordinate 191,702,684, forward strand.
ACAGACCAAACACTTCTCCAGCATCCACACAGAAGGAGATATTGCGCACGGCGACCTTGCCATGGTCCTCACAAAGAGAGCATCTTCTGGCACCTTCTTCATCATGACAGGTCATTTTCAGTCGCTTCTTGTGGTACTCCTTCCTCAAATTCTAAACACATTTCATTACAATAGCTGTGGCAGAGGTAACAGATAAACACTATGATGCATGTCTTTTCAATTAAAATCTAGATTCTACCAAAATTAACTTTATCTAAATTAAGATAACTTATATTAAAAATGATCTCACTTTTTAAAAATATTTTTAAAGCCAATGCTTGAAGCTATTCGATGGAATAGAATATGGCCATCAACCCCAAATAAAAGCTATGAAAAATACAAAAGAAAAACAATAGTTGTTAGCCAGGTAACCAAGTGAAATAAATGCTAGATCTTCTTCAGTACATTTGTGATTCCAACGTCTTATGGTATAGACGTGAATTCCGAATGAACACTGGCGAGTGCAAAAACGTATTGGTACTCTATAATTAGTAATTGCAATGCCAAGTATCCCAAAAGTAAACGTGCAGAATAAAGATATTACATAATTTATATCCACGGATATAAATAATACTTTGTGGAAGAAATTGCCAATGCACATTGATAAAGTGACAACATTTTGAGCTCGACGTATAAAAAGTTATGAAAGAAAACCATAAAAACAGCAATAATCCAAACACTTTCAGATCTTTACTACAAATACACATTTAAAAAGGGAAATAACTTTATCTTCACTAAAATATAGTTAATTTTGGTGGAATCTGAATTTTGGTTAAAAGAATATTAGCTCTTGTCATCTTTATCTGCTACCTAAAAGAAAATAGCCCATTGCTATCAGCTACAGTACTAAAACATAACCCTCAAACAATAAAAATTATATATTTTTCCTATGTTCAATCAGAACTTGTCCATGACATAGTCTGATGAGGAAATTCTATATATTGTCACCGCGTCCGCTGCATCTAATTGCCGACAACAGCAGTGTCACCCATCGCATTATTGTCGGCACTACCGCAAAGGAGCCGAAGGAAAGAGACAGAGAATGGCCGCATTGTTGGGGCGCTTGCCGAAAGAGAGAAAAGGATAGAGACTTCGAGAATCTTCTACTTTGTATTTCACCACAATAACTGAACGTTCCTGAAGCTTCCAGAATAGTGCCTGGGAGATATAAATAGCGGTAAAGTGTGAGAAAGGACAATTAGTTGAGTTGAGTTAGTTAGTTGAGTTGAGTTAGTTAGTTAGTATGAGAGTTCTTTGTGTTACGAATTCGGAGCCGTGCTGTTGGAGAATCGGAAAAGACTTTCTTGCTGTTGCAACGAGTGTACAAAGTGACTGTTTACGGAAATAAAAGTGTTTCTTTATCTCGACTACATCTGTCTTCTTTACTTCACACCCACCCAGAAGTCACACTGGTGTCAGGAGTGGGATCCGTCGAATTGCTCCTAGTTTCGTTACATCGTCGTTAGAAGTTGCAACGTTAGAACCAAGATGGAGGGAGATTCGGAAACCAGGATGATGGCAATGATGAAAGAATTATTCGCCGAAATGAAGACGGCAAACGACAACCTCGTTGCCGAGCTGAAAGAGATGAAGACGGAGCTATCGGCGAAAATTGATGGCGAACTGACTAGCGTGACGGAAGACGTGGAAGAACTCGGCGAAAAGGTGGAAGACCTCTGCCAGCATGTGGACGTCGTGGAGGACGACGGGGAACGTCTTGGCGCCCTGGTAGTAAGAGTTGACGAGAGCGTCAAAGCACTGGATGCCAGGGGCAGACGGAATAGCGCGGAGCCGGGGAGGGAGCACCTAGTGTCCGAGGCGACAGTTGCGCCCGTTTCAGATGATATGAGGGAAGACGTGGAACAACTCGGCGAACCGATTGGCGTGACGGAAGACGTGGAACAACTCGGCGAACTGATTGGCGTGACGGAAGACGTGGAACAACTCGGCGAACTGACTGGCGTGACAGAAGACGTGGAAGAACTCGGCGAAAAGGTGGAAGACCTCTGCCAGCATGTGGACGTCGTGGAGGACGACGGGGAACGTCTTGGCGCCCTGGTAGTAAGAGTTGACGAGAGCGTCAAAGTACTGGATGCCAGGGGCAGACGAAATAGCGCGGACTCGGGGAGGGAGCGCCTAGTGGCCGAGGAGACAGTTGCGCCCGTTTCAGATAACGAAAGTGTACGTCTCGGGGAAGACAAACGGGCAGTTCAGGGACGTCGTCGAGGATCCCCTGGGGGAGTGTGTCGGGTACGTAACCAACCAGGATATGACGTGGAGGACGATCAGCAGGGAAGCGCACAAGCAAACGAGCAACACGCGAGAACCGACTTGGCGTGGGACATGGGAGGACCGTCGGAGCCATCCAATCACCTGACGCATAGTGCTGTGAACGGAAGAACGGCGGACATCATCGTGGACGGCAGGATACAGGAGAGGCCGTGCCGAGCACGAGTGAACACGAGTGCAGCGGTGGACGTGACTCGCGCGGATGTGGCGGGGGTTGTTGCCGGACCCATCGGAAGCAAGGTGGCTGCGAAGGTTTGCCAGAGAGGTCGGCGGACATGGTACTCAGTGAACCGTTTCCAAGTGCGCAGGATGGCCCGTCAACACACCAGGAAGAAGGGCAACTGGACGAGGGACCGTCAAGACCGGCGGTACTGTTGCAGAATTTCGAAGCAGGATGGCATACATCGTCCTACCCGGACCAAGGGACACTATCCAACAGCGATACCTAGGATCGTGCCTCCTGGAGAAGAGGTTCGATGGGTTAGTCCACCGGTGCGCAAGGGAGATGCCGTAGTGATAGTGCTGGTCGGGACGACCAGCTCTGAGGAGGGAGCAGTGTCACCCATCGCATTATTGTCGGCACTACCGCAAAGGAGCCGAAGGAAAGAGACAGAGAATGGCCGCATTGTTGGGGCGCTTGCCGAAAGAGAGAAAAGGATAGAGACTTCGAGAATCTTCTACTTTGTATTTCACCGCAATAACTGAACGTTCCTGAAGCTTCCAGAATAGTGCCTGGGAGATATAAATAGCGGTAAAGTGTGAGAAAGGACAGTTAGTTAGTTGAGTTGAGTTAGTTAGTTAGTATGAGAGTTCTTTGTGTTACGAATTCGGAGCCGTGCTGTTGGAGAATCGGAAAAGACTTTCTTGCTGTTGCAACGAGTGTACAAAGTAACTGTTTACGGAAATAAAAGTGTTTCTTTATCTCGACTACATCTGTCTTCTTTACTTCACACCCACCCAGAAGTCACAATATGTAAATAAACTATAATGCATAAGAAAATAACAAGAAATATTCCACTTAATATATACAAAGTGATAGTTTTGTAATTAACGTCCTCCAACATAATGTCATATCGGACGGTGAATGAATGAAACGGGTGAAATGATGCTCAAATTAGCCTGAGATCCATGGAGCTTTAAGTTACCCGACATTCGTCTTCTCAGGATAAGGGGAAAACTTGGAAAGAACCTTACCAGGATAACTTACCCTAATCGAGACTCGAACTCGCGACCTCTTAAATGCGAGGCAGACACACTAACCATCACGCTACCGAGGGGGCACAAGTGATAGTGCTGCTGCTGCAGATTTTGCCAATTGATTGTACTTTAATTTCCTAAAGACAATAAGACTAAATAGTCAATAAGACTGTTCATCTCCAATGGATTCCAGCACACTGTGGAGTCATGGGGAATGAAGCTGCAGACTCACTTGCAATGAAAGGCACAACAATAAAACAAAAGTCTAAATTCAATTTCTCATATTCCTCAATAAAACGCTTGATCGTTAAAAAATTTTCTCATTCATACCTACAAGAAATAGAAACAAATGCCAAAGATAAAAAATGGATTACACTACTTTCCAACCCAGATATAATCCCCCAGAGACCAAGGAAAACAGCGGTTGCAGCCTTCCGACTATTGACAAATCACGACTGCTTAGCAAGTCATCTCTACAGAATAGGTATCTCAGCCTCACCAATATGTGTCCTGTGTAACGATCCAGCAGAAATGAATGAAGACCACTTGAAGACCTGTGAAGCATTAAGATCAGAAGAAACTACAGTTCAAAAGTATTGGAAAGCACGAATACTAATGGCTTCATTGCCAGATGCAAGGCACTAGAAAACAACAACAACAACAGTTTCCTAAGATGCTCTTTAGACGTTTTTCATTCTTTCTGTTTTCCCAATATAAATTTTCTTGCTGTGCAGTTAATTGGTATATTATATTACTGATATGATGCACTTCAGTTCAGAATGAGTAGATTTTGAATGGAATGTGTGGTTTTAGATGCCGGAATAATGTCCTGGTGTTTGAATATTTTCCGAAATTGGGTGTGGACTTTTGGTATGTGAATTTCGTGTGCCTACAATTTTCTTTTTCTGTTGACAGTGGTTTGCTATAGCATCTTTGGATTTTATTTTTATTTTGGATTTTTGTGTATTGCTTTTCTATTGAAACCATTATTTTCAGCTATTCTGTGGACTGTCTCTTTTTCTTTGTTAAATTCTGCTCTGTTGAGACGTAGTGAAAGAAACCTATCTACTATCAGACTGCTGGAGACAGCATACTGGTATGGTTTTGGATTAAAACCATTGAATTTTATATAGTTGTGAAACAGTATACACTGTATGTATGTGTGAAACAGTATACACTGCATGTATATGTATATATATATACAGGTGTCCCAAAAAACACCAATAACGCTTAGTATGTTGTGTGGAACGACAAAATGATTGGTTTTAAGATAGGAACTCCTGTCCGGAAATTCACGGTTTGGATGCTGTAGCACATCGAAGTGTGATATGGGTGTACGTTCACATTTCGTCAGTAAACCCAACATCGAACCGTCTATATTACTAACGGGCTTCAAACTGTGTACCTCCTACGTCATTGCAGAGCTTGTATCAGAGGTGGTGAGCCTCATGCACATGACCCAATACTTGTGATTCTCTTTGAAGATTTTCAATCGCTCCGTGGACTTGAGCCATAAGGTCCTCCGTTGACGTCGCAGGAGTGCCATGCACCTTATTGTTCGTACAACTCCACATAAAATAGTCGAAAGGTATCAGATCTGGCGACAATGCTGACCACAGAACTGGTCCACCTCTACTAATACATTGATTTGGATATGCAACGTTGAGGCGATTCAGCACATTTACATCAAAGCGCATTGGAGCTCATGTCGGCCATTTCAACAGCTGTGTACTGGTACGTGTCACACTGCTGTTAAAACGTTACTGTATCGGAAACTACAGAAGTAACGCAGAAGGATGCGCACCAAGGACTCTGTGGAGGAATTTAGCGTATGCACAGGAATATTATTGTGCTCAGATCGTTCATCCCAGTACACAGATAGCTAAAAGGCTGCATACTTTTGGTTCTCCAGCGTCCAAACAGTGCATTATATATATAGACACACACACACCAGGGGGTAATCGAATTAATCGTGAACTCAACTTAATTCGTACCTGTATTTGACTTAGTCCCATGCCATCTTCTCTGCCAAGAAGATTTATTGATATACATATATATATATATATATAATTATTGTTAAATGATAGGTATATTTCAATTGTACTCGTATAATTAAGGGTTATTTTGTGTGTATTTTAAGTCATAAATGTTAAAAAGACAAATTAACCTAGTTTTCTTAGAAAATTCAAACTTATTGTGAGACCCGAAGTATGGCCGTAAAACTACGTCACCGGGAACGCATCGCTAAGCAAGACAATATATGAACACATTACCCTAGTGAGGTGGTAATATTAAACTTTCTCTTGATCCGCCAACTACGAAAAGAGTGGACGCCTTTTTAATGCACGGTTCTAAATAAGTGATTGTAGAATAATTTAAAATTTGTGAACCAAGGTTTAAAGTGAAGGAGATATTATTTACCAATTTAGCTTCGAGAAGTTAAATTATGTAATGTGCATTAATCAATTAAAACTGTTGAATCAACGAGAAAAGAAGATGACCCATAATTAATTAGCAGCATAGATTCACCAACTTACAAACTGGCAAAATGGCTATCTAATAAATTTAATTCATTTCCTAAATTCGAAAGTTTAAGCATAAGAAACAGTTATGAACTAATAGGACACATCAAAGACTTCAAATTAACAGAAGAGGACACCCTTGTCTCCTTTGATGTAAAGTCACTATTTCCCAGTATACCAATAGAAAAACTCCCATCAATGATCAAAAATTGCCTCAAATCACTTGGAATGTTATCATCAGAAATTGCAGAATACATAGAAGTCACCAAATTATGCACAGAACAAAATTTCATCCAGTTCCAAGTAAAGTATTTCCGTCAAACTTCAGGTTTAGCAATGGGCAACCCTCTCTCACCATTCTTAGCAGATATTTACATGAGTTCATTGGAAATAAGGATCACAAAAGGTTTCCCGTGGATGTTCAAACTCTGGCAGCAATACGTAGATGACATATTTGCAATAGTTCCAAAAAGACACATCAGTGATGCATTAAAACTTCTGGACATACAGGACAAAAGTATAAATTTCACAGTGGAAGTAGAAAAAGATACTAAATTACCATTTTTAGATCTAAAATTAATCAAAAACAAGGATAGAATAAATTTAGGTATTCACAGAAAACCAACGCAGACAAACAACTACATAAAAGCTAATAGTTACAATCCAAGAAGCCACAAACAAGCAATTTTCAATATTCAAGATGCTCTCGGGCTTCGAGCCAGGTGTAGTGATGAAAAGACATCAACGTTTTCGGGAGATGTACACTCCCGAAACGTTGATGTCTTTTCATCACTACACCTGGCTCGAAGCCCGAGAGCATCTTGAATATGTTCGTCGCCAGGAAAGCTTCAAGTCAAATTTTCAATAGTTTAACACATAGATTGGTGAACATCCCTCTTTCAGCAGAAGAATACAAAACAGAATATTACAAAATAATTGAAATAGCACAAAAAAAGGCTTCCCTAAAGAATTAGTAGATAAACAAGTAAAATGAGCAGAAAAGAAAAAATTATTAAAAGAAACTACAACTCTCACAGCAGCAAAAACAAAAATGACATTCAAAAAATTCACATATCATCCATGGGCCTTTGATAAATTTAAAAAAGTGTTCAAGGAATACAACATTCAGGTAGCACCAGTAAACCATTACTCCATAACAAACCTACCACTTTCAAACATCAAAGATGCTATTCCACCTAACAAAAAATCTGGCATATACCAAATTGAATGCAGTGATTGTAATGAAATATACATAGGAAAAACCAAAAGAAATTTACAAATTAGATCCAAGGAACACGTTAGGAACATCAAGAGTAAACAATTAGAAAAATCAGCAGTTGCGTTTCACTTTTGGACAGAAAATCATGACATAAAGCTAGAACCAAAACTTCTCAAATACATAACCGGAAAATAAGAACTGTCCATATGGGAACAAATCTTCATTTTAAAAAATAGAAACGAGTATTTAATTTCGACATTCCTCAGAAAGATATTTTCAGCAAGTTCATTGAACCATTACCAGAAGAAACATCAGAAGAAGCATCGCCATCCGCACCATGAAGCACCATGGAAACTCAGTTATTGTCCGGTTGATAATGGAGGAAAGTTAACCTTCGAAACGCGGTTCCGGTAAATTATGTTATAAGTGTTGTTCAGTGTTATTAATTGACTCACCTTTTAAATTAAATTAATTACAACAACACTGTTTTCAAACTTCTATGTAAGTGGTGCGGTTTTTGTAATTATTTTTAACGTTGTGTCTTTGAGCTATTGAGATCTTTGTGATCTCTGGGTGTAGTAACGGATGGAATGAAAAATCACACGATGTTTCTTCACCACAATGTATTATTTTATTAACACTTTATCGATATTTTACATTAAATAATTCCTCTTAGCACCATTCTAAATGGTTTAAAACCTTTCCACTTTTTGATTTAGTGGAACTAATGCTTGATTAAAGTCTGGTGAAAATTCTATGTTCACACTACCTAAATATGTCCTTTCACTTCGATTACACACACGCGAATGGGCAGACTATGGCGTCACCTCACGCGACACCGCCTTTTTCGTATACATCCGCGTATGCGTCCATCAAATAGTTCTTTCTTGTTAGGGAAGCGATCCCTAACCATCCTCCCTTACTTTTATTATGGAACACATATAATTCTAATATTTATACATATATATTAAAATCAAATATGGAAAGATTTATGACGTCTTTGGGCAAACTTAGTTGTTCGTAACAATGAACATTTGCAACACGTTTTCGTCATTTGATCAAATCATACCAACATCAAAAAAAACAAATTACACTTTTAACAAATATTCACATAAACAATTTTCTTTTGGGGTCTTCTAATATTCTGTCTCAAAAGGAAGATAATTAATATAAAAAATTTACTAAATTTTTCAAAAATAGGATAAAATTCCAAATTATAAACAATCTGGCATTTATCAATTTAGCTGTTTGGATTGTGATAGGATTTATATTAGTAATACTAAATATCATTTAGAAACCAGAATAAAAGGGCATTTTAGAAATATTAAATATTAACAAATTGATAAATCAGCTGTGGCGGATCATCTTTGGTCATTTAATCATGAAAATAATCCAGAGGTTAAATTATTAAAACAATTAAATGGACCTATAGATTTAATGGTTGGGTAAAAGATATTTATTCTAAAAAGCAAGAACTGTGTTATGAATTTTGAAATACCACCAATAGATTGTATTCATAGAGTTTTGTTTTTAGAGATTGGTGACAGATAGTTTTAAAATGACTATGGTAACTTGTTTGTATAGCTTTGAAAATAAATTGGATTACAGCTTGAAACATGTCAGCTGTGAAAAATTTTGCAATATTAGTAAGATAAGTGGAGCTTTTAGTTTCTAATTTGTTCTTATTTTAGAGCTTCTAGTTATTTATCTTTCACTCCAAAACATACTTATTCGGCTACAACAATGCAAGAATATTCTTATTTTGTGAGATTCCAAGGCAGCAATTCAAGCTGTAACATCAACATCCTATCCAAAGATGAAAAAAATTCTGGAAATAGAAAATATAATCCAAAACATTAAAAAACTTGGAAAACGTGTAGTTTTATAATGGATTCTAGCCCATTGTGGAATTCAGGGGAATGAAAAGGCTGATATATTAGCAAAAATAGGATGTAAAATTAAACAGAAATAAATAAAACCCTTTTCATATGAATCAATTAAAAGGATTATAAAGAAAAAAATTAATGATAAATCTGGACTAACTAAAACAATTGGTAACTGAAATATGAAAGTTCTTGTAGAAAATCCCTCTGTAATTTCAGAGTTGCCATGTAAATCTGTTGTTGCCATGATGAGGCTTGCTACTGGACATGATTGCCTGGGAAAACATCTCCATAGAATTGGTATACTAACTTCTCCAAATTGTGTATTGTGCTCTCAAGATATAGAAATAGAGAACATCTACAAAGCTGTGCAGGTTTACAAAATTATCAAGATATAATATCTAAGTACTGGGAAGCAAGAAGGGGAATGACTTCATTGTTGACTCCAGAGCATTAGCTACATACGAGGGCCGTTTTTTTATTCAACCTTTGATAGGCTATAAATAAAAGATAAGTTGATAGAAAACAATTATTTTATTACCAAAAGTTTTGTACACTAATGGTTACTTTTCAACATAATCACCGAAAAGATTGAGACATTTGTCATACCTGTGGACAAGCTTTGCAATACCCTCTTCAAAAAATGTTGCCGCAAATGATTTCAAATGAGCACTGATGTTGTTTTGAAGTTCTTTGTTGGTTCGAAAGTGCTACCCGCCTAGCCACGTCTTCACCACGTCTTCAGTTTAGGGAAAAGATGAAAGTCGCTGTGTGCCAGGTCAGGACTGTACAGCGGATGATCAAAAATGTCCCATTGACATTGTTCAAGGAGCCGTTGGGTTGTGCCGGCAATGTGAGGATGAGCGTTGTCATGGATCAACACAATTCCTGAAGTCAGCATTCCTCTTCATTTGTTTTGAATGGCTCTCCGCAAACGTCATAAAGTTTCATAATAAACAGCTGCATTGATAGTGGTTCCGGGCTGCATGAACTTTACAAGCAACACACCTTTTTGGTCCCGAAACATGGTAACCATAACCTTTCTGTTGTTTGAATTGTTTTGCCTTGTTTGGTGAATTTGGATGCATCCATTGTTGTGATTGTCGTTTTGTTTCCGGTGTGTGATATTGGATCTAAGTTTCATTTCCAGTAACAATTGATTTCAAAAAGCTCTCTCCTTCATTGCGATAATGGTCAAGGAAATTCAGAGCTGATGCCATTCAGTGACTTTTGTGGGTGACCGTCAACATTTTTGGAGTCCAACGAGCACAAAGTTTTTTGTAGCCTAAATGTTCAGTAGTGATAGAGTACGACAGATCTTGAAACTTCTGGAATTTCCATAGACAAAGCAGTTACGGTGAACCTACGATTTTCTCTAACCATTCTGTCAACTTGTTCAACGAGGTCGGCTGTAATGACGGACTTGCGTCCTTGGCCCTCTTCATCATGCATGTCATTTCGGCCATCATTAAACTTTCTGCACCATTCACGCACAACACCATTAGTCATGAAGTTATCACCATACACTTGACTCATTCTCTGATGAATTTCTGCTGCACTGTTCCCTTCTGCTTGCAGAAACCGAATTACACTTTGTAACTCACACTTGGTGGAAGCAACAATGATGGCATCCATGTTACCGTGGCTGTAGTGCAGGCATGTCAAACAGCACTCGCCAAGTGTGAAAATATTCCCCTATTTTCCCTCCCTTCAAATCGGAGAGCGAGAAAAACAAAGCGAAAACCAGTTCTACTAGCGCGTGCTACTGCAGTTAAGGAGGGGTGGACTCCTCTCTTCACACCCTGGGAGTGATGTTTGACATGCCTGCTGTAGTGCAACACAGACTGATGCCTTGAGGTCGGCTATGGGGGAGTGTGTAGTGTGAGAGTTGCACAGTAGCCTACAGTACATGTCCACTTTCTGCCGCTCACGTAGCTTCTATACTAAGCAATCGGAGGTTGAAATAAAACTGCCCTCGTACATACATTTTTCTATATTGAAATGTTGTCTTTCAGTATAAAGATTACTTCATACAGTATTGCTTATATTTGAAATGTTATGAATATATCTTAAAATTTATGATATCTTCATCAAAAAAATTTGTTATTTTTTAGAGAATTAAGAATAACAAATGTTTTCAAGTGATGTTGGGAGATTATCTTCCAGATATTTGTGTTGAATCCTTAGAAGGTTCATATTTAGCTTACTGTTTGTTTTTGAGTTATTCTGTTTACACACACATACACAAACACACACACAGACCTTATTTAGGTTCAGGGCCTCTCAAAACAGGTATGTTAGATAAAACATCAGTATTACATGTAATAGAATACATTGTGGCATATGTACAAGTTACCTGAACTACAACAATTGGTGGATTTGGAATTAAACCATCGAATATGTCTGCTACTTTCTGCCGTTCTTCCTTCACGTCATTATCCTCATTCTCGCCAATGTCATCGTTGTCCACACTAACCTTTTCACCGCCACCACAGCTCTGAAATCAATCACACGATATCATGTGAGAGGACGATGTATCGTAGCATTTGGCTTTTTAAATATGTAAAAGTTGTAACACCATTTTCCATTATGTAATCCTAATGTAATCTATTCAATTGTGAAACAATAATCATTGAAGCTAACAATTGGGCATAATTATACTAGCATCCTTAAAACTCATAGTAGTTTCCTAGAAAAGATAACACAGATTAAATCCAAATTGAACATTCCTAACACCAGAGAAAATCTACTTATAAGAGAAAATCCATTGGAATTATTACAACCTACCTTCAGTTTGGAATTAATAGAGGAAATAAGTAAATCAGACACACCAAAAGAAATACAAAAACTTCTAGCTCTGGAAACAATCAATACTAGGTATCCCACAGAAGAATGGCTGCACATATATACTGATGGATCCTCCAAGGAAAACCTTACTGGAGCTGAAGTTACGTGTTCACATTTTTCCTTTTATCATTCTGTTGGCAGAGACACAACAAATTATGATGGAGAAATAGAGGCTATACACATTGCTCTCCGACAATTATTAAATCTTCCCTTAAATAAATTTAACAAGGCAGTAATTCTTTCAGATTCTAAAGCTGCAATTCAAGGAATATGTTCAAATACTACAAAGAAGTCAACAAAAATTAGAGAATGCTACAAAATGTTAACACAACTCCAAAAAGTTAATAAGACTGTTCATCTCCAATGGATTCAGCACACTGTGGAGTCATGGGGAATGAAATTGCTGACTGACTTGCAAAGAAAGGCACAAGAATAAAACAAAAATCTAAATTCAATTTCTCATATTCCTCAATAAAACGCTTGATCATTAAAAAATTTTCTCGTTCATACCTACAAGAAATAGAAACAAATGCCAAAGATAAAAAATGGATTACACTACTTTCCAACCCAGATATAATCCCCCAGAGACCAAGGAAAACAGCGGTTGCAGCCTTCCGACTATTGACAAATCACGACTGCTTAGCAAGTCATCTCTACAGAATAGGTATCTCATCCTCACCGATATGTGTCCTGTGTAATGATCCAGCAGAAATGAACGAAGACCACTTGAAGACCTGTGAAGCATTAAGATCAGAAGAAACTACAGTTCAAAAGTATTGGAAAGCACGAATGCTAATGGCTTCATTGCCAGATGCAAGGCACTAGAAAACAACATACTAGCTTCATTATTAACTTGTGTGGGATTTGTTTATTACCACTCATCTAAATGGGAAAAGTGAGGGTTATAATGGAAAACGTAATTAATATGTGCTAAAGGTAAGGACAAGTGCTATTAACAGGCTGGTAGAAAAGGACAGACAATAGAACATGAGGTAAATTTGTATACCAATGTAAACAATAGTGATTGTGATAACATATTATGCAAATGTCTTTAATACAATGTTGAAACTGAAGGAAATATAGGTAAACCAAATATTTTAAGATCCTTCTCCAGGACATAAGAAATACCTTACGTACTGGTGTTTTCAGAACCAAAGAAATTAAACAGGTTATACTCAAGGCTCTAGCAGCTCTAAAGAAATTAGAAAACTCTTTCAATATTATTGTAAAAGATAAGTAATATTAGGAGGCTCCATATTAGTAAGTAGCCTAAAAAGGAAGAAGCAACTTAATACTAACTAAAACCAGAGTAACTAACCATTTTGCTACCATATGTTATTTCAACATAACTATCATGAAAACAGGAGAGTGATCACTTTGGATAGTTAATACAACTTAAAACTCTAGATAACATAAAAAAGTAGCCAAAGCACTGGTTGAAACCAAAAATTTATAATTAAAAACATGCACTGTATAAACAATCCACTTATCTTAGACAAATAAAATGCTTATATAATTAGCATTATATAAAATATGTATTATTTAGTAAGATACTGAAAGTTGGTCATGATGAGACAATGCAATCACGCAAAACTGCAGGACAAGTATACCCAGAAAAATGATGTACTCTTTAAACAGCTTAAAATTGTTTAAAGTTAAATAAAAAATCTCTTACTTATACATAAAGTTATAGAGTTATCCTAAATAGAATAAAAATGAAGCAAAAATACAGCATAATAATTGGAATATCAACTAGGGAACAAACTGCAATAGAAATATTAACATCTTCCTAGAAGAAATAACAGAAAAGAATACTATAAATGAGATAAATCATATCCAGTGAGTATTCAAATGAAAGGGAATTAAAACAGGTGATGATTACACCAACTTATAGTAAAATCAGAAATGGTTCATTCCACTATGCTCCAGTTTTTCAAAACTACAGCCGATTTTTAGTCATTATAACAAATTTCATATTCTGCCACAATACCAACTTGGGTTCCAAAAAAAAGATATTAACCACAAATGCAATTAAAAAGGAAATCACAAATGCAATTGGTAAAAAGAAATGTGTAGTAATAGCTATATGCTTTAATCTGTCAAGAGGTTTTGGCTCCTGAAATATTGGTATACTAGTAGAAAAATTGGAAAAACATGAGATTAGGGGAATTCCATTATAATGAATAATATCCTACTTGTAAAATAGACAACATTGTTTAGAAATAATAGGTAGGGAATCTGAAAAAAATTAAATCACCTTGCAGATCTATAAAACATGGTGTTTTGCAAGAGTCAAAATTAGGTTCATATTTATTACGTCTTTACATGAACTGCTTATGTAAGTTAATAAGAAGTGAAGGAGGATATGGATAGCACATCAATTATACATAGTAAATGGTAATAGAGGAACAGAGGAACAAAATAAAGCAGCTAAACTATAAAACACACTAAGTGAACAGATTAAATATGGCACTAAACATAAATAACACTAAAATGGATGAAAATTAGGTAAAAAGGATACACATAAACACACAAACAACAGCAGAAACACTCAGATGGGTCACAAAAACAAATTACTTGGGATCAAAATGCAATAGCCATTGTTCTGAGATCAATGGAGTATTGGTATGTATAAAGAAACAAGAGCAAAACTTTTTTCTTGTCACCATAATTATTCACTCTTTTAAGTGCTAATAAAAAATTTAAAGGCTGTGAAAACAAACAGAAAGCAGACAATACAAAACAGACAGTTATAAAAGCACAAAGCCATACTTTTTTCATATTCTGTTCTGCAGTATTCTCCCCATCTGGATCAATCTAAATGAGGATGATCAGTTGTACAGGACATTTCTTATGCTGCCATCTCTTCAGCTGCAGGCAATCTCCTCCATTTCACTTTGTTGCAATTTATTAAACATGAGCACTGGCATCGGCATCAGTCAGGGAAATGCTAAGAACTTGGTTGTCTTGGTTGAGTTGGTAGTCATGATGGACAGCTGTTAGACTTACTGATCTGGCTACTGTGTAATGAGGTGCTTCCGCAGTGTAGGAAACGCAACTCTTCTGGCTTTCAATGTGACTTGACACCCAATAACTATTCTGATCTCCTGTAATGTAGGAAAATGCACCTCTTCTCTGGATAAGAAAGGTATATGTTACAATCTCCTGTAGTACAGGCAATATATCTCTTCATTGTAGTCCAAGTGTCTCTGTAATATTAAGTTAATTTAAAAGGAGAAGCATTATATATAGTGATGTCCTGATCATTGTGAACGTTTTTAGTTGCTTTTATATATTCAGGTAGACAATCACTTACTTGTAGTTGTAGATAAACAGGAGCGCTTTCGTGGAGGTTACGTCCACATCCTCAGCCAGTAGCAACTGTTGTTTGAAGTCCGAGTTTGGTGCCTTGTACACTCTCCTTCGCTCTGGTGGTAGAAGTTGCAAATATAATCAAATCTGGTGCAGAGGGAATTTCAAAATTGCAGACATGACTGGAGTTTAAGTGAATAAAATATTTCTCCCAAAGGTCCAAATCTAATACAGAAGTGACTGGTTTTAGCAGTTTGATGTTGTTTCCAATGTTGTGATTCTCGTTCCAAAAATGGTGTGCCACCGCAGATTTCTCACACTGTTTGTTGAGAATGTGTCTCCTGTGTTCTTTTAGTCTTATATTCAGGTTCCTTTTTGTTTTACCTATGCAGAACTTCTCACAATCGTCACAATTGATCTTGTAGATTCCTGTAGTGCAGGAAATAAGCCTCTTCTCTGGATTACGTGTATATATGTTATAAACTCCTTTAGTGTAGGAAATGCATCACTTCTTTAGCTTCCAAGAGGGTATCTTAAAATCTCCAGTAGTTTGCAATTCCATCTGGCATAGGAAACACCTGTTCGCAGGATTCTAAATATATATGTTACAATCTCTTGTGGTTTCAGAAATGCACCTCTTCTCACAATTACATGTGTGTATGTTCCAATCTGCTGTAGTATAGGAAACCCACCTCTGCTATGGATTATATGTGTGTATGTTCCAATCTCTTGTAGTATAGGAAACCCACCTCTTCTATGGATTACATATGAGTATGTTCCAATCTCCTGTAGTATAGGAAACCCACCTCTTCTATGGATTACATGTGAGTATGTTCCAATCTCCTGTAGTATAGGAAACCCACCTCTGCTATGGATTACATGTGAGTATGTTCCAATCTCCTGTAGTATAGGAAACCCACCTCTTCTATGGATTACATGTGAGTATGTTCCAATCTCCTGTAGTATAGGAAACCCACCTCTTCTATGGATTACATGTGAGTATGTTCCAATCTCCTGTAGTATAGGAAACCCACCTCTGCTATGGATTACATGTGTGTATGTTCCAATCTGCTGTAGTATAGGAAACCCACCTCTGCTATGGATTACATGTGAGTATGTTCCAATCTCCTGTAGTATAGGAAACCCACCTCTTCTATGGATTACATGTGTGTATGTTCCAATCTCCTGTAGTATAGGAAACCCACCTCTTCTATGGATTACATGTGTGTATGTTCCAATCTCCTGTAGTATAGGAAACCCACCTCTTCTATGGATTACATGTGAGTATGTTCCAATCTCCTGTAGTATAGGAAACCCACCTCTGCTATGGATTACATGTATGTATGTTCCAATCTCCTGTAGTATAGGAAACCCACCTCTTCTATGGATTACATGTGTGTATGTTCCAATCTCCTGTAGTATAGGAAACCCACCTCTTCTATGAATTACATGTGTGTATGTTCCAATCTCCTGTAGTATAGGAAACCCACCTCTTCTATGGATTACATGTGTGTATGTTCCAATCTCCTGTAGTATAGGAAACCCACCTCTTCTATGGATTACATGTGTGTATGTTCCAATCTGCTGTAGTATAGGAAACCCACCTCTTCTATGGATTACATGTGAGTATGTTCCAATCTGCTGTAGTATAGGAAACCCACCTCTTCTATGGATTACATGTATGTATGTTCCAATCTCCTGTAGTATAGGGAACCCACCTCTTCTATGGATTACATGTGTGTATGTTCCAAACTCCTGTAGTATAGGAAACCCACCTCTTCTATGGATTACATGTGTGTATGTTCCAATCTCTTGTAGTGTAGGAAACCCACCTCTTCTATGGATTACATGTGTGTATGTTCCAATTTCTTGTAGTATAGGAAACCCACCCTTCTATGGATTACATGTGTGTATGTTCCAATTTCTTGTAGTATAGGAAACCCACCCTTCTATGGATTACATGTGTGTATGTTCCAATCTCCTGTAGTATAGGAAACCCACCTCTTCTATGGATTACATGTGTGTATGTTCCAATCTCTTGTAGTATAGGAAACCCACCTCTTCTATGGATTACATGTGTGTATGTTCCAATCTGCTGTAGTATAGGAAACCCACCTCTTCTATGGATTACATGTATGTTCCAATCTCTTGTAGTATAGGAAACCCACCTCTTCTATGGATTACATGTGTGTATGTTCCAATCTCTTGTAGTATAGGAAACCCACCTCTGCTATGGATTACATGTGAGTATGTTCCAATCTCTTGTAGTATAGGAAACCCACCTCTTCTATGGATTACATGTATGTATGTTCCAATCTCTTGTAGTATAGGAAACCCAGCTCTTCTATGGATTACATGTGTGTATGTTCCAATCTCTTGTAGTATAGGAAACCCAGCTCTTCTATGGATTACATGTATGTATGTTCCAATCTCTTGTAGTATAGGAAACCCACCTCTTCAATGGATTACATGTATGTATGTTCCAATCTCTTGTAGTATAGGAAACCCACCTCTTCTATGGATTACATGTGTGTATGTTCCAATCTCTTGTAGTATAGGAAACCCAGCTCTTCTATGGATTACATGTATGTATGTTCCAATCTCTTGTAGTATAGGAAACCCACCTCTTCAATGGATTACATGTATGTATGTTCCAATCTCTTGTAGTATAGGAAACCCACCTCTTCTATGGATTACATGTGTGTATGTTCCAATCTCTTGTAGTATAGGAAACCCAGCTCTTCTATGGATTACATGTATGTATGTTCCAATCTCTTGTAGTATAGGAAACCCACCTCTTCTATGGATTACATGTATGTATGTTCCAATCTCTTGTAGTATAGGAAACCCAGCTCTTCTATGGATTACATGTGTGTATGTTCCAATCTCTTGTAGTATAGGAAACCCAGCTCTTCTATGGATTACATGTATGTATGTTCCAATCTCTTGTAGTATAGGAAACCCACCTCTTCAATGGATTACATGTATGTATGTTCCAATCTCTTGTAGTATAGGAAACCCAGCTCTTCTATGGATTACATGTATGTATGTTCCAATCTCTTGTAGTATAGGAAACCCAGCTCTTCTATGGATTACATGTATGTATGTTCCAATCTCTTGTAGTATAGGAAACCCACCTCTTCTATGGATTATATGTATGTATGTTCCAATCTCTTGTAGTATAGGAAACCCAGCTCTTCTATGGATTACATGTGTGTATGTTCCAATCTCTTGTAGTATAGGAAACCCAGCTCTTCTATGGATTACATGTATGTATGTTCCAATCTCTTGTAGTATAGGAAACCCACCTCTTCAATGGATTACATGTATGTATGTTCCAATCTCTTGTAGTATAGGAAACCCACCTCTTCTATGGATTACATGTGTGTATGTTCCAATCTCTTGTAGTATAGGAAACCCAGCTCTTCTATGGATTACATGTATGTATGTTCCAATCTCTTGTAGTATAGGAAACCCACCTCTTCTATGGATTACATGTATGTATGTTCCAATCTCTTGTAGTATAGGAAACCCAGCTCTTCTATGGATTACATGTGTGTATGTTCCAATCTCTTGTAGTATAGGAAACCCAGCTCTTCTATGGATTACATGTATGTATGTTCCAATCTCTTGTAGTATAGGAAACCCACCTCTTCAATGGATTACATGTATGTATGTTCCAATCTCTTGTAGTATAGGAAACCCACCTCTTCTATGGATTACATGTGTGTATGTTCCAATCTCTTGTAGTATAGGAAACCCAGCTCTTCTATGGATTACATGTATGTATGTTCCAATCTCTTGTAGTATAGGAAACCCACCTCTTCAATGTATTACATGTATGTATGTTCCAATCTCTTGTAGTATAGGAAACCCACCTCTTCTATGGATTACATGTGTGTATGTTCCAATCTCTTGTAGTATAGGAAACCCACCTCTTCTATGGATTACATGTGTGTATGTTCCAATCTCCTGTAGTATAGGAAACCCAGCTCTTCAATGGATTACATGTATGTATGCTCCAATCTCTTGTAGTATAGGAAACCCACCTCATCTATGGATTACATGTGTGTATGTTCCAATCTCCTGTAGTATAGGAAACCCACCTCTTCAATGGATTACATGTATGTATGTTCCAATCTCTTGTAGTATAGGAAACCCACCTCTTCAATGGATTACATGTATGTATGTTCCAATCTCCTGTAGTATAGGAAACCCACCTCTTCTATGGATTACATGTGTGTATGTTCCAATCTCTTGTAGTATAGGAAACCCAGCTCTTCTATGAATTACATGTGTGTATGTTCCAATCTCTTGTAGTGTAGGAAACCCACCTCTTCTATGAATTACATGTGTGTATGTTCCAATCTCTTGTAGTGTAGGAAACCCAGCTCTTCTATGGATTACATGTGTGTATGTTCCAATCTCTTGTAGTGTAGGAAACCCACCTCTTCTATGGATTACATGTGTGTATGTTCCAATCTCTTGTAGTATAGGAAACCCAGCTCTTCTATGGATTACATGTGTGTATGTTCCAATCTCTTGTAGTGTAGGAAACCCACCTCTTCTATGAATTACATGTGTGTATGTTCCAATCTCTTGTAGTATAGGAAACCCAGCTCTTCTATGGATTACATGTGTGTATGTTCCAATCTCTTGTAGTATAGGAAACCCACCTCTTCTATGGATTACATGTATGTATGTTCCAATCTCCTGTAGTATAGGAAACCCACCCCTTCTATGGATTACATGTATGTATGTTCCAATCTCCTGTAGTATAGGAAACCCACCTCTTCTATGGATTACATGTATGTATGTTCCAATCTCTTGTAGTATAGGAAACCCACCTCTTCTATGGATTACATGTGTGTATGTTCCAATCTCTTGTAGTATAGGAAACCCAGCTCTTCTATGAATTACATGTGTGTATGTTCCAATCTCTTGTAGTATAGGAAACCCAGCTCTTCTATGGATTACATGTGTGTATGTTCCAATCTCTTGTAGTATAGGAAACCCACCTCTTCTATGGATTACATGTATGTATGTTCCAATCTCCTGTAGTATAGGAAACCCACCCCTTCTATGGATTACATGTATGTATGTTCCAATCTCCTGTAGTATAGGAAACCCACTCCTTCTATGGATTACATGTGTGTATGTTCCAATCTGCTGTAGTATAGGAAACCCACCTCTTCTATGGATTACATGTGTGTATGTTCCAATCTCCTGTAGTATAGGAAACCCACCTCTTCTATGGATTACATGTGTGTATGTTCCAATCTCCTGTAGTATAGGAAACCCACCTCTTCTATGGATTACATGTATGTTCCAATCTGCTGTAGTATAGGAAACCCACCTCTTCTATGGATTACATGTATGTTCCAATCTGCTGTAGTATAGGAAACCCACCTCTTCTATGGATTACATGTGTGTATGTTCCAATCTGCTGTAGTATAGGAAACCCACCTCTTCTATGGATTACATGTGTGTATGTTCCAATCTCCTGTAGTATAGGAAACCCACCTCTTCTATGGATTACATGTGTGTATGTTCCAATCTCCTGTAGTATAGGAAACCCACCTCTTCTATGGATTACATGTGTGTATGTTCCAATCTGCTGTAGTATAGGAAACCCACCTCTTCTATGGATTACATGTGTGTATGTTCCAATCTCCTGTAGTATAGGAAACCCACCTCTTCTATGGATTACATGTGTGTATGTTCCAATCTGCTGTAGTATAGGAAACCCACCTCTTCTATGGATTACATGTGTGTATGTTCCAATCTCCTGTAGTATAGGAAACCCACCTCTTCTATGGATTACATGTGTGTATGTTCCAATCTCCTGTAGTATAGGAAACCCACCTCTTCTATGGATTACATGTGTGTATGTTCCAATCTCTTGTAGTACAGGAAACCCACCTCTGCTATGGATTACATGTGTGTATGTTATAATCTCTTGTAGTATAGGAAACCCACCTCTGCTATGGATTACATGTGTGTATGTTATAATCTCTTGTAGTATAGGAAACCCACCTCTGCTATGGATTACATGTGTGTATGTTATAATCTCTTGTAGTACAGGAAACCCACCTCTTCTATGCATTACATGTGTGTATGTTATAATCTCTTGTAGTATAGGAAACCCACCTCTTCTATGGATTACATGTGTGTATGTTATAATCTCTTGTAGTATAGGAAACCCACCTCTGCTATGGATTACATGTGTGTATGTTATAATCTCTTGTAGTATAGGAAACCCACCTCTGCTATGGATTACATGTGTGTATGTTATAATCTCTTGTAGTATAGGAAACCCACCTCTGCTATGGATTACATGTGTGTATGTTCCAATCTCTTGTAGTATTGGAAACCCACCTCTGCTATGGATTACATGTATGTTCCAATCTCTTGTAATATAGGAAACCCACCTCTGCTATGGATTAAATGTGTGTATGTTCCAATCTCTTGTAGTATAGGAAACCCACCTCTGCTATGGATTACATGTGTGTATGTTCCAATCTCTTGTAGTATAGGAAACCCACCTCTGCTATGGATTACATGTATGTTCCAATCTCCTGTAATATAGGAAACCCACCTCTGCTATGGATTACATGTGTGTATGTTCCAATCTCTTGTAGTATAGGAAACCCACCTCTGCTATGGATTACATGTGTGTATGTTCCAATCTCTTGTAGTATAGGAAACCCACCTCTGCTATGGATTACATGTATGTTCCAATCTCTTGTAATATAGGAAACCCACCTCTGCTATGGATTACATGTGTGTATGTTCCAATCTCTTGTAGTATAGGAAACCCACCTCTGCTATGGATTACATGTGTGTATGTTCCAATCTCTTGTAGTATAGGAAACCCAACTCTGCTATGGATTACATGTGTGTATGTTCCAATCTCTCGTAGTATAGGAAACCCACCTCTGCTATGGATTACATGTGTGTATGTTCCAATCTCTTGTAGTATAGGAAACCCACCTCTGCTATGGATTACATGTGTGTATGTTCCAATCTCTTGTAGTATAGGAAACCCACCTCTGCTATGGATTACATGTATGTTCCAATCTCTTGTAATATAGGAAACCCACCTCTGCTATGGATTACATGTATGTTCCAATCTCTTGTAGTATAGGAAACCCACCTCTGCTATGGATTACATGTATGTTCCAATCTCTTTTAGTATAGGAAACCCACCTCTGCTATGGATTACATGTATGTTCCAATCTCTTGTAGTATAGGAGACCCACCTCTGCTATGGATTACATGTGTGTATGTTCCAATCTCTTGTAGTATAGGAAACCCACCTCTTGTATGGATTACATGTATGTTCCAATCTCTTGTAGTATAGGAAACCCACCTCTGCTATGGATTACATGTATGTTCCAATCTCTTGTAGTATAGGAAACCCACCTCTGCTATGGATTACATGTATGTATGTTCCAATCTCTTGTAGTATAGGAAACCCACCTCTGCTATGGATTACATGTATGTATGTTCCAATCTCTTGTAGTAAAGAAAACCCACCTCTGCTATGGATTACATGTATGTTCCAATCTCTTGTAGTATAGGAAACCCACCTCTGCTATGGATTACATGTATGTTCCAATCTCTTGTAGTATAGGAAACCCACCTCTGCTATGGATTACATGTATGTTCCAATCTCTTGTAGTATAGGAAACCCACCTCTGCTATGGATTACATGTATGTTCCAATCTCTTGTAGTATAGGAAACCCACCTCTGCTATGGATTACATGTATGTTCCAATCTCTTGTAGTATAGGAAACCCACCTCTGCTATGGATTACATGTATGTTCCAATCTCCTGTAGTACAGGAAACCCACTCCTTCTATGGATTACATGTGTGTATGTTCCAATCTCTTGTAGTATAGGAAACCCACCTCTGCTATGGATTACATGTGTGTATGTTCCAAACTCCTGTAGTATAGGAAACCCACCTCTGCTATGGATTACATGTGTGTATGTTCCAATCTCCTGTAGTATAGGAAACCCACCTCTGCTATGGATTACATGTGTGTATGTTCCAATCTCCTGTAGTATAGGAAACCCACCTCTGCTATGGATTACATGTGTGTATGTTCCAATCTCCTGTAGTATAGGAAACCCACCTCTGCTATGGATTACATTGTGTATGTTCCAATCTCTTGTAGTATAGGAAACCCACCTCTGCTATGGATTACATGTGTGTATGTTCCAATCTCTTGTAGTATAGGAAACCCACCTCTGCTATGGATTACATGTGTGTATGTTCCAATCTCTTGTAGTATAGGAAACCCACCTCTGCTATGGATTACATGTGTGTATGTTCCAATCTCTTGTAGTATAGGAAACCCACCTCTGCTATGGATTACATGTGTGTATGTTCCAATCTCCTGTAGTATAGGAAACCCACCTCTGCTATGGATTACATGTGTGTATGTTCCAATCTCTTGTAGTATAGGAAACCCACCTCTGCTATGGATTACATGTGTGTATGTTCCAATCTCTTGTAGTATAGGAAACCCATCTCTGCTATGGATTACATGTGTGTATGTTCCAATCTCTTGTAGTATAGGAAACCCACCTCTGCTATGGATTACATGTATGTATGTTCCAATCTCTTGTAGTATAGGAAACCCACCTCTGCTATGGATTACATGTGTGTATGTTCCAATCTCTTGTAGTATAGGAAACCCATCTCTGCTATGGATTACATGTGTGTATGTTCCAATCTCTTGTAGTATAGGAAACCCACCTCTGCTATGGATTACATGTATGTATGTTCCAATCTCTTGTAGTATAGGAAACCCACCTCTGCTATGGATTACATGTGTGTATGTTCCAATCTCTTGTAGTATAGGAAACCCATCTCTGCTATGGATTACATGTGTGTATGTTCCAATCTCTTGTAGTATAGGAAACCCACCTCTGCTATGGATTACATGTATGTTCCAATCTCTTGTAGTATAGGAAACCCACCTCTGCTATGGATTACATGTGTGTATGTTCCAATCTCCTGTAGTATAGGAAACCCACCTCTGCTATGGATTACATGTGTGTATGTTCCAATCTCTTGTAGTATAGGAAACCCACCTCTGCTATGGATTACATGTGTGTATGTTCCAATCTCCTGTAGTATAGGAAACCCACCTCTGCTATGGATTACATGTATGTTCCAATCTCTTGTAGTATAGGAAACCCACCTCTGCTATGGATTACATGTATGTTCCAATCTCTTGTAGTATAGGAAACCCACCTCTGCTATGGATTACATGTATGTTCCAATCTCTTGTAGTATAGGAAACCCACCTCTGCTATGGATTACATGTATGTTCCAATCTCTTGTAGTATAGGAAACCCACCTCTGCTATGGATTACATGTGAGTATGTTCCAATCTCTTGTAGTATAGGAAACCCACCTCTGCTATGGATTACATGTGTGTATGTTCCAATCTCTTGTAGTATAGGAAACCCACCTCTGCTATGGATTACGTGTATGTTCCAATCTCTTGTAGTATAGGAAACCCACCTCTGCTATGGATTACATGTGTGTATGTTCCAATCTCTTGTAGTATAGGAAACCCACCCCTGCTATGGATTACATGTATGTTCCAATCTCTTGTAGTACAGGAAACCCACCTCTGCTATGGATTACATGTATGTTCCAATCTCTTGTAGTATAGGAAACCCACCTCTGCTATGGATTACATGTATGTTCCAATCTCTTGTAGTGTAGGAAACCCACCTCTTCTATGGATTACATGTGTGTATGTTCCAATCTCCTGTAGTATAGGAAACCCACCTCTGCTATGGATTACATGTGTGTATGTTCCAATCTCTTGTAGTATAGGAAACCCACCTCTGCTATAGTTTACATGTGTGTATGTTCCAATCTCCTGTAGTATAGGAAACCCACCTCTGCTATGGATTACATGTGTGTATGTTCCAATCTCTTGTAGTATAGGAAACCCACCTCTGCTATGGATTACATGTGTGTATGTTCCAATCTCTTGTAGTATAGGAAACCCACCTCTGCTATGGATTACATGTGTGTATGTTCCAATCTCTTGTAGTATAGGAAACCCACCTCTGCTATGGATTACATGTGTGTATGTTCCAATCTCTTGTAGTATAGGAAACCCACCTCTGCTATGGATTACATGTGTGTATGTTCCAATCTCTTGTAGTATAGGAAACCCACCTCTGCTATGGATTACATGTGTGCATGTTCCAATCTCCTGTAGTATAGGAAACCCACCTCTGCTATGGATTACATGTATGTTCCAATCTCTTGTAGTATAGGAAACCCACCTCTGCTATGGATTACATGTGTGCATGTTCCAATCTCCTGTAGTATAGGAAACCCACCTCTTCTATGGATTACATGTGTGTATGTTCCAATCTCCTGTAGTATAGGAAACCCACCTCTGCTATGGATTACATGTATGTTCCAATCTCTTGTAGTATAGGAAACCCACCTCTGCTATGGATTACATGTATGTTCCAATCTCTTGTAGTATAGGAAACCCACCTCTGCTATGGATTACATGTATGTTCCAATCTCCTGTAGGATAGGAAACCCACCTCTGCTATGGATTACATGTATGTTCCAATCTCTTGTAGTATAGGAAACCCACCTCTGCTATGGATTACATGTGTGCATGTTCCAATCTCCTGTAGTATAGGAAACCCACCTCTGCTATGGATTACATGTGTGTATGTTCCAATCTCCTGTAGTATAGGAAACCCACCTCTTCTATGGATTACATGTGAGTATGTTCGAATCTCTTGTAGTATAGGAAACCCACCTCTGCTATGGATTACATGTATGTTCCAATCTCTTGTAGTATAGGAAACCCACCTCTGCTATGGATTACATGTGAGTATGTTCCAATCTCTTGTAGTATAGGAAACCCACCTCTGCTATGGATTACATGTGTGCATGTTCCAATCTCCTGTAGTATAGGAAACCCACCTCTGCTATGGATTACATGTGTGTATGTTCCAATCTCCTGTAGTATAGGAAACCCACCTCTTCTATGGATTACATGTGAGTATGTTCCAATCTCCTGTAGTATAGGAAACCCACCTCTGCTATGGATTACATGTATGTTCCAATCTCTTGTAGTATAGGAAACCCACCTCTGCTATGGATTACATGTGTGTATGTTCCAATCTCTTGTAGTATAGGAAACCCACCTCTGCTATGGATTACATGTATGTTCCAATCTCTTGTAGTATAGGAAACCCACCTCTGCTATGGATTACATGTATGTTCCAATCTCTTGTAGTATAGGAAACCCACCTCTGCTATGGATTACATGTGTGTATGTTCCAATCTCTTGTAGTATAGAAAACCCACCTCTGCTATGGATTACATGTATGTTCCAATCTCTTGTAGTATAGGAAACCCACCTCTGCTATGGATTACATGTGTGCATGTTCCAATCTCCTGTAGTATAGGAAACCCACCTCTGCTATGGATTACATGTGTGTATGTTCCAATCTCTTGTAGTATAGGAAACCCACCTCTGCTATGGATTACATGTGTGTATGTTCCAATCTCTTGTAGTATAGGAAACCCACCTCTGCTATGGATTACATGTATGTTCCAATCTCTTGTAGTATAGGAAACCCACCTCTGCTATGGATTACATGTATGTTCCAATCTCTTGTAGTATAGGAAACCCACCTCTGCTATGGATTACATGTGTGTATGTTCCAATCTCCTGTAGTATAAGAAACCCACCTCTGCTATGGATTACATGTGTGTATGTTCCAATCTCCTGTAGTATAGGAAACCCACCTCTGCTATGGATTACATGTATGTTCCAATCTCTTGTAGTATAGGAAACCCACCTCTGCTATGGATTACATGTATGTTCCAATCTCTTGTAGTATAGGAAACCCACCTCTGCTATGGATTACATGTGTGTATGTTCCAATCTCTTGTAGTATAGGAAACCCACCTCTGCTATGGATTACATGTATGTTCCAATCTCTTGTAGTATAGGAAACCCACCTCTGCTATGGATTACATGTGTGTATGTTCCAATCTCCTGTAGTATAAGAAACCCACCTCTGCTATGGATTACATGTGTGTATGTTCCAATCTCCTGTAGTATAGGAAACCCACCTCTGCTATGGATTACATGTATGTTCCAATCTCTTGTAGTATAGGAAACCCACCTCTGCTATGGATTACATGTATGTTCCAATCTCTTGTAGTATAGGAAACCCACCTCTGCTATGGATTACATGTGTGTATGTTCCAATCTCTTGTAGTATAGGAAACCCACCTCTGCTATGGATTACATGTGTGTATGTTCCAATCTCTTGTAGTATAGGACACCCACCTCTGCTATGGATTACATGTATGTTCCAATCTCTTGTAGTATAGGAAACCCACCTCTGCTATGGATTACATGTATGTTCCAATCTCTTGTAGTATAGGAAACCCACCTCTGCTATGGATTACATGTATGTTCCAATCTCTTGTAGTATAGGAAACCCACCTCTGCTATGGATTACATGTGTGTATGTTCCAATCTCTTGTAGTATAGGAAACCCACCTCTGCTATGGATTACATGTATGTTCCAATCTCTTGTAGTATAGGAAACCCACCTCTGCTATGGATTACATGTATGTTCCAATCTCTTGTAGTATAGGAAACCCACCTCTGCTATGGATTACATGTATGTTCCAATCTCTTGTAGTATAGGAAACCCACCTCTGCTATGGATTACATGTATGTTCCAATCTCTTGTAGTATAGGAAACCCACCTCTGCTATGGATTACATGTGTGTATGTTCCAATCTCTTGTAGTATAGGAAACCCACCTCTGCTATGGATTACATGTGTGTATGTTCCAATCTCTTGTAGTATAGGAAACCCACCTCTGCTATGGATTACATGTATGTTCCAATCTCCTGTAGTATAGGAAACCCACCTCTGCTATGGATTACATGTGTGTATGTTCCAATCTGCTGTAGTATAGGAAACCCACCTCTGCTATGGATTACATGTGTGTATGTTCCAATCTCCTGTAGTATAGGAAACCCACCTCTGCTATGGATTACATGTGTGTATGTTCCAATCTCCTGTAGTATAGGAAACCCACCTCTGCTATGGATTACATGTGTGTATGTTCCAATCTCCTGTAGTATAGGAAACCCACCTCTGCTATGGATTACATGTATGTTCCAATCTCTTGTAATATAGGAAACCCACCTCTGCTATGGATTACATGTATGTTCCAATCTCTTGTAGTACAGGAAACCCACCTCTGCTATGGATTACATGTATGTTCCAATCTCTTGTAATATAGGAAACCCACCTCTGCTATGGATTACATGTGTGTATGTTCCAATCTCCTGTAGTATAGGAAACCCACCTCTGCTATGGATTACATGTGTGTATGTTCCAATCTCCTG
This sequence comes from Tenodera sinensis, assembly GCA_030765045.1. Lineage (NCBI taxonomy): Eukaryota > Metazoa > Arthropoda > Insecta > Mantodea > Mantidae > Tenodera > Tenodera sinensis. The sequence continues at coordinate 191,731,440 of CM060963.1, forward strand.
TAGTATAGGAAACCCACCTCTGCTATGGATTACATGTGTGTATGTTCCAATCTCTTGTAGTACAGGAAACCCACCTCTGCTATGGATTACATGTATGTTCCAATCTCTTGTAGTATAGGAAACCCACCTCTGCTATGGATTACATGTATGTTCCAATCTCTTGTAGTATAGGAAACCCACCTCTGCTATGGATTACATGTATGTTCCAATCTCTTGTAGTATAGGAAACCCACCTCTGCTATGGATTACATGTGTGTATGTTCCAATCTCCTGTAGTATAGGAAACCCACCTCTGCTATGGATTACATGTGTGTATGTTCCAATCTCTTGTAGTATAGGAAACCCACCTCTGCTATGGATTACATGTATGTTCCAATCTCTTGTAGTATAGGAAACCCACCTCTGCTATGGATTACATGTATGTTCCAATCTCTTGTAGTATAGGAAACCCACCTCTGCTATGGATTACATGTATGTTCCAATCTCTTGTAGTATAGGAAACCCACCTCTGTTATGGATTACATGTATGTTCCAATCTCTTGTAGTATAGGAAACCCACCTCTGCTATGGATTACATGTATGTTCCAATCTCTTGTAGTATAGGAAACCCACCTCTGCTATGGATTACATGTGTGTATGTTCCAATCTCTTGTAGTATAGGAAACCCACCTCTGCTATGGATTACATGTATGTTCCAATCTCTTGTAGTATAGGAAACCCACCTCTGCTATGGATTACATGTATGTTCCAATCTCTTGTAGTATAGGAAACCCACCTCTGCTATGGATTACATGTATGTTCCAATCTCTTGTAGTATAGGAAACCCACCTCTGCTATGGATTACATGTATGTTCCAATCTCTTGTAGTATAGGAAACCCACCTCTGCTATGGATTACATGTATGTTCCAATCTCTTGTAGTATAGGAAACCCACCTCTGCTATGGATTACATGTATGTTCCAATCTCTTGTAGTATAGGAAACCCACCTCTGCTATGGATTACATGTATGTTCCAATCTCTTGTAGTATAGGAGACCCACCTCTGCTATGGATTACATGTGTGTATGTTCCAATCTCTTGTAGTATAGGAAACCCACCTCTGCTATGGATTACATGTATGTTCCAATCTCTTGTAGTATAGGAAACCCACCTCTGCTATGGATTACATGTATGTTCCAATCTCTTGTAGTATAGGAAACCCACCTCTGCTATGGATTACATGTATGTTCCAATCTCTTGTAGTATAGGAAACCCACCTCTGCTATGGATTACATGTATGTTCCAATCTCTTGTAATATAGGAAACCCACCTCTGCTATGGATTACATGTGTGTATGTTCCAATCTCTTGTAGTATAGGAAACCCACCTCTGCTATGGATTACATGTGTGTATGTTCCAATCTCTTGTAGTATAGGAAACCCACCTCTGCTATGGATTACATGTATGTTCCAATCTCTTGTAGTATAGGAAACCCACCTCTGCTATGGATTACATGTGTGTATGTTCCAATCTCTTGTAGTATAGGAAACCCACCTCTGCTATGGATTACATGTGTGTATGTTCCAATCTCTTGTAGTATAGGAAACCCACCTCTGCTATGGATTACATGTGTGTATGTTCCAATCTCTTGTAGTATAGGAAACCCACCTCTGCTATGGATTACATGTATGTTCCAATCTCTTGTAGTATAGGAAACCCACCTCTGCTATGGATTACATGTGTGTATGTTCCAATCTCTTGTAGTATAGGAAACCCACCTCTGCTATGGATTACATGTGTGTATGTTCCAATCTCTTGTAGTATAGGAAACCCACCTCTGCTATGGATTACATGTATGTTCCAATCTCTTGTAGTATAGGAAACCCACCTCTGCTATGGATTACATGTATGTTCCAATCTCTTGTAGTATAGGAAACCCACCTCTGCTATGGATTACATGTATGTTCCAATCTCTTGTAGTATAGGAAACCCACCTCTGCTATGGATTACATGTGTGTATGTTCCAATCTCTTGTAGTATAGGAAACCCACCTCTGCTATGGATTACATGTATGTTCCAATCTCTTGTAGTATATGAAACCCACCTCTGCTATGGATTACATGTGTGTATGTTCCAATCTCTTGTAGTATAGGAAACCCACCTCTGCTATGGATTACATGTATGTATGTTCCAATCTCTTGTAGTATAGGAAACCCACCTCTGCTATGGATTACATGTGTGTATGTTCCAATCTCTTGTAGTATAGGAAACCCACCTCTGCTATGGATTACATGTATGTATGTTCCAATCTCTTGTAGTATAGGAAACCCACCTCTGCTATGGATTACATGTGTGTATGTTCCAATCTCTTGTAGTATAGGAAACCCACCTCTGCTATGGATTACATTTGTGTATGTTCCAATCTCTTGTAGTATAGGAAACCCACCTCTGCTATGGATTACATGTATGTTCCAATCTCCTGTAGTATAGGAAACCCACCTCTGCTATGGATTACATTTGTGTATGTTCCAATCTCTTGTAGTATAGGAAACCCACCTCTGCTATGGATTACATGTATGTATGTTCCAATCTCTTGTAGTATAGGAAACCCACCTCTGCTATGGATTACATGTATGTTCCAATCTCTTGTAGTATAGGAAACCCACCTCTGCTATGGATTACATGTGTGTATGTTCCAATCTCTTGTAGTATAGGAAACCCACCTCTGCTATGGATTACATGTATGTTCCAATCTCTTGTAGTATAGGAAACCCACCTCTGCTATGGATTACATGTATGTTCCAATCTCTTGTAGTATAGGAAACCCACCTCTGCTATGGATTACATGTATGTTCCAATCTCTTGTAGTATAGGAAACCCACCTCTGCTATGGATTACATGTGTGTATGTTCCAATCTCTTGTAGTATAGGAAACCCACCTCTGCTATGGATTACATGTATGTTCCAATCTCTTGTAGTATAGGAAACCCACCTCTGCTATGGATTACATGTGTGTATGTTCCAATCTCTTGTAGTATAGGAAACCCACCTCTGCTATGGATTACATGTGTGTATGTTCCAATCTCTTGTAGTATAGGAAACCCACCTCTGCTATGGATTACATGTGTGTATGTTCCAATCTCCTGTAGTATAGGAAACCCACCTCTGCTATGGATTACATGTGTGTATGTTCCAATCTCTTGTAGTATAGGAAACCCACCTCTGCTATGGATTACATGTGTGTATGTTCCAATCTCCTGTAGTATAGGAAACCCACCTCTGCTATGGATTACATGTATGTTCCAATCTCTTGTAGTATAGGAAACCCACCTCTGCTATGGATTACATGTGTGTATGTTCCAATCTCCTGTAGTATAGGAAACCCACCTCTGCTATGGATTACATGTGTGTATGTTCCAATCTCCTGTAGTATAGGAAACCCACCTCTGCTATGGATTACATGTATGTTCCAATCTCTTGTAGTATAGGAAACCCACCTCTGCTATGGATTACATGTGTGTATGTTCCAATCTCCTGTAGTATAGGAAACCCACCTCTGCTATGGATTACATGTATGTTCCAATCTCTTGTAGTATAGGAAACCCACCTCTGCTATGGATTACATGTATGTTCCAATCTCTTGTAGTATAGGAAACCAACCTCTGCTATGGATTACATGTGTGTATGTTCCAATCTCCTGTAGTATAGGAAACCCACCTCTGCTATGGATTACATGTGTGTATGTTCCAATCTCTTGTAGTATAGGAAACCCACCTCTGCTATGGATTACATGTATGTTCCAATCTCTTGTAGTATAGGAAACCCACCTCTGCTATGGATTACATGTGTGTATGTTCCAATCTCTTGTAGTATAGGAAACCCACCTCTGCTATGGATTACATGTGTGTATGTTCCAATCTCTTGTAGTATAGGAAACCCACCTCTGCTATGGATTACATGTGTGTATGTTCCAATCTCTTGTAGTATAGGAAACCCACCTCTGCTATGGATTACATGTGTGTATGTTCCAATCTCTTGTAGTATAGGAAACCCACCTCTGCTATGGATTACATGTATGTTCCAATCTCTTGTAGTATAGGAAACCCACCTCTGCTATGGATTACATTTGTGTATGTTCCAATCTCTTGTAGTATAGGAAACCCACCTCTGCTATGGATTACATGTATGTTCCAATCTCCTGTAGTATAGGAAACCCACCTCTGCTATGGATTACATTTGTGTATGTTCCAATCTCTTGTAGTATAGGAAACCCACCTCTGCTATGGATTACATTTGTGTATCTTCCAATCTCCTGTAGTATAGGAAACCCACCTCTGCTATGGAATACATGTATGTTCCAATCTCCTGTAGTATAGGAAACCCACCTCTGCTATGGATTACATTTGTGTATGTTCCAATCTCTTGTAGTATAGGAAACCCACCTCTGCTATGGATTACATTTGTGTATCTTCCAATCTCCTGTAGTATAGGAAACCCACCTCTGCTATGGATTACATGTATGTTCCAATCTCCTGTAGTATAGGAAACCCACCTCTGCTATGGATTACATTTGTGTATGTTCCAATCTCTTGTAGTATAGGAAACCCACCTCTGCTATGGATTACATTTGTGTATCTTCCAATCTCCTGTAGTATAGGAAACCCACCTCTGCTATGGATTACATGTGTGCATGTTCCAATCTCCTGTAGTATAGGAAACCCACCTCTTCTATGGATTACATGTGTGTATGTTCCAATCTCCTGTAGTATAGGAAACCCACCTCTGCTATGGATTACATGTATGTTCCAATCTCTTGTAGTATAGGAAACCCACCTCTGCTATGGATTACATGTATGTTCCAATCTCTTGTAGTATAGGAAACCCACCTCTGCTATGGATTACATTTGTGTATCTTCCAATCTCCTGTAGTATAGGAAACCCACCTCTGCTATGGATTACATTTGTGTATGTTCCAATCTCTTGTAGTATAGGAAACCCACCTCTGCTATGGATTACATTTGTGTATGTTCCAATCTCTTGTAGTATAGGAAACCCACCTCTGCTATGGATTACATGTATGTTCCAATCTCTTGTAGTATAGGAAACCCACCTCTGCTATGGATTACATGTGTGTATGTTCCAATCTCTTGTAGTATAGGAAACCCACCTCTGCTATGGATTACATGTATGTTCCAATCTCTTGTAGTATAGGAAACCCACCTCTGCTATGGATTACATGTGTGTATGTTCCAATCTCTTGTAGTATAGGAAACCCACCTCTGCTATGGATTACATGTGTGTATGTTCCAATCTCTTGTAGTATAGGAAACCCACCTCTGCTATGGATTACATGTGTGTATGTTCCAATCTCTTGTAGTATAGGAAACCCACCTCTGCTATGGATTACATGTATGTTCCAATCTCTTGTAGTATAGGAAACCAACCTCTGCTATGGATTACATGTGTGTATGTTCCAATCTCCTGTAGTATAGGAAACCCACCTCTGCTATGGATTACATGTGTGTATGTTCCAATCTCTTGTAGTATAGGAAACCCACCTCTGCTATGGATTACATGTATGTTCCAATCTCTTGTAGTATAGGAAACCCACCTCTGCTATGGATTACATGTGTGTATGTTCCAATCTCTTGTAGTATAGGAAACCCACCTCTGCTATGGATTACATGTGTGTATGTTCCAATCTCTTGTAGTATAGGAAACCCACCTCTGCTATGGATTACATGTGTGTATGTTCCAATCTCTTGTAGTATAGGAAACCCACCTCTGCTATGGATTACATGTGTGTATGTTCCAATCTCTTGTAGTATAGGAAACCCACCTCTGCTATGGATTACATGTATGTTCCAATCTCTTGTAGTATAGGAAACCCACCTCTGCTATGGATTACACGTATGTTCCAATCTCTTGTAGTATAGGAAACCCACCTCTGCTATGGATTACATGTATGTTCCAATCTCCTGTAGTATAGGAAACCCACCTCTGCTATGGATTACATTTGTGTATGTTCCAATCTCTTGTAGTATAGGAAACCCACCTCTGCTATGGATTACATTTGTGTATCTTCCAATCTCCTGTAGTATAGGAAACCCACCTCTGCTATGGAATACATGTATGTTCCAATCTCCTGTAGTATAGGAAACCCACCTCTGCTATGGATTACATTTGTGTATGTTCCAATCTCTTGTAGTATAGGAAACCCACCTCTGCTATGGATTACATTTGTGTATCTTCCAATCTCCTGTAGTATAGGAAACCCACCTCTGCTATGGATTACATGTATGTTCCAATCTCCTGTAGTATAGGAAACCCACCTCTGCTATGGATTACATTTGTGTATGTTCCAATCTCTTGTAGTATAGGAAACCCACCTCTGCTATGGATTACATTTGTGTATCTTCCAATCTCCTGTAGTATAGGAAACCCACCTCTGCTATGGATTACATGTGTGCATGTTCCAATCTCCTGTAGTATAGGAAACCCACCTCTTCTATGGATTACATGTGTGTATGTTCCAATCTCCTGTAGTATAGGAAACCCACCTCTGCTATGGATTACATGTATGTTCCAATCTCTTGTAGTATAGGAAACCCACCTCTGCTATGGATTACATGTATGTTCCAATCTCTTGTAGTATAGGAAACCCACCTCTGCTATGGATTACATTTGTGTATCTTCCAATCTCCTGTAGTATAGGAAACCCACCTCTGCTATGGATTACATTTGTGTATGTTCCAATCTCTTGTAGTATAGGAAACCCACCTCTGCTATGGATTACATTTGTGTATGTTCCAATCTCTTGTAGTATAGGAAACCCACCTCTGCTATGGATTACATGTGTGTATGTTCCAATCTCTTGTAGTATAGGAAACCCACCTCTGCTATGGATTACATGTGTGTATGTTCCAATCTCTTGTAGTATAGGAAACCCACCTCTGCTATGGATTACATGTATGTTCCAATCTCTTGTAGTATAGGAAACCCACCTCTGCTATGGATTACATGTGTGTATGTTCCAATCTCTTGTAGTATAGGAAACCCACCTCTGCTATGGATTACATGTGTGTATGTTCCAATCTCTTGTAGTATACGAAACCCACCTCTGCTATGGATTACATGTGTGTATGTTCCAATCTCTTGTAGTATAGGAAACCCACCTCTGCTATGGATTACATGTATGTTCCAATCTCTTGTAGTATAGGAAACCCACCTCTGCTATGGATTACATGTATGTTCCAATCTCTTGTAGTATAGGAAACCCACCTCTGCTATGGATTACATTTGTGTATGTTCCAATCTCTTGTAGTATAGGAAACCCACCTCTGCTATGGATTACATGTGTGTATGTTCCAATCTCCTGTAGTATAGGAAACCCACCTCTGCTATGGATTACGTGTATGTTCCAATCTCTTGTAGTATAGGAAACCCACCTCTGCTATGGATTACATTTGTGTATGTTCCAATCTCCTGTAGTATAGGAAACCCACCTCTGCTATGGATTACATGTGTGTATGTTCCAATCTCTTGTAGTATAGGAAACCCACCTCTGCTATGGATTACATGTGTGTATGTTCCAATCTCCTGTAGTATAGGAAACCCACCTCTGCTATGGATTACATGTGTGTATGTTCCAATCTCTTGTAGTATAGGAAACCCACCTCTGCTATGGATTACATGTGTGTATGTTCCAATCTCTTGTAGTATAGGAAACCCACCTCTGCTATGGATTACATGTGTGTATGTTCCAATCTCCTGTAGTATAGGAAACCCACCTCTGCTATGGATTACATGTGTGTATGTTCCAATCTCTTGTAGTATAGGAAACCCACCTCTGCTATGGATTACATGTGTGTATGTTCCAATCTCTTGTAGTATAGGAAACCCACCTCTGCTATGGATTACATGTGTGTATGTTCCAATCTCTTGTAGTATAGGAAACCCACCTCTGCTATGGATTACATGTGTGTATGTTCCAATCTCTTGTAGTATAGGAAACCCACCTCTGCTATGGATTACATGTATGTTCCAATCTCTTGTAGTATAGGAAACCCACCTCTGCTATGGATTACATTTGTGTATGTTCCAATCTCTTGTAGTATAGGAAACCCACCTCTGCTATGGATTACATTTGTGTATGTTCCAATCTCTTGTAGTATAGGAAACCCACCTCTGCTATGGATTACATGTGTGTATGTTTCAATCTCTTGTAGTATAGGAAACCCACCTCTGCTATGGATTACATGTGTGTATGTTCCAATCTCTTGTAGTATAGGAAACCCACCTCTGCTATGGATTACATGTGTGTATGTTCCAATCTCTTGTAGTATAGGAAACCCACCTCTGCTATGGATTACATGTGTGTATGTTCCAATCTCTTGTAGTATAGGAAACCCACCTCTGCTATGGATTACATGTATGTTCCAATCTCTTGTAGTATAGGAAACCCTTCTCTGCTATGGATTACATGTATGTTCCAATCTCTTGTAGTATAGGAAACCCACCTCTGCTATGGATTACATGTATGTTCCAATCTCTTGTAGTATAGGAAACCCACCTCTGCTATGGATTACATGTGTGTATGTTCCAATCTCTTGTAGTATAGGAAACCCACCTCTGCTATGGATTACATGTATGTTCCAATCTCCTGTAGTATAGGAAACCCACCTCTGCTATGGATTACATGTATGTTCCGATCTCTTGTAATATAGGAAACCCACCTCTGCTATGGATTACATGTGTGTATGTTCCAATCTCTTGTAGTATAGGAAACCCACCTCTGCTATGGATTACATGTGTGTATGTTCCAATCTCTTGTAGTATAGGAAACCCACCTCTTCTATGGATTACATGTATGTTCCAATCTCTTGTAGTATAGGAAACCCACCTCTGCTATGGATTACATGTATGTTCCAATCTCTTGTAGTATAGGAAACCCACCTCTGCTATGGATTACATGTATGTTCCAATCTCTTGTAGTATAGGAAACCCACGTCTGCTATGGATTACATGTATGTTCCAATCTCTTGTAGTATAGGAAACCCACCTCTGCTATGGATTACATGTATGTTCCAATCTCTTGTAGTATAGGAAACCCACGTCTGCTATGGATTACATGTGTGTATGTTCCAATCTCTTGTAGTATAGGAAACCCACCTCTGCTATGGATTACATGTATGTTCCAATCTCTTGTAGTATAGGAAACCCTTCTCTGCTATGGATTACATGTATGTTCCAATCTCTTGTAGTATAGGAAACCCACCTCTGCTATGGATTACATGTATGTTCCAATCTCTTGTAGTATAGGAAACCCACCTCTGCTATGGATTACATGTATGTTCCAATCTCTTGTAGTATAGGAAACCCACCTCTGCTATGGATTACATGTATGTTCCAATCTCTTGTAGTATAGGAAACCCACGTCTGCTATGGATTACATGTATGTTCCAATCTCTTGTAGTATAGGAAACCCACCTCTGCTATGGATTACATGTGTGTATGTTCCAATCTCTTGTAGTATAGGAAACCCACCTCTGCTATGGATTACATGTGTGTATGTTCCAATCTCTTGTAGTATAGGAAACCCACCTCTGCTATGGATTACATGTATGTTCCAATCTCTTGTAGTATAGGAAACCCACCTCTGCTATGGATTACATGTGTGTATGTTCCAATCTCTTGTACTATAGGAAACCCACCTCTGCTATGGATTACATGTATGTTCCAATCTCTTGTAGTATAGGAAACCCACCTCTGCTATGGATTATATGTGACTATGTTCCAATCTGCTGTAGTGTAGGAAACCCACCTCTGCTATGGATTATATGTGAGTATGTTCCAATCTCTTGTAGTATAGGAAACCCACCTCTGCTATGGATTATATGTGAGTATGTTCCAATCTCTTGTAGTATAGGAAACCCACCTCTGCTATGGATTATATGTGAGTATGTTCCAATCTCCTGTAGTATAGGAAACCCACCTCTTCTATGGATTACATGTGTGTATGTTCCAATCTGCTGTAGTATAGGAAACCCACCTCTTCTATGGATTACATGTGAGTATGTTCCAATCTGCTGTAGTATAGGAAACCCACCTCTTCTATGGATTACATGTGTGTATGTTCCAATCTCCTGTAGTGTAGGAAACCCACCTCTTCTATGAATTACATGTGTGTATGTTCCAATCTGCTGTAGTATAGGAAACCCACCTCTTCTATGGATTACATGTGTGTATGTTCCAATCTCCTGTAGTATAGGAAACCCACCTCTTCTATGGATTACATGTGTGTATGTTCCAATCTCCTGTAGTATAGGAAACCCACCTCTTCTATGAATTACATGTGTGTATGTTCCAATCTCCTGTAGTATAGGAAACCCACCTCTTCTATGGATTACATGTGTGTATGTTCCAATATGCTGTAGTGTAGGAAACCCACCTCTTCTATGAATTACATGTGTGTATGTTCCAATCTCCTGTAGTATAGGAAACCCACCTCTTCTATGGATTACATGTGTGTATGTTCCAATATGCTGTAGTGTAGGAAACCCACCTCTTCTATGAATTACATGTGTGTATGTTCCAATCTCCTGTAGTATAGGAAACCCACCTCTTCTATGGATTACATGTGTGTATGTTCCAATATGCTGTAGTGTAGGAAACCCACCTCTTCTATGAATTACATGTGTGTATGTTCCAATCTCCTGTAGTATAGGAAACCCACCTCTTCTATGGATTACATGTGTGTATGTTCCAATATGCTGTAGTGTAGGAAACCCACCTCTTCTATGAATTACATGTGTGTATGTTCCAATCTCCTGTAGTATAGGAAACCCACCTCTTCTATGGATTACATGTGTGTATGTTCCAATCTCCTGTAGTGTAGGAAACCCACCTCTTCTATGAATTACATGTGTGTATGTTCCAATATGCTGTAGTATAGGAAACCCACCTCTTCTATGGATTACATGTGTGTATGTTCCAATCTCCTGTAGTATAGGAAACCCACCTCTGCTATGGATTATATGTGAGTATGTTCCAATCTGCTGTAGTATAGGAAACCCACCTCTGCTATGGATTATATGTGAGTATGTTCCAATCTCTTGTAGTATAGGAAACCCACCTCTGCTATGGATTACATGTGTGTATGTTCCAATCTGCTGTAGTATAGGAAACCCACCTCTGCTATGGATTATATGTGTGTATGTTCCAATCTCCTGTAGTATAGGAAACCCACCTCTGCTATGGATTACATGTCTGTATGTTCCAATCTCCTGTAGTATAGGAAACCCACCTCTGCTATGGATTACATGTGTGTATGTTTCAATCTGCTGTAGTATAGGAAACCCACCTCTGTTATGGATTACATGTGTGTATGTTCCAATCTCCTGTAGTATAGGAAACCCACCTCTGCTATGGATTACATGTGTGTATGTTCCAATCTGCTGTAGTATAGGAAACCCACCTCTGCTATGGATTATATGTGAGTATGTTCCAATCTCTTGTAGTATAGGAAACCCACCTCTGCTATGGATTATATGTGTGTATGTTCCAATCTGCTGTAGTATAGGAAACCCACCTCTTCTATGGAATACATGTATGTATGTTCCAATCTGCTGTAGTATAGGAAACCCACCTCTGCTTTGGATTATATGTGTGTATGTTCCAATCTCCTGTAGTATAGGAAACCCACCTCTGCTATGGATTACATGTGTGTATGTTCCAATCTCCTGTAGTATAGGAAACCCATCTCTTCTATGGATTACATGTGTGTATGTTCCAATCTGCTGTAGTATAGGAAACCCACCTCTGCTATGGATTATATGTGAGTATGTTCCAATCTCTTGTAGTATAAGAAACCCACCTCTGCTATGGATTATATGTGAGTATGTTCCAATCTCTTGTAGTATAGGAAACCCACCTCTTCTATGGATTATATGTGAGTATGTTCCAATCTCCTGTAGTATAGGAAACCCACCTCTTCTATGGACTACATGTAGGTATGTTCCAATCTGCTGTAGTATAGGAAACCCACCTCTGCTATGGATTATATGTGAGTATGTTCCAATCTCTTGTAGTATAAGAAACCCACCTCTGCTATGGATTATATGTGAGTATGTTCCAATCTCTTGTAGTATAGGAAACCCACCTCTTCTATGGATTACATGTAGGTATGTTCCAATCTGCTGTAGTATAGGAAACCCACCTCTGCTATGGATTATATGTGAGTATGTTCCAATCTCTTGTAGTATAGGAAACCCACCTCTTCTATGGATTACATGTATGTATGTTCCAATCTGCTGTAGTATAGGAAACCCACCTCTTCTATGGATTACATGTAGGTATGTTCCAATCTGCTGTAGTATAGGAAACCCACCTCTGCTATGGATTACATGTGTGTATGTTCCAATCTGCTGTAGTATAGGAAACCCACCTCTGCTATGGATTACATGTGTGTATGTTCCAATCTGCTGTAGTATAGGAAACCCACCTCTTCTATGGATTACATGTGTGTATGTTCCAATCTGCTGTAGTATAGGAAACCCACCTCTGCTATGGATTACATGTGTGTATGTTCCAATCTCCTGTAGTATAGGAAACCCACCTCTTCTATGGATTACATGTGTGTATGTTCCAATCTGCTGTAGTATAGGAAACCCACCTCTGCTATGGATTACATGTGTGTATGTTCCAATCTCCTGTAGTATAGGAAACCCACCTCTTCTATGGATTACATGTGTGTATGTTCCAATCTGCTGTAGTATAGGAAACCCACCTCTGCTATGGATTACATGTGTGTATGTTCCAATCTGCTGTAGTATAGGAAACCCACCTCTTCTATGGATTACATGTGAGTATGTTCCAATCTGCTGTAGTATAGGAAACCCACCTCTTCTATGGATTACATGTGAGTATGTTCCAATCTGCTGTAGTATAGGAAACCCACCTCTTCTATGGATTACATGTATGTTCCAATCTGCTGTAGTATAGGAAACCCACCTCTTCTATGGATTACATGTTTATGTTCCAATCTGCTGTAGTATAGGAAACCCACCTCTTCTATGGATTACATGTCTGTATGTTCCAATCTGCTGTAGTATAGGAAACCCACCTCTTCTATGAATTACATGTATGTTCCAATCTGCTGTAGTATAGGAAACCCACCTCTTCTATGAATTACATGTATGTTCCAATCTGCTGTAGTATAGGAAACCCACCTCTTCTATGGATTACATGTCTGTATGTTCCAATCTGCTGTAGTATAGGAAACCCACCTCTTCTATGAATTACATGTATGTTCCAATCTGCTGTAGTATAGGAAACCCACCTCTTCTATGAATTACATGTATGTTCCAATCTGCTGTAGTATAGGAAACCCACCTCTTCTATGGATTACATGTCTGTATGTTCCAATCTGCTGTACTATAGGAAACCCACCTCTTCTATGAATTACATGTATGTTCCAATCTGCTGTAGTATAGGAAACCCACCTCTTCTATGAATTACATGTATGTTCCAATCTGCTGTAGTATAGGAAACACACCTCTTCTATGGATTACATGTATGTTCCAATCTGCTGTAGTATAGGAAACCCACCTCTTCTATGGATTACATGTCTGTATGTTCCAATCTGCTGTAGTATAGGAAACCCACCTCTTCTATGGATTACATCTCTGTATGTTCCAATCTGCTGTAGTATAGGAAACCCACCTCTTCTATGGATTACATGTGAGTATGTTCCAATCTGCTGTAGTATAGGAAACCCACCTCTTCTATGGATTACATGTGAGTATGTTCCAATCTGCTGTAGTATAGGAAACCCACCTCTTCTATGGATTACATGTGAGTATGTTCCAATCTGCTGTAGTATAGGAAACCCACCTCTGCTATGGATTACATGTGTGTATGTTCCAATCTCCTGTAGTATAGGAAACCCACCTCTTCTATGGATTACATGTGAGTATGTTCATATCTCTTGTACTATAGGAAACCCACCTCTTCTATGGATTACATGTGTGTATGTTCCAATCTGCTGTAGTATAGGAAACCCACCTCTTCTATGGATTACATGTGTGTATGTTCCAATCTGCTGTAGTATAGGAAACCCACCTCTTCTATGGATTACATGTGAGTATGTTCCAATCTCTTGTACTATAGGAAACCCACCTCTTCTATGGATTACATGTGTGTATGTTCCAATCTCTTGTACTATAGGAAACCCACCTCTGCTATGGATTACATGTGAGTATGTTCCAATCTCCTGTAGTATAGGAAACCCACCTCTGCTATGGATTACATGTGTGTATGTTCCAATCTCCTGTAGTATAGGAAACCCACCTCTTCTATGGATTACATGTGTGTATGTTCCAATCTCCTGTAGTATAGGAAACCCACCTCTTCTATGGATTACATGTGTGTATGTTCCAATCTGCTGTAGTATAGGAAACCCACCTCTTCTATGGATTACATGTGAGTATGTTCCAATCTCTTGTACTATAGGAAACCCACCTCTTCTATGGATTACATGTGTGTATGTTCCAATCTGCTGTACTATAGGAAACCCACCTCTTCTATGGATTACATGTGTGTATGTTCCAATCTGCTGTAGTATAGGAAACCCACCTCTTCTATGGATTACATGTGAGTATGTTCCAATCTGCTGTAGTATAGGAAACCCACCTCTTCTATGGATTACATGTGTGTATGTTCCAATCTGCTGTAGTATAGGAAACCCACCTCTTCTATGGATTACATGTGTGTATGTTCCAATCTGCTGTAGTATAGGAAACCCACCTCTTCTATGGATTACATGTGAGTATGTTCCAATCTCTTGTACTATAGGAAACCCACCTCTTCTATGGATTACATGTGTGTATGTTCCAATCTGCTGTACTATAGGAAACCCACCTCTTCTATGGATTACATGTGTGTATGTTCCAATCTGCTGTAGTATAGGAAACCCACCTCTTCTATGGATTACATGTGAGTATGTTCCAATCTGCTGTAGTATAGGAAACCCACCTCTTCTATGGATTACATGTGTGTATGTTCCAATCTCCTGTAGTGTAGGAAACCCACCTCTTCTATGAATTACATGTGTGTATGTTCCAATCTGCTGTAGTATAGGAAACCCACCTCTTCTATGGATTACATGTGTGTATGTTCCAATCTCCTGTAGTATAGGAAACCCACCTCTTCTATGGATTACATGTGTGTATGTTCCAATCTTCTGTAGTATAGGAAACCCACCTCTTCTATGGATTACATGTGTGTATGTTCCAATCTCCTGTAGTATAGGAAACCCACCTCTTCTATGAATTACATGTGTGTATGTTCCAATCTCCTGTAGTATAGGAAACCCACCTCTTCTATGGATTACATGTGTGTATGTTCCAATCTCCTGTAGTATAGGAAACCCACCTCTTCTATGGATTACATGTGTGTATGTTCCAATCTGCTGTAGTATAGGAAACCCACCTCTTCTATGGATTACATGTGAGTATGTTCCAATCTGCTGTAGTATAGGAAACCCACCTCTTCTATGGATTACATGTGTGTATGTTCCAATCTCCTGTAGTATAGGGAACCCACCTCTTCTATGGATTACATGTGTGTATGTTCCAAACTCCTGTAGTATAGGAAACCCACCTCTTCTATGGATTACATGTGTGTATGTTCCAATCTCTTGTAGTGTAGGAAACCCACCTCTTCTATGGATTACATGTGTGTATGTTCCAATTTCTTGTAGTATAGGAAACCCACCCTTCTATGGATTACATGTGTGTATGTTCCAATTTCTTGTAGTATAGGAAACCCACCCTTCTATGGATTACATGTGTGTATGTTCCAATCTCCTGTAGTATAGGAAACCCACCTCTTCTATGGATTACATGTGTGTATGTTCCAATCTCTTGTAGTATAGGAAACCCACCTCTTCTATGGATTACATGTGTGTATGTTCCAATCTGCTGTAGTATAGGAAACCCACCTCTTCTATGGATTACATGTATGTTCCAATCTCTTGTAGTATAGGAAACCCACCTCTTCTATGGATTACATGTGTGTATGTTCCAATCTCTTGTAGTATAGGAAACCCACCTCTGCTATGGATTACATGTGAGTATGTTCCAATCTCTTGTAGTATAGGAAACCCACCTCTTCTATGGATTACATGTATGTATGTTCCAATCTCTTGTAGTATAGGAAACCCAGCTCTTCTATGGATTACATGTGTGTATGTTCCAATCTCTTGTAGTATAGGAAACCCACCTCTTCAATGGATTACATGTGTGTATGTTCCAATCTCTTGTAGTATAGGAAACCCACCTCTTCAATGGATTACATGTGTGTATGTTCCAATCTCTTGTAGTATAGGAAACCCACCTCTGCTATGGATTACATGTGTGTATGTTCCAATCTCCTGTAGTATAGGAAACCCACCTCTTCTATGGATTACATGTGAGTATGTTCCAATCTCTTGTAGTATAGGAAACCCACCTCTTCTATGGATTACATGTGTATATGTTCCAATCTCTTGTAGTATAGGAAACCCAGCTCTTCTATGAATTACATGTGTGTATGTTCCAATCTCTTGTAGTATAGGAAACCCAGCTCTTCTATGGATTACATGTGTGTATGTTCCAATCTCTTGTAGTATAGGAAACCCACCTCTTCTATGGATTACATGTATGTATGTTCCAATCTCCTGTAGTATAGGAAACCCACCTCTTCTATGGATTACATGTGTGTATGTTCCAATCTGCTGTAGTATAGGAAACCCACCTCTTCTATGGATTACATGTATGTTCCAATCTCTTGTAGTATAGGAAACCCACCTCTTCTATGGATTACATGTATGTTCCAATCTCCTGTAGTATAGGAAACCCACCTCTGCTATGGATTACATGTGTGTATGTTCCAATCTGCTGTAGTATAGGAAACCCACCTCTTCTATGGATTACATGTGTGTATGTTCCAATCTGCTGTAGTATAGGAAACCCACCTCTTCTATGGATTACATGTATGTTCCAATCTCCTGTAGTATAGGAAACCCACCTCTGCTATGGATTACATGTGAGTATGTTCCAATCTCTTGTAGTATAGGAAACCCACCTCTGCTATGGATTACATGTATGTTCCAATCTCCTGTAGTATAGGAAACCCACCTCTTCTATGGATTACATGTGTGTATGTTCCAATCTGCTGTAGTATAGGAAACCCACCTCTTCTATGGATTACATGTGTGTATGTTCCAATCTCTTGTAGTATAGGAAACCCACCTCTGCTATGGATTACATGTGAGTATGTTCCAATCTCTTGTAGTATAGGAAACCCACCTCTTCTATGGATTACATGTGTGTATGTTCCAATCTCTTGTAGTATAGGAAACCCACCTCTGCTATGGATTACATGTGTGTATGTTCCAATCTCTTGTAGTATAGGAAACCCACCTCTTCTATGGATTACATGTATGTATGTTCCAATCTCCTGTAGTATAGGAAACCCACCTCTTCTATGGATTACATGTGTGTATGTTCCAATCTGCTGTAGTATAGGAAACCCACCTCTTCTATGGATTACATGTGTGTATGTTCCAATCTCCTGTAGTATAGGAAACCCACCTCTTCTATGGATTACATGTGTGTATGTTCCAATCTTCTGTAGTATAGGAAACCCACCTCTTCTATGGATTACATGTGTGTATGTTCCAATCTGCTGTAGTATAGGAAACCCACCTCTTCTATGGATTACAGGTGTGTATGTTCCAATCTCTTGTAGTATAGGAAACCCACCCCTTGTATGGATTACATGTGTGTATGTTCCAATCTGCTGTAGTATAGGAAACCCACCTCTGCTATGGATTACATGTGTGTATGTTCCAATCTCCTGTAGTATAGGAAACCCCCCTCTGCTATGGATTACATGTGTGTATGTTCCAATCTCCTGTAGTATAGGAAACCAGTTCATGTTAGTAAAGTAACACAGTATAGGAACTAAGTGTACTCTACTAGTACATGTTGGTGAAGTGACACAGTATACTAAGTGAACTCTACCAGTACTTGCTGGTGAAGTGACACAGTATACTAAGTGAACTCTACCAGTATATGTTGGTAAAGTGACACAGTATACTAAGTGCACTCTACCAGTACATGTTGGTGAAGTGATACAGTATACTAAGTGAACTCTACCAGTACATGTTAGTAAAGTGACACAGTATACTAAGTGAACTCTACCAGTATATGTTGGTAAAGTGACACAGTATACTAAGTGCACTCTACCAGTACATGTTGGTGAAGTGATACAGTATACCAAGTGAACTCTACCAGTACATGGTGGTGAAGTGACAGAGTATACTATGTGAACTCTACCAGTACATGTTGGTGAAGTGACACAGTATACTAAGTGAACTCTACCAGTACTTGTTAGTAAAGTGACACAGTATACTAAGTGAATTCTACCAGTACTTGTTAGTAAAGTGACACAGTATACTAAGTGAACTCTACCAGTACTTATTGGTAAAGTGGCACAGTATACTAAGTGAACTCTACCAGTACAGGTGGTGAAGTGACACAGTGTAGGTACTAAGTGAACTCTACCAGTACATGTTGGTAAAGTGGCACAGTATACTTAGTGAACTCTACCAGTACATGTTGGTGAAGTGACACAGTCTACTTAGTGAACTCTACCAGTACATGTTGGTGAAGTGACACAGTCTACTTAGTGAACTCTACCAGTACATGTTGGTGAAGTGACACAGTCTACTTAGTGAACTCTACCAGTACATGTTGGTGAAGTGACACAGTCTACTTAGTGAGCTCTAGCAGTACATGTTGGTGAAGTGACACAGGATACTGAGTGAACTCTACCAGTACATGTTAGTAAAGGGACACAGTATACTAAGTGAACTCTACCAGTACATGGTGGTGAAGTGATACAGTATACCAAGTGAACTCTACCAGTACATGTTGGTGAAGTGACACAGTCTACTTAGTGAGCTCTAGCAGAACATGTTGGTGAAGTGACACAGGATACTGAGTGAACTCTACCAGTACATGTTAGTAAAGGGACACAGTATACTAAGTGAACTCTACCAGTACATGGTGGTGAAGTGATACAGTATACTTAGTGAACTCTACCAGTACATGGTGGTGAAGTGACACAGTCTACTTAGTGAGCTCTAGCAGTACATGTTGGTGAAGTGACACAGGATACTGAGTGAACTCTACCAGTACATGTTAGTAAAGGGACACAGTATACTAAGTGATCTCTACCAGTACATGTTGGTGAAGTGACACAGTATACTATGTGAACTCTACCAGTACATGTTGGTGAAGTGACACAGTATACTGAGTGAACTCTACCAGTACATGTTAGTAAAGGGACACAGTATACTAAGTGAACTCTACCAGTACTTATTGGTGAAGTGACACAGTATACTAAGTGAACTCTACCAGTACTTGTTAGTAAAGATACACAGTATACTAAGTGAACTCTACCAGTACTTATTGGTGAAGTGACACAGTATACTAAGTGAACTCTACCAGTACATGTTGGTGAAGTGGCACAGTATACTAAGTGAACTCTACCAGTACATGTTGGTGAAGTCACACAGTGTACAATGTGAACTCTACCAGTACATGTTTGTGAAGTGACACAGCATACTGAGTGAACTCTACCAGTACATGTTAGTAAAGGGACACAGTATACTAAGTGAACTCTACCAGTACTTGTTAGTAAAGATACACAGTATACTAAGTGAACTCTACCAGTACTTATTGGTGAAGTGACACAGTATACTAAGTGAACTCTACCAGTACATGTTGGTGAAGTGGCACAATATACTAAGTGAACTCTACCAGTACATGTAGGTGAAGTGACACAGTATACTCAGTGAACTTTACAAGTACATGTTGGTGAAGTGGCACAGTATACTAAGTGAACTCTACCAGTACATGTTGGTGAAGTGACACAGTATACTCAGTGAACTCTACAAGTACATGTTGGTGAAGTAGCATAGTATACTAAGTGAAGTCTACCAGTACATGTTAGTAAAGTGACACAGTATACTAAGTGAACTCTAGCAGTACATGTTGGTGAAGTGACACAGTATACTAAGTGAAGTCTACCAGTACATGTTAGTAAAGGGACACAGTATACTAAGTGAACTCTACCAGTACATGTTAGTAAAGTGACACAGTATACTAAGTGAACTCTACAAGTACATGTTAGGAAAGGGACACAGTATACTAAGTGAACTCTACCAGTACATGTTAGTAAAGGGACACAGTATACTAAGTGAACTCTACTAGTACATGTTAGTAAAGTGACACAGTATACTAAGTGAACTCTACAAGTACATGTTAGGAAAGGGATACAGTATACTAAGTGAACTCTACAAGTACATGTTAGTAAAGGGACACAGTATACTAAGTGAACTCTACAAGTACATGTTAGTAAAGGGACACAGTATACTAAGTGAACTCTACCAGTACATGTTGGTGAAGTGACACAGTATACTAAGTGAACTCTATCAGTACATGTTGGTGAAGTGGCACAGTATACTAAGTGAACTCTACCAGTACATGTTGGTGAAGTCACACAGTGTACTATGTGAACTCTACCAGTACATGTTAGTGAAGAGGCACAGTATACTAAGTGAACTCTACCAGTACATGTAGGTGAAGTGACACAGTATACTCAGTGAACTCTACAAGTACATGTTGGTGAAGTGGCACAGTATACTGAGGGAAGTCTACCAGTACATGTTAGTAAAGGGACACAGTATACTAAGTGAACTCTACCAGTACATGTTGGTGAAGTGACACAGTGTACTAAGTGAACTCTACAAGTACATGTTAGTAAAGGGACACAGTATACTAAGTGAACTCTACAAGTACATGTTAGTAAAGGGACACAGTATACTAAGTGAACTCTACCAGTACATGTTGGTGAAGTGACACAGTATACTAAGTGAACTCTACCAGTACATGTTGGTGAAGTGGCACAGTATACTAAGTGAACTCTACCAGTACATGTTGGTGAAGTCACACAGTGTACTATGTGAACTCTACCAGTACATGTTAGTGAAGAGGCACAGTATACTAAGTGAACTCTACCAGTACATGTAGGTGAAGTGACACAGTATACTCAGTGAACTCTACAAGTACATGTTGGTGAAGTGGCACAGTATACTAAGTGAACTCTACCAGTACATGTTAGTAAAGGGATACAGTATACTAAGTTTACTCTACCAGTACATGTTAGTAAAGTGACACAGTATACTACATGAACTCTACCAGTATATGCTAGTAATGTGGTAGCATTCTATGTTTTTTTGTGAAAGTTCTGTTTTGAATTTCCGTAACCTTGAACTTTGTTGCTCATGAACATTCACATATACAGTAGTAATACATCTGGAATATGCAACATAAGCTTACCAGCAAGTTTCTGAGCCTGACTCTGAAGATTCCCTCAGATTTCAGTGTCGCTATTATCCATAGAAGAAGAAACCACAAGGGTATTTGCACAACCATGCCTATTAGTAAGTAATAGATGAATTCATCTGACCAGTAGTCTGAGGACATCAGTTGGGAGCATCTAGGGTTCATCTCACACGTCATATGTGCCCTCTGCATAAAGTAAAGGGATGCAAAGGGCAGGTAATAGATGTTGAGAAATGAGAGGACAATGTGCAATATCTTCAGAGTACGAAAGGCTGAAAAATTAAAATGACGGATTACTAAGATGCTGACCTGATGTGTAGTGCTTGTATGTCGATAAGAACAGACCTGTGAACAAGTTTCTTAGATAGTGTGTGTGTGTGCGCAGCTGTGTTACAGAGAGGGAAGGGACATAATATGTGGAGGTATGTGAACAACCTTGTTAGATGTATATATATGTGAAGGAGAGAGAGAGGTAGGGAGATGTAAGTTTATCTACCTGTTCATCAGTGCCCTTAAATACAGTTCATGGCAACTGGCAGATATAAACTTCAATATAAAATAAAATTACTATTATAAAGTAAAAGGAATATACAAATACTAGTGGACCCATCAGAAGTTCTGTTCAAACATTGTATTATATGTGTAATTTTGAGAGGTAGAACTGGAACTTAAAAATTCAATGCCACAACTGGAATTTGAAACACAGACCTTCCGCTTACCGGGCGGCTGCTCTATCATTGAGCTATTGTGACAAACTGCCAGAATGGCATTAAATTCTCAAACCAGTTCGTATTTCTCCTGGTAAACCACAAAGGCAGTCTTACATCAGAGACAAATTACCCCAATGGTGACTTACTATTGTAAGTACTTTATATCCCAGGATTAAATAACCTTCAGATGGTAATTATTATTTATTTATGCCAACAGTAAGTTTGTTGGCATAAATAACTAATAATGTGTAATTTTGTTTATGTTTAATTGTTATTTTGATTATTGTATTTTACATAATTATGCATGAGTGTATTTGAGTTGTAGTGTGGAGTATAGGAAGTAAGGAGTAACTTGGTGCTGGGTACCAGTACCAAGATGGCCGCCAGATTCCAGCGGTCATATCTGATTATGGCTATTTTATATTTTTAGATTTAGCTGGTAACTGGATACCAGTTATTAGTTTATTACTGGATGCCAGTAATAGTTTTATTTAAATATTTTGTTTTTTATAAATTTTAATTTTAAAAGATAGTGCTCTTATAAGCTATTTTATGACTTATAAGAGCTTGTGTTTAAAGAGGTGATTTTTTAAAATGTTTATGTATGTTTTATTACCTTTATAAAAGTTCTGAATAGGTATGACTTGGGAAGAAATGGGATGTTTTGTAATTTATTTTGGTAATTTGTTTTTTTTTATTTTAGTTAGAAGAGGTGTGGTTTTATATTTTTGTTTTATTCAGGATAGTAAAATTTTGTGATTTAAATTATTTGATTTTGATTTTCATTTTATTTTATTAATCTGTAAATATTTTGAGGTGTATATTTGTTTTATATTTGTAATAAAATAATAAAGAGCTGAATATTGACCCTGGTTTAAGAAATTAGGTGCTGTGGCCCAGTATGCAGATTTTTATTTTTATTATTTTTGTTCAAACTTGTACATCCAAAAATTATAAAATTTTAAAAATGAACTATAAATTGTTTGGTCTGCTGTCATGAAATAATATGTAACAAAATTATTTTTAGAATGCCTGACACTATCACACCCACAGTTATCGCAACTTGACCTAACAATGGTGGGTGATTATGTCTGTATACTACAAACCTAAATTTGTCGAGTAAGTACTTTTTCTTGTATTTCTTGAAAATGGCTCTAATGATTTTGATTAAAATGCCATATGTTTGAGATATTTTGATGACAAATGAAATGTATATTGTGACTTTGGTGGGTGTAAAGTAAAGAAGACAGATGTACTCGAGATAAAGAAACACTTTTATTTCCGTAAACAGTAACTTTGTACACTCGTTGCAACAGCAAAAAACCTTTACCGATTCACCAACAGCACGGCTCCGAATTAGTAACACAAAAACTGTCCCTTCTCACACTTTACCGCTATTTATCTCCCAGGCACTATTCTGGAAACTTCAGGAAAGTTCAGTTATTATTGCGGTGAAATACAAAGCAGAAAATTCCAGAAGTCTCTATCCCTTTCTCTCTTTCGGCAAGCGCCCCAACAATGCGGCCATTCTCTGTCTCTTCCCTTTGGCTCCTTTGCGGTAGTGCCGACAATAATGCGATGGGTGACACTGCTCCCTCCTCAAGGCTGGTCATCCCGAACAGCACCATCGTAACGGGCCAGACGATCCAGGTGTACCACTAACATCTTTCCTCGGGGCACCTTCTGGATGCAGTAGACTACGTCGTTAATCCTCTTTACCACTCGGTACGGTCCTTGCCACGGTTGTTGAAGTTTTGGGCAGCGTCCCTTGGTCCGGGTAGGGCGGTAAAACCAGACCATGTCACCTTGCTGGAATCCTCGGCTGTTGACTTGCCTGTCGTACCGGGTCTTCATGCGGTCGCTCGCCATCTGGATGTTCTGACGAGCCATCTCGTGCATGTCGTGGAGATGGTCTACTAGATTCTCCACATACTCGGTTGCCGGCTGTTTCGCTTCCGGCGGGCTCCCAAAAGCCAGGTAACAAGGGAGGCGTAGCTCTTGGCCGAACATTAGGCTTGCTGGTGTCATCCCGGTGGTGTCGTGTGTCGACGAACGGTAGGCCAGCAAGAACAGTGGTACCTTGAGGTCCCAGTCTCGCTGATGGCTGGCCACGACCTTCCTCTGGTGCTCCTCTAGGGTCTTGATGTATCTCTCGACCATGCCGTCCGACTGTGGATGTAGGGGTGTTGTGCGGGTCTTGGTCACCCAAAGTCTTTCCAATGCCTCCTTCATTAGGTGCGACTCAAAATTGGTGCCCTGGTCGCTGTGGAGCTCTAACGGGACCCCAAAACGGCAGAACAGCTGTTCCACGAGGCAGTCTGTAATCGTCTTCGCCTCTTGGTTTGGGATGGCATACACCTCCAGCCACTTGGTGAAGTAGTCCACAGCTACCATCAGGTACTTGTTGCCTCGATCGGACACTGGGAATGGTCCAGCTATGTCGACGGCGATGCGTTCGAAGGGCGCTCCGACGTTGTACTGCTGCATGCGACCCCGGCTCCTAGTCTGGGGGCCGCGACTCGCCGCGCACACGTGACATTGACGGCACCAGTTCTCAGCGTCCGCTCGGAGCCTCAGCCAGTAGTAGCGCTGTCGGAGTTTGTCGATCGTCCGGTTTGCTCCTAGGTGTCCACCCGAGGTACCGGCGTGCACTTCCTCCAAGACTTCCAGGACCTTACTTCCGGGAAGTACCAACTGCTCTTTCTGGGTCTTCCCATCAGGTGATTCCCATACCCGGAACAGCACGCCATCTTTGGTCTTCAACGAGTCCCATTGGGCCCAGTACGACTTGTATGTAGCGCTTCTGGGTGCGATGTCCTCCCAGGTTGGTCTCGTCCCTGCCTGCACTTCTCTCAAGAGTGGCCCCAAGTCGGCGTCCGCCAGCTGCTCCCTCCTCAAGCCCGCGCTATCCCATCCATCCGCAGGCACTGCTGTGACCACTCTGACAGCTGCGGTACGCTCCTTCTCTTCCACTCTTGCGCATTGGCCTCACTCTTCTGGGCAGGGTCTTCGGGACATGGCGTCTGCGTTGAAGTGGCTCTTCCCTCTGCGATGTTCGGAGGTGAAGTCGTACTCCTGCAACCTCTGGACCTAACGGGCTGTCTGGCCCTCCAGGTTTCTAAAGCTAAGTAGCCAGATTAGGGCGGAGTGGTCTGTCCTCAGGTGGAATGGCTGACCGTACAGGTACTTGTGGAAGTGCTCCAGGGTCTTCACCACCGCCAGTAGCTCTCGTCGGGTGAGACAGTAGTTCTTCTCTGCCTTGGACAACGTCTTGCTGTAGTAGGCTATCACCCGCTCGTGGCCGTTCTGGACTTGGGATAGGACGCCTCCAATGCAATGGTCACTGGCGTCGGTGTCCACAATGAAGGCGTCGCCTGGTTGTGGGAATCCCAAAATAGGAGCACTGCAGAGCGTCCTCTTCAGCTGCCGGAAAGCGTCTTCGGCGTCCTCCGTCCACACATAAGGTCGATGTTCTTCCGTCAGGCGAGTGAAGGGTTTGGCGATGCTGGAGAAACCCTTTATGAAGCGGCGGTAATAACTGCACAATCTAAGGAAACTGCGCAGTTCTCGCTTATCCTTTGGGCGAGGCCAATCTCTCACGGCCTGTGTCTTCTCCGGATCCGTGGCCCCTCCGGTTGGTGAGACTATGTGGCCCAAGTAGTTGACTTCCCTGCGGAAGAGCTGGCACTTCTTGGCGTTCAGCTTCAAGCCGGTCGCCTGCAGTCTCTGTAGCACCTTGGTCAGTTTGTCAAGATGGTCTTCGAATGTCTTGCCGACGATGATGATGTCGTCCAGGTATAACAGGCAGGCGTCATAAGTCAATCCTCTCATTACTGACTCCATGAGGCGTTGGAAGGTAGCTGGTGCGTTGCAGAGACCAAAGGGCATAACTGTGAACTGCCAAAGCCCTTGGCCTGTCGAGAATGCGGTCTTCTCCTTGTCTCTCGGGTCTAGAGCCACCTGCCAGTAACCCGATTTCAGGTCCAGGGTTGAGAACCACTGCGCACCAGCAAGCGTGTCCAGGGTGTCGTCAATCCGGGGTAAGGGGAAGCAGTCCTTCCTGGTGACAGCGTTCAGCTTCCTGTAATCTACGCAGAAGCGTAGCTCGCCATTCTTCTTCTTCACCAGAACTACAGGGGAACACCAAGGACTGTCAGACTCTTCGATCACTCCCTTGGTTCTCATGTCCTCCAGCATGTCTCGTACCGCCGCTTGTTTAGCCAACGGAACGCGTCTAGGTGGTTGCCGAATAGGCCGGGCGTCTCCGGTGTCGATGTGGTGAAGCACTCGGTCCGTGCGGCCGTAATCGCTGCTGCCTTGGCTGAAGACGCGCTGATATCGTCTCAGCAGTTGTTGGACCTTCTCTCTCTGTTCAGCGGTCAGGTGGTCGGCCGCCCTCTCCAGTAAGCCTTCCAGCCGGGGCCCCAGGTGTTGCGTCGGCACCTGTTCCTGGGTCTTGTCTATTGGTGTTACGCTGACCACGGGCTCACACGCCCCCAACTCCGTCCCGGCCTGGACGTCGTGATCGGTGTCTGTTGGGTTGAGCAGTCTCACCGGCACCTCCTCTCGGCACGGCAACAATGTCCCGGCTACACAGAACCCGTGCACATGCGTCTTCCGGTCCAGCAGCATGTTCTTCTTGCGCTGGCCTTCCAGTCGCGCCGTCACTACCATCTCGCTTCTCGCGGGGACAACTACGTCTTCCCTGAGAATGACCCTGCAGATTCCAAGGCGTTCTTCGGGGTGCGGGAGCATTACTTCCTCTCCCTTGAGCCGCAGAACCTTCTTGCCGATGTCGACCGTTGCTTCGTGGCTCCTGAGGGCATCCAGTCCCAGTATCACCTCCTCAGCCACCTCCGCGACGAACACCCACAAACGCAAGACACTTCGCCCCAAGGTAAACTGCAGCAGGGCCTCCCTCTCCACAGGCAAGGTGTCACCCGATGCCGTCACTAGTTGGTACGGTCGGCTCGGTTTTCTCGACGGCAAGCCCCTGGCTACGTCAGGTCTGATGACAGTCACGGCTGCTCCAATGTCAACAAGCACGCGGCACGGCTTCCCTCTCACCCAACCGTCCGCGATGAGGCTGTCATCCATCCGTCGGCTGACGGCGCGCAGTGTCACTCGAGGGGATGATGGTAATGGCGCCGACGTGCCCCTCGCCATGCCGGCCATTACTCGTTTCCCGGCTGCTCTTCTTGGTGCCGGCAGTCTCTCATCAGGTGTCCCGGCTGGCCACACCCCCAACACACGCCACCTGGTCTTCGTCGGCGCCCCTGGACTGGTCTGCGGTCTTCATCGTAGCGGACACTCCTTGTCTTCGAGGTCGGGGTAGCCGTCACTTTGGCCGCTTCCGTCCTTAATTCGGCCGTTAGTGCCTCGTGGATGGTCTTGTAGTCGCCGAGCATCAGGCGTTGACGTATCTCGGCATCGCGTATCCCGTCGACGAAGGTATAGGCGGCTTCTCGGGATACGAATTCGGAGGGGAGGTCGACCAAGGCTTTGCTGGCCAGCTGTTCGATTGCCAGGGTGAAATCCTGCAGCGTCTCCACTGGCAGTTGCATCCTAGATTTCAGTTGGCTGCGGTAGGCTGCGGCTAAGCGGTGGTTTCCGAACCGGTTCTCCAGGACCTCCCAGATGTCCTTGGGCGCCGCCGCTGTCTGGACTGCGTTCAGCACCTCTGCGGCTCGTCCCTGGAGGCTGGCTATCAGCTGCGCGGCCTCTTCTTCTGGCGACCATTTGTTGTGCTTGGCCACTGTGTCGAATTGACGGCGGAAGACCTCAAACGTCGACGTGCCATCGTACTTCGGTGGTTTGACGCGCGTCGATGTAGTGTCGCGTGCTGGAGCCTCGGCCTTGTAGTTCTTGAGCTTTTCACTAAGCATCCCTACCACCATTGCATTTAGCTCCTTGGCGCTACCGTCGACCCTGTCTTCGAGAACGCTAAGCCGTTCCCCGACATTCTCCAGGGCGTCAACGGGTTGGCCGAGGTCCTCCATCTTTCCACCGAGCTCTTCCACCTTTCCACCGAGCTCTTTCACATCCTTCCTTACGCCAGCCAGTTGCTCGTCAATTTTCGCCGATAGCTCCGTCTTCATCTCTTTCAGCTCGGCAGCGAGGTTGTCGTTTGCCGTCTTCATCTCTGCTTTCAGCTCTTGTAAAAAGCTCACCAATGTAGCCTCCATCGTCATATCCCGCTTCTGACACCAGTGTGACTTTGGTGGGTGTAAAGTAAAGAAGACAGATGTACTCGAGATAAAGAAACACTTTTATTTCCGTAAACAGTAACTTTGTACACTCGTTGCAACAGCAAAAAATCTTTACCGATTCACCAAAAGCACGGCTCCGAATTAGTAACACAAAAACTGTCCCTTCTCACACTTTACCGCTATTTATCTCCCAGGCACTATTCTGGAAACTTCAGGAAAGTTCAGTTATTATTGCGGTGAAATACAAAGCAGAAATTTCCAGAAGTCTCTATCCCTTTCTCTCTTTCGGCAAGTGCCCCAACAATGCGGCCGTTCTCTGTCTCTTCCCTTCGGCTCCTTTGCGGTAGTGCCGACAATAATGCGTTGGGCGACAATATCTTGAATTTTCTGGCTGTAGCCCCTGTAGTCATATTTACTCTGGATGACATGCATAACTGGTTAACCGTCAGAGATAACCAAATCTTACTCTACAAAAAGTGTAGATCTTGCTACAATACACAATTTATGTCTCAATAAATTTTCTTGTAGGGTGAACCATTTCAGAGATATTCCTTGTTATGTGTGCGAGTTTCTGAAAACTTAAAACTTTCGTGAAATGGAATATCGTTGTTCATTTTTTTATATGTTAAGTGTGCAAAGGGAACAGAATCTCAAAGCTTTAAAAGATTTGACTCGCTCAAAGCCTACTGTATTCTAATATCCCCTTGCACCTACAAGGAAATAAGCAATAACATAATTTGTACAAATGTTTATCTCAACTAACACAAAGAAGATATAAGAATAAGAGTTTGTAAGAATCGTTAGTACAAGATTAGAGTAGAGTACTCTCTACAAGAGTAGAGAAAGTCATGTGAGTGCAACACATCAGATTTTTTATTTTATTGCAACAATATTTTTGAATAATTTGATACACCACTGTTGCATTAGTCAAACTGTTTTTGTGCTTCAGTTTAAACTTTCATTGTTGTGCTGATTCTTGAGAGATCAGTTTGGTTATTATTTCTCTTTTTATATATTTCTGCATTTACTACTTATTTTCATTGTATTCCTACTTTTGAAACAAATAGTTTTTACTGAAAAATGTTTTTATGCTTTCTCTTAGCTCGTTACAAAAGGCAGCTGTTTGAAGAAAGGTTTTTCTTATGAGTCTTACCATTCTGTTCTCCAAGAAACTCAATTCCAGAAATATAATTTCAAATGGGATAATAGTGCAGCATTAGTGTCCAATTGTTTTAGTGTGTAACCCGTAGAAAACTCATTTACAAAGATTGTTCCAAAATAAAAGTCTGATGTGTTGCACTCACATGACTTTCCCTACTCTTACAGTAACTATTCTTACAAACTCTTATTCTTTTATCTTCTTCATGGTAGTTGAGATAAACATTTGCAGAAATTATCTTATTGCTCGTTTTCTTGCAGGTGCAAGGGGAATATGGGAATACAGTAGGCTTTGAGCGATGGTCAAACATTTTAAAGCTTTCAAATTCTGTTCTCTTTGCATGTTTAACATATAAAAAATGAATAACGATTTTCCATTTCACGAAAGTTTTAAGTTTTCCGAAACTCACACACACAACAAGGAATATCTCCGAAATGGTTCACCCTACAAGAAAATTTATTCAGACATAAATTGTATATTTTAGCAAGATATACATTTTTTGTATAGTAAGATTTGGTCTATCTCTAACAGTTTACCAGTTATGCAAAAGTCGTCCAGAGTAAATACGACTACAGGGGCTATAGCCAGAAAATGCAAGGTATACATTTCATTTGTCATAAAAATATCTCAAACATATGACATTTTAATCAAAATAGCCATTTTCAAGAAAATAAAAATTTTCCATGTAAAGGGTAGTTTACAGTGGGGCTATTCTCTTCAAAATCTTCGTGTCGCATCCTTGAAAGACATTAAACTTAAATACCAACCTTGGTTTTTAACCTACTTTTCGTTTTTGAGTTATGCTGTCCACAGACTGACAGACACAGACACACAGACACACAGAGACAGACACAGACACAGACACACACACACACACACACACACACACACACACACACACACACACACACACACACACACACACACACACACACACACACACACACACACACACACACACACACACACACACACACACACAGACTTTTTTCTAAAAATGCTTTTTTTTATTCAGGGGTCTCAAAACATAATTTGCGGTGAAATCTTGACATCAAAGTTTTGGGTGAAATACAATACTTCCCCTACTTACCAGTAGAGAAAGTAATGTAATTGTTACATATTATTTTGATTCTCATTCAATTTTAGAAAAGGAGATATATAACTAATTATTACATATTCTATTATTATGTATAACTATATAGTTATATTTTTAGTATCATGTCTGGGTCATAAATAAGCAATTCAGAAAGAGTAGGATGGCCAAAAACTCATTTTAGCCCCCCCCCCCAAAAAAAAAAGGATACAAAAAATATAAATGGGATAAAAAAAGACCCCATCTATGCAGTATGTACTTTTAAACACGGTAAGCTGCAAGTGTAAAATGTGCATATATGCGGTTGGACACATGCACATAACTAAAATACGGCAAGACCAGACACATTTTGAAATATCCGCATTATAAGTAAGTAAAACTGAAATGATTAAGTGGAATATTGGTTAATCATAATACTTGAATCAACGTGAAGTGTGCGATTAAATAAAAGGGCATTTAGTGAAATATCGCTAAATAATTCAAACATTAGATTGCGACAATGCTATGAGAGTCGATCCACTAAAAAAAAGGACTTACTATTGTGATATGATCTAAATACTGTGAACAAGGTGCGAATAAAATAACTCATAAAAACTTAATCCCGAGTCCACAATTATTTCACCCTGTACCACGACCCGAATAATCAAATAACCGAAAGCTCTACAACCCACCATATTTAAAACAGCACCAATGCCTTAGTTGAAAATATGTAAGGTCGGATAGAAGAAGAAAAGGTGGAGGAAGATGGAGAGGAATATGTCCCTTAATTGGAAGAAGAGTGCAGCCTAAAGACTTGAGTTGCTGTCAAAAGTTTAAAGGAACTGCAATAATTTGCCCTAAGGCCAAAAGATTTGGGATATGTTTGGTGTGATTTCTCAGGCCAAAGTGTTTGTGGAAGTCGAGGAGCTAAGCAGAAATGTGTGCAGATATCTCTCCTTGACTACTGGGAAAAATAAATGAATCGTGTGTACAGCTATTTTTCTTCATTATGTTTTGGTGTGTATTATATGTATGTATTGCAGTAGAAATATCTAAATACACACAATAGAATAATGTACATACATTTTTACCTCGTACTGTCCATTTACGTATGTCAATGGTTTAATTTTTTTAATAACCTCGGCCTATCTTCGTTAAAAGGAAATCTGTCTTTAACGGAAATGCTCAAGAGACCTGTTTGATTCCACTGACCACTGGTTTTAGCTTACTAACAGGAATAAATTTTGTTTTCTTTATCGTAATGTTATTTTATGAGCAATAGTTTTAGTTAGTCAAAAGAGTGTAAAAACTAGAGATCTAAAGTTTTAAATTTCTAGCTCATGTTAATCTGTGTCAAAAACTTAAAACCCCTTTCTGCCGCTTGCTTATCTTCCGCCAGGACATCTGTAAGTCTGTTAGGCAAATGCATAGTCTCGAAGTGGACTAGGGAAACTTAATCTAGCAGCATGTGACGGACAGATAAAAGGGTGCTGAAAACAATATATGTGGTTCAGTTCCATAAACACAAGCACATCCAACACCGCTGGTGCTCTTTGATCTATTCGTGTAAATAAAACGTCGGTCACAGTAGCCTGACAAAAATTCTAAAAAGCAAGTGCGGATACCAGAGAGAGGCATCGTGGACTTCCGTTGAATGGTCATCCCAAGACCTACGGGGGACGTGCCTCGTAACCAAGGGGGGTAGAGCCACTCTTGCTTGGAAAACATGCTGGGCATTTCAATAGCAGCTCCCGGAAACGAAAACCTCCTCACTCAGGACTAAGGGTGCTTTTCCTCTTAGTGTGGTGGTGAAAAATGAAGCACACGTACTGTACTTAGGCATACATCTAAGCGCACACACATAATTTCCTAAGAGAGTCTCATGCCCATATTGCAGAGGAGGTTCTGCCGATCCGGCATAAAGGCTCACAATTTGGCTTGTTGGAAAAGTTGCTATTGCCATGCGTATGCCACTATTATGGACTGCGTCTAATCTTCTCAGCATAGATGGTAGTGATAATGAATAAACAATACAACTATAGTCTAGTTTGGATTGGACCAGTGCGCGACACATTCACAGCAAAATTATTCGATCCGACATTTAGAACCCGCAAGATATTCAGGAAACGGTCACATTGTGCTTTTAGCTGTGCTATATGCGATGGGAAACTAAGTTTCCTATCCAAGATCAACCCCAGGAAATGCATCTCATCTGTGAAGGGAAGTTAATCTGAGCCAAAACGTAGCAAAGGTGGCAATCGTCTCTTATGGCGCCAGAAATTAACGGAGATTGTCTTCTCAGTTGAGAAACGAAAGCCGTTTTTGGAGCTCCATTCTGGAAGGCTGTCTACATACTGCTGCAGGCGTCGCTCCAAAAACGCTGTGTGCTGGGAAGTACAATACACGGTGAAGTCGTCTACAAACAAGCATGATGAAACTCCAGGTGGAACACATTTCCAGATGGAGTTAATTGATATAGCAAACAGCGTGACAGTACCGAAAACCCCGAGGTATGCCATTTTCCTGAACAAAAGTATTCGAAAAACTGAGCCAACCCTTAATCGGAAAATGCGGTCTTTCATAAACTCCTGAATGAACAGTGGTAGACATCCATGTATGTTACAGGTATACAGGGAACATAGCATCCCTGCTTGCCAATACGCAACACATCATAAAAGCCTTCTCGAGATCTAAAAATATGACAATGGTTTGACAATTCTTCATAAGTGCATTTATTATCTGTGTCAATATCGACACAAGATGGTCTACAGCTAAATGGCGTTGTCGAAAACCACACTAGATGGTAGTAGGTTGCAAGTTTCTAACCACCATAACAATTGTACAGCAATTATGCGTTCCATCACCTTGAAAACGCAACTGGTGAGGCAAATAGGACGGTAGCTGAATGGAAGATGATGATCCTTTCCAGATTTCAAAATGGGTATAAAGGTGACCTCCCGCCAGTTTTCAGGAACTATAGTGTCAACTCAAACACGATTATAGACCTCGAGCCGGAATGCCATGGTAAAAAGGCGATTGTAATCTCCTCGTTTCTAGAACAAAACGTGAAGCCTTGAGATACCACCTAAGTTTTAATTGAAAGGAACTCAGGGGAGCAGTTATCTGAGCTGGACACTTGAGCAAAAGTACTTCTAAGCAAGCTGGCCACTTCCAGTGGATCAACAACAGCTCTTGTAGCTTTTTGAAGCCCACAATTGGTATATAGGTCGATTTACCAGCTACGCGCCTTAACTTATCCCATACAACCGAGGAAGGTATATGCCGGTTAAATGAAACTGAAAATTTGCACCGTGATGTCTTTTTGCTATCCTTAATGATTTGTGTAGATCTGAAGCGCATTTTCTTGTATTGGATTAAGTTATCCAATACAGGATGGCGTTGAAAAGCCCCAAAGCCTTCAAGCCTGAAAGGTGTTCCTTCATCTACTAGGGGACAGAAAATAGACGGGGTTGGGAATTCGATTGCGGAATAGATTGATCAGCAGCAGAAAGAATCCTCTCGGTAAGATGCTGCGGCAAATCATTCACTGAGTCATGCTCGTTGTATGTAAACATGGCCAATTGCGTGTAAAGATTCCAGTTGTCAGAGTCCATGCCCCATTTAGGCATACGCTTGGAACATGTATCTTGGGTTAGGAGAATAATAAGACTAGAGTGCAAATCAAAGATTATATTCCATTGCAAGGAAACTGTCAACTGTGGTGAACAAACTGCAACGTCAAGGGGTGAGAGACTATTGAATGAGTCTGAAAGAAATGTAGGCTCTTCAGTGTCGAGGAGAGTTGGGTTGAAATTATTAATGAAATCAGCAATGAGCTTCCCTCTCGCACATGCACAATTTGAACACCAAAGTGGGCGATGCGTATTGGTCTTCCACCAACAGAAATGATGTTACAAACTGGGAAACCAGATCTGCTAATTCAATGAGGGAGAAGTCATATGAAGGAGTCAAATATATGTTGCAAATGGTGAACTGGATGGATAACAGTAGAATCTTTATGGCAAATGATTGTATGTCAGATAATAAGGGTAAAGAATCCATCATATCTGACAAGCATCATAGCACTGCCATTTGCCGGAACCCCGTTTACTGGCATAACATCACAGTGCTCTGGGGTGTATCGCCTTATTTGGAAAGAATCTTCTGTACGCAAGTTAGTCTCTTGAAAACATGCGACCAAAGGTTTGTTTTCATTGAGCAAGAGCTGAAACTCTGGTCATGGTGTTCTAACGCCACGTATGTTCCATTGTAGCATAGCCATGCTAATATTTGGATGGGATAAGTACTCCAAGGTAATTCTCCGTTACCTTAAAGTAGGCGGTGGGCAATTCAACTTAGCCCTTTTCTTATATGTAAGTCAAACACTTTTCCTGAAGCTTTAGCCTGTCTCTTTTTCACTGGATTTCTCACAGGATGGGCAGCATTCTCTAGCTCCATATCCTGTAGCAAGGATGTACGCCTACCTGTAGCAAATTTGGGTTTAAGGACCTTGAACCTGTTGCTAATGGGGACCGGTGAAGAGGAAAGATGCCGGTCCGAGGCCTCCCTGGAAGATTCCCCAGAAGAGGATCTTCGAGATGTTTGTGGACTCTTATATCTCTTCCCTGGGATCAGACTTACTACTTACTTCGTTTTTCATTTAACACTGTTTGCATTTTATAGGTGAGGTATCATACCTTATGGGCTTGCTAGTCTTTTGTGTTGAGCGTGATGCTTCTGTTAGTGATGTAATGCTGGTGTTTTTTCAC
Organism: Tenodera sinensis; assembly: GCA_030765045.1. NCBI lineage: Eukaryota > Metazoa > Arthropoda > Insecta > Mantodea > Mantidae > Tenodera > Tenodera sinensis. The sequence goes on from CM060963.1 coordinate 191,766,793, forward strand.
CTACGGACTTTGTAGACATAACCAGAGGTGTGCGTGTTGATGTAGCGGGATTTGCAGAGCTGCAGGCTACAAGTGTCTTTTCTGATATTGTTGCCCCATTTATATCACATGTCTGTGTTGCTAACTTTTATCTCAGTAGCAGCTTAGCTGCAACTAAGCTATAGGTACCGGACCTTGAAACAGAGGGTTGGCGTATATGCAAGAACTTCCAGGCTTCTGAGAAGGGCACCTTCTTTCTAATCTGTATCCCTTGGATCACTCTTTCCTCTACAAAACGGGGACAATCTCAAGAGCTAGATGGATGTTAGCCTTTACAGTTTACACATGATGGAGCTGCAAAATATGCACCATCGTGGAAGACGTCTCCACAGTTAGGGTCTGTAGCTGGTCCGTTACAAAACTCACTTGTATGTCCAAAGCGCTGGCACTTGAAACATCTTAGTAGATACAGGATGGAAAGCTTAACTTCGATGGATTCATACCCTGCCAAAATCTCTTTTAGGAAATTGACCCGATCATAAGTCAAGAACAGGGTACAAGTGGCTTTAATTCGCCTCCTTTGCACTGAATCTGATAAACCTTAGTAACGCCTTGCTCTGTAAGATTTTCTTGAATCTCCTCATTGATTAATCCATCCAATGCATGGGTGTTTATCACACTGCGCGAGGAGTTCAACATCCTGTGCATCTCAACACATATTGGATAACTTGCTAGCTTATTGACTTTCAGTATTTTAGCTGCCTGGGTGCCAGAATGTGCTTCAACCATGAGCGTGCCATTGCGAGATCTAGTGCATGACTTCACTGGACCAGCTATCTTATGCAAATCCTCTTGAATAGTAAATGGGCTCACCAATAAAAACTTCTTACTTTCCTCACTTCTAGCTATCACTAACTAGCAAGGACCACAAGACTTGACTACTTCCTTTAGACTGATTTATTTTTGTTTGACGTTCTTGGGTGCACAATGGCACATTTATCCTCCACAATTGAAAATGTCTCCAATAGCATGCTCACATCCTGGTTCCTACCCGAGCATAGGTAAGAGTCCTGACCTGGACCTTGCTCACCCTAGGGTCTCACCTCCCAGTGATAGACAGAGGGATCCAATCACCTTCAGGGGTGCATCACCGCATGCAATGGCCCCTCCCCAGGACTGACCTTGTTCGTATCAGTGGATACGAACACACATACATGATAACCAGGGGCTGGGAATTACGCTGTTACCCAGTCACACCTTGCATCTCCCCATTCAACTACAACCCGCACAAAAGGTATCCATCAGATTGTTTTTAGGGTATAATTTTGTAGGTAGACACATATGTGGACCAAAGTTGATTGGGCATTTAGCATATGCCCTTTCACCCCTCAGAGGAACCCAATCGAGAGTGTGGCTCAGGACACTGGGTAAACCAAGCCTGTACCTACCATAGTAGGCCCCGGGGAGGGGGATGGAGAGGATGGGGGGGGGGGAGAGAACATAATATATGAGTGTATGTGAACAAGTTTGTTAGTGTGTGTGTGTGTGTGTGTGTGTGTGTGTACAAGAGAGAGCGAGAGAGAGAGAGGATATAATATGTGAGTGTATGTGAGCAATTTTGTTAGAGGGTGTGTGTGTGTTCTGTGTGTGTGACAGAGAGAGAGGGGGGGGAGGGAGGGAGAGAGAGGGGGAGAGGGAGGGGGAGAGAGAGAGGACATAACATTTGGGAATATGTGAGCAATTTAATTTAAAAGGTGAGTCAATTAATAACATTAAACAACAAGTAGATGACATATTTGCAATAATTCCAAAAAGACACATCAGTGATGCATTAAAATTTCTAAAAATACAGGACAAAAGCATAAATTTCACAGTGGAAGTGGAAAAAGATGATAAATTAGCATTTTCAGATCTAAAAATAATAAAAAACAAGGATAGAATAAACTTCGGCATTCACAGAAAACCAATGCAGACGGACTACACAAAAGCTAATAGTTACAATCCAAGAAGCCACAAACAAGCAATCCTCAATAGTTAAACACATAGTTTGGTGAACATCCCTCTTCCAGCAGAAGAATACTAAACAGAATATTACAAAATAATTGAAATAGCACAAAAAATGGCTTCCCCAAGGAATTAGTAGCTAAAAAGGTAAAACGAGCGGAAAAGAAAAAATTACTAAAAGAAACTACAACACTCACAGCAGCAGAAACAAAAATGACATTCAAAAAGTTCACATATTATCCATGGACCTTTGATAAGTTCAAAAAACTGTTCAAGGAATACATCATTCAGCTAGCACCAGTAAACCATGATGCAGTATTATTAGTTATGGTAGGCGTTGTGTTGGAATGTTTTGTTTCCCATTGTTTGATTGTTTGCATTATATCGTTTGCAGTTGGCCTAGTGCGATTATCTTTTGTCTTCGTTGTAAATGTTATATATTAACGAATAAAATTGTGATAATAAATATACTAATATTATTTCAATTGTGGCCTCCAGAGCAAAGAAGACTATCTCATTAGAAAGACTAAACGTTAATACATCGACGTAACATATAATTTTCACGGGGGTCGCGTCTCAAGGAAAATTATTAGCTGTAAATTGTGAACATACTTCATACCCGTACCACGACCGAGATAGGAAAGAAAGAGTCATCGCAGTTCATCGAAAGAGTTAGCCGGATCTTTTATACGAGAAAAGAATTCATCATACCGACCCTTCAAAGTGACGACGAGCAGAAGATTCCCTTCATACTGGTGACGGGAGATACCAGCCGGAAGAGACTCCTTCATACTGGCGCCCAGACGTGCGGCGGCTCGAATACAGGCGTATGGAGTAAAAATATGTACCTGGATAAAGAGTGAAAAGAAGACATTTTGACGGAGTATCCTTTTTCTTGTGCTCCAGAATTCAAGTAAGACTAGTACTAATTTATGATACTACGCAATAAGAAAATTGTACAGAAGATGGAAAAAGTTGATAAAGATAATGATAGTGTAGAGAGGGAAGTGAGTGATAAGTTATCAGTAGAAGGTAGAAAGAATGTAGTATGTAAGGAATCTGAAATAGGATTGAAAGAAATATTGGAAGCGATGAACAAAAATACAGCAGATATAAAAGCAGATATAAAAGCAGATGTAGCAAAACTAAGAGAGGATAGTGTTAGAAATGTAACAGAACTAAAAGCAGATGTAGCAAAACTAAGAGAAAATACAGCAGATATAAAAGCAGATTTTGTTAGAAATGTAACAGAACTAAAAGCAGATGTAGCAAAACTAAGAGAGGATAGTGTTAGAAATGTAGCAGATTTGAAGGAGGATAATGCCAGAAACATAAATAAATTGTCACAAGAAATTGAATTATGTAAGAAGGAATGTACAGAAAGAATTGAATCAAGTAACAATGATATAGCTAAATTAGGTGAGTTAGTAAGCGTGATAAAATTAGGACAGGAATCAAACACAGTAGAAATAGCTAGGCTAGGAGAATTGATAAATGAAGTTAAGTTAGGACAGGAGAAGACAGTGGTAGAAATGAAAGCTGAATTAAGTAAAGAATTTGATGAAAAACTAGCAGAACAGAATGCAAAAATTGCAAAGGTAGGAGATGAATTGAGAACAGAGATAGTCGTGGTAGAACAGAGTTGTAAAATGTATCAAGATGGAATTAGGTCAAAACAAAATGACATTGATGTAAAAATTGATAGTTTAGAAAATGTTGTAAAGGGTATAAGCGCTGAGATGCAGTCACAGCGAGAAGAATTGAATAAAGTAAAGGAGGAAGCCAATGTAAATGTAAATAGAATAAATGAAACGGTTACAAAGGAAAAAGAATTTACAGGAAGGCTTTCCCAAGTTGTGATTGCTCTACAGGCTGATAGAGTTAATGACAATCATGATCAATTTGTGAGTGAATGCAAAAATATGACCAATACTGATGCACTTGACAATAACAGTAATATGGCGGACTTTCAGGAGAATGATTTAGCTATGCCAATGCACTCCCCTAGTCAAAACCATAATTGTCACGCTAGTCACTTGTTCCATGACCTAACCCCTCCGTCATTTGACGAAGAAGCCGGTGACAATCCAAAAATTTTCATAAAAGAACTGGAGGATTATTTTAGGATCAAACGAATTCCGAACGAGATACGAATGATGGTGGTTAAACGCTGTCTTAAGAAAAACGCATTGGAATGGTTAAGACTAACTTTGGCGTCTCACGAAACATATAGTATGTTTCGAAACCTTTTTATAAATAGATTTTGGGGACCGGGACGTCAAAACCAGATTAAAGTCGAACTGGCTACCGGACATTATGACAGTAAACATGGTATTTCAATGATGGAGTATTTTTTGAAACTGGCGAACAAATCGAAACTACTCCAACCTCAGTTGAGTGAACAGGAGGTTATTGAAGCACTTATTCGCCATTATCCACCGCACATAAGAAAAATCATAAAACAAATTTTAGTGGGGAGGGGCATAGAACCCCTGAAAGTTGCAAAAAAAAAAAAAAAAAAAAAAAAAAAAAAAAAAAAAAAAAAAAAAAATCGAAACATTGTCAAGAGAAAATATTTTTGTATTCAACGATGACATGTTTTTCAACACAGTTGTTATATTGTTGTACAATTACATTGTTGTGGGGAGATCATCACAGTACATGCAACATTGTATGGCTGAAGACAATTTTCCCAAAATAGAATTAGTTGCATATACTGTGATGAGGGGCATTTGATGCAGTATTATTAGTTATGGTAGGCGTTGTGTTGGAATGTTTTGTTTCCCATTGTTTGATTGTTTGCATTATATCGTTTGCAGTTGGCCTAGTGCGATTATCTTTTGTCTTCGTTGTAAATGTTATATATTAACGAATAAAATTGTGATAATAAATATACTAATATTATTTCAATTGTGGCCTCCAGAGCAAAGAAGACTATCTCATTAGAAAGACTAAACGTTAATACATCGACGTAACATATAATTTTCACGGGGGTCGCGTCTCAAGGAAAATTATTAGCTGTAAATTGTGAACATACTTCATACCCGTACCACGACCGAGATAGGAAAGAAAGAGTCATCGCAGTTCATCGAAAGAGTTAGCCGGATCTTTTATACGAGAAAAGAATTCATCATACCGACCCTTCAAAGTGACGACGAGCAGAAGATTCCCTTCATACTGGTGACGGGAGATACCAGCCGGAAGAGACTCCTTCAACCATTACTCCATAAAAAACCTGCTGCTTTCAAACATCAAAGATGCGATTCCACCTAACAAAAAATCCGGCATATACCCAATTGAATGCAGTGATTGTAATGTGTGTAGTGAAGTATACATAAGAAAAACCAAAAGAAATTTAGAAATTAGATCCAAGGAACACGTTAGGAACATCAAGAGCAAACATTTGAAAAATCGGCAGTTGCCTTTCACATTTGGACAAAAAATCACACCATAAAGCCAGAACCGAAACTCCTCAAACACATAACTGGAAAACAAAAGCTGTCCACATGGGAACAAATCATTTTAAAAAATAGAAACCAAGTATTTAATTTTGACATTCCCCAGGAAGATATTTTCAACAAGTTCCTTGAACCGTCACCAGAACAAACATCAGAAAAAGCATCACCATTTGCACCATGGAAACCCAGTCATTGTCCGGTTGATAATGGAGGAAAGTTAACCTCCAAAACACGTCCCAGAAAACTATAAATGTAAGTGTTGTTTAATGTTATTAATTGACTCGCCTTTTAAATTAAATTGATTATAACAACACAGTTTTCAAACTTCTAAGAAAGGAAGATATGTGAGCAACTTTGTTTGACAGTGTGAATGTGTTGGTGAGTGTATGTGTGGCAGAGAGAGATGGAGAAGACATAATATGTGAGCGTAATTGAATAAGTATGTTAAATAGTGTGTGTGTGGGTGTGTGTGCATGTGTGTTTGTGTATGTGTGTGTGTGTGTGTGTGTGTGTGTGTGACAGCAAGTTTGTTAGGTAATATGAGTGTTTGTGAGAGTATAGATTTTCTGTCTACTAATAAGGTGATCATTTTGCAGCGATACATTTGTGTTGTAACATATGAGCTGCTTAATATTATCTCTAGAATAATTTTATTAGTAATGGGAATATCTTACCTGTCCTAACAGTGCTAAGATAGGCGATCAGTATATCGGGAAAAAGACTTATGATGCATTTATAAGAGTTTATAAATATCACTGCTGTTTCCTTTTTGTTGCAGAGGCATGTTAGACATGCTAAGAATATGATGGAGTCCAGGGAGTAGATTACGAATAGTACTATCAACACCTTGCATCCAGAAGGCTCTTTTAGAAACGGCAGGTTGCACAAGCGGAGAATTGCAATGCAAACACAAGCAAAGAGTATCATCAGAGGGACCATTACCATGAAGTAGGAGATGTAGTACATAAAGAACCCAATGCCATTAACTCGCAGCAGCTCCTTCGCCTTTATCTGCAACAGTCAGCAGCAAGATCTTGCTTACTAATAGTACAGGCTTTAACCCTGTGTTAGAGAATGTTCAACATACAAGTATATTTCCACAAATACTGGCTCATTTTTTCAAGAAGCTTAATGAACAACAATTATGTTATATGAATTTCTGGGTTACATGGGAAGGTATGTACACACATGGATGTAGGTATTCATACAGTTGCAAACACAAACTAAAATATTTTACTTTTAATATTTGCCAGCCACAAAACTTAGAACAAAGTTCACAATATGATCTTCAGACATCTTATTTAAGTACAGATATAATAGAACTACATTTACTTTGTTCTGCATTAATAAATGAAATCTTTGTTCTCAGAGACTAAATTTTAAAGTGGACCTAGGTGTTCATACAGAAACATAACATTATATATGTACAAGATACACTGAGAAAATTAGAAAATAAACTTTCCTAATATTTTATGTCAACCTCTTCTATAAATTACTTTTCTCAGCTATTAGGGCATTGAGTGGACAAGTTTTCTAGCTGTTTCTGCACCACTGTTATGCCATTTTGTTCCAAATAGCTGTTTTAGTTGAAATTTGCTGGATTTACAATGGTATTTTCTTATTCTGTCTACCAGCTCTCTCCACGGGTGCTCAATGGGATGGAGATCCAGGGATTGTGTAGGTGTTTTCACAATGTGTGACGTATTATATAGCAACTACAAATGAACAATATGTTTAGGGCCATTGTAGCAATTATCACCTAATTCAACTTCTCGGCACTCTCTTTGAAATTACCTTTCAATATATCAATGTAGCCATATCTGTCCATATTTCCCTGATTTAATACTAGTTCACCTACACCAGCAGCAGCCATGCATCCCCAGATCACAATACCATCATTTTCATGTATAAAAGGCAATTTGGGGTTTTTCTTCACCATTTTCTTCAACTGCTTTGTACCCTAGAATTTAGTTCTTGTGGGCAGCCCACTTTCTCTTTATTTATTGGCATACAGGTATTTTAAGGGAAAATATTGAAAGCTTGAAAAAAATATGGGGAAGATTTGAAGATGAAGTAAGCAGGGAAATAGCAGAATGCAAGCAAAGAATTGCATTCTTGGAAAAATCCGATGATAGAAGAAGGAGAATGACTATAATAATTTTTGGAGTTGAAGAATCAAGAGAAAAACTTGTTTGGGAACAGATTGAGGAGATTTTGAAGGACAAACTGGGATTAAAAATAGAGGGTTGGGAGATAAGTGATACATTTAGAGTTGGAAGGAAAGGTCGAAATCCGAGATCAGTGATTTTCAGGTGTGCTACAATGAAAATAAAATAAAATGGACAATTTTACCTATTTTTAATCCCAGTTTGTCCTTCAAAATCTCCTCAATCTGGTCCCAAACAAGTTTTTCTCTTGATTCTTCAACTCCAAAAATTATTATAGTCATTCTCCTTCTTCTATCATCGGATTTTTCCAAGAATGCAATTCTTTGCTTGCATTCTGCTATTTCCCTGCTTACTTCATCTTCAAATCTTCCCCACATTTTTTTTAACTCTTCAAATTTTCCATCCATCTTCTCGTCAGTTTTCATTTATATTCCTTTGATATTTGTTATGTCCTCTGCAATACCTTTCAACATGCTCATGATATTTAGTTCTGAATCCGGCCCCAGGTTTTCCTCAACTCTGCCAATCACTAACAGTACCAAAATTATAAATACGAACCACGCCATAGTCGCCAATCGTTTTTTTGAATCTCTGACTCCTGAACTTATTCCGTATGCGGTAAATAGCCCAATTCTCGCTCTATATACTTTGATTTGTATCCCCATTCTTGCCTTCTCGCGAGTGCTCGCAAAACACGTCCATCTCCTAGCACCTTACGTCAGCAACTCCCAGAGTGACTAAGTACACTAAATACATTCAAATGAGCAAAAAAAAAGCCCAGTTATGGGTGGCAAAACTTAATGAAGAGGAAGCTAAACAGTTAGCCAAAGGACATTCGTATGGTATGGTTCAGGGGAATTCAAAAGCAGTAAATATATGTTGCCATACACTTAAAACTTTAAACTCATTTTTCTTTGCTTTGTATCTTTTTACATTTTTCAATCTTCAGTTTTTATTGATTTCCAAAGTGTATATAAGTTTATATGCAGAGTAAAACTACTAAAGAAAGCAAAAAAATAGGGATACAAGGTCCAACGTTTTCATGGCTATGTCATTTCCTGACTCAACGCCTCATTGCTACCAGATATGGAAAGAATATATCAAAATATAAACAAGTACACCATGGCTTACCACAAGGTGCAGTGCTCAGCACCTCACTTTTTAATATATTTATTAATGATCTGCTGCAAAAAATATGAGAATCAGGTGTGAAGTGTGCACTATTTGCCGATGACATAGTAATATGGACTTCAAAACCGAAAAGCAAAAGTATAGAAAAAACTATGCAACAATCCTTAACCAACCTACCAAAGTGGACCAAATAAAATTTAATGACTGTTAATGCAACAAAATCAAACTACCAAATCTTTTCATTAAGAAAAAACCACTAAAAATAAAACTAAATTTTGAGGGTCAACAATTACCAGAAATGAAGGAAGCAAAGTATTTGGGACTTATATTTGATACCAAGCTTACATGGACCAAACAAGTAGAAAATGCAATACAAAAGTACAAAGAGCAGAAAGGTGCCTTTCATTGTTAAAACAAGTGGGGATATTCCAGAGCAACTCTTAACACGACATACAATGTGTATATAAAGCCATTATTTACTTACTGCAGCAAAGTTCTTGTAAAAGAAAATACAAAAAGAAATTTAAATCTTTCAAAACCAAAGTCTGAGACTAATTACAGGTGCTATCAAAACCACACCAATACCAGCTATGGAAATACTGACCAACCAATACCCTATTGAATATGAAATAGAAAAAGCAGCTCTTATTCAACATAAAAAGTTGATCAGACTCCCACTCAATACATGGAACAAGAGAAATTTTACACATACACTAAAGACTCAGGAGAACCTTCTTTCCAAAATTCAAGACATCAAGAAGAATGTAGACCTTCCTAATTCAAAGGAAAACTTCATATATAAAGACATTCCGACACAAGCATTACACATCACATATTATTTACACCTGGCAGAAATTAAGAAAAGTGATAGTCCAACTAGTGTTTTAAAATTATTGGCATTAGAGACAATCCATACTAGATTTCCGGAACGTGAATGGCTTCATATTTATACTGATGGATAACTGATGGTGCTGTTTTTATTGAAGAGTTGCTTCGTGTTTGAGCAATGAGTCTTATTTCTTTCAGGGCGTGGTAACGGATGGAACGAATAATCATACGATGTTCCTTCACCACAATGTATTATTTTATTAACACTTTTTCTCTATTTTACATTTAAATAAATCCTCTTAGCACCATTTTAGATTATTTAAGTCTTTCCACTTTTTCAAAAAGTGGAACAAAAGCTTGATGAAAGTCTGGTAAATGTTCTACAATGTTCACACACTACCTAAACACGTCTTTTCACCTTGAATATACAGATGCTAGTCCCGATTCTTTTAGTTGCAAGTCTATCATTCCGACTGCCACGTGTACATCCGCACATGCGTTCATCAAATAGTTCCCGCATTGTTAGGGAAGCGATCCTTAGCCATTTTCCCTTTGCTATTAATATTGAACACATATAATTCTAATATTTATACACATATATTAAAATTAAATATGGAAATATTTATGACATCTTTAAACAAACTTAGTTGTTCGTAAACAATGAACATTAGTAATACGTTTTCATCATTTAACCATCTCATACCAACATCAAAAACAAATTACACTCTTAACAAATATTCACGTAAACGATTTTCTTTTAGGGTCTTCTAATATTCTGTCTCACGTGCCCCTTGTTTTGTTTTTCAAGTTGTCACCTATATTTACAATCTTGAAACACAATACAACATTTCTCCCTATTCCTCGGATATAATAACTTTGTACAATACTTTTTTTTCTTTACAATCTTCTTCGCTGTATGTTTTTCTTTTGTTTTGGCATGACACTTTATAAATTTCACATATTCAGTTACTACACAATACATATTCAGTTATTATACAACACATATTCAGTTATTATACAACGCATATTCAGTTATTATACATTTGACATTGACACAAATATAATTTAAGTGTATCATGGTTTATTGTGTGGCTTTTGACTTATGTTCCTTGTTATGAGGAGAGAAAAACAGGATAGAAATCTTGAGCTAATGATTATGATCATATTTATGGCAATATTTTATTCAGTTCTGTTGTTGTTGTTGTAGTGTTTAACGCCCGCTTTTACTACTACGGCACCGCAGGCGGTGACACTGATGATACATGAAGATGGAGCACCGGTGGAATGAGATGGCGGGGGAAACCGGAGCACCCGAAGAAAACCTGCCCTGACGCCGCTTCGTCCACCACGAATACCACATGCGGGTCCCTGGGATCGAACCCGGGCTGCCTAGGTTATTGTTACAATAGAAGAAAGGTGTAAAGAACATCAACGCAATATCAGGCTCCTACAACCAGATAAGTCAGCAGTGGCCGAGCATTGTATAGAGTATGTCCACAAAATAAACTTTGAAGACATCAAAGTTCTGGAGCATACGGATAAATACTGGGACAGAGTCATTAAGGAAGCCATTCAAATCAAACTACATCCAAACAATTACAACAGGGACCGCGGACTTCAGCTAAGCCCTGCCTGGACAATAGCCATGAAACACATTCACAACAGCAACTATAGTGATTCTGGTCCAAGTACTGACCCTCAAGAAAACACTGTGGCCGGTGACAAACATAGTCCGAAACAGCAGGCCCAATCACAAATCATCACCCGCTCATTGGCCAGGGCAATGCAACCCCCTCTCACCTAACATTGTATATATATGGGGAGCGGAAAAATAACGGTCATTTCATTCTGACGAAGGTCATGGAGTTTAGAATGGCCGAAAGCTCAATATTTTCAAATCTCACACGGCTGATCGCCCGTGAAACTATAATAAATAACGTGCACCGTGAAAGCTTTAAATCTTACAGTTCCTGCATTGTTAGGGAAGCGATCTTTATCTATTCTCCCTTCACTTTTAACATTAAATATATATGGTCTTTTACTTATACATATTAAATTTAAACATGAAACTTAACATTTATGACGTTTTTAAACAATTCTATTTTTCTTAACAATGAAAAAATAGCAACACATTTTCATTACTCAACTAATTTTTAGCGACATGAAAAAAAATTACATTTGCAATAAATATTTACATAAATGATTTCCTTTTTGGGTCTAACCATATATTCTGTCTCACTATGGATGACTACTATTCAATATTAATTGATATTCTTTGCCACTCAAATGCACATTTACAATAGTATTGTTTTGACTCTGTTTTTAGTGTATATGGGAACTTCTAATATATTTGTTAGTCATGAGCAAGGCCTAGATGTTTAGGACCTAAAAATGTTAGAAATATGCAAGCATCATGAGCAAAAAAATGAGAAAGTATGGCGATAAATATAAGTTAAATTTTTTGGGGGTCAATTTTTGAAATCTTCAAAAATTTAATGCCATTTAAATTAGCATTATACTGAAAATTTCATTAAGAAATCTAGCACACTCAATAATATATATAATATTAATTTTAATGCTTGGGACAGAATATTAGAAGACCCCAAAAGAAAATCGTTTATGTGAATATTTGTTAAAAGTGTAATTTGCTTTTTGATGTTGGTATGTTTTGGTTAAATGGCAAAAACGTGTTGCAAATGCTCATTGTTACGAACAACTAAGTTTGCCCAAAGACGTCATAAATCTTTCCATATTTGATTTTAATATATATGTATAAATATTAGAATTATATGTGTTCCATAATAAAAGTAAGGGAGGATGGTTAGGGATCGCTTCCCTAACAAGAAAGAACTATTTGATGGACGCATATGCGGATGTATACAAAAAAGGCGGTGTCACGTGAGGACGCCATAATCTGCCCATTTGTGTGTGTGTAATCAAGACATAAGGACGTATTGGTGTAACGTGTGAATATAGAACTTTCACCAGACTTTCATCAAGCATTAGTTCCACTAAATGAAAAAGTGGAAACGTTTTAAATCATTTAGAATTGTGCTAAGAGGAATTATTTAATGTAAAATATCGAGAAAGTGTTAATAAAATAATACATTGTGGTGAAGAAACATCGTGATATTTTTCATTCCATCCGTTACCACACCCTGAGAGTACAAAGATCTCAATAGCTCAAAGACACAACGTCATTAATAATTACAAAAACCGCACCAAATGGCTTGCCCAACGTGGAACACGAATTTTGGATGGAATGGAAATTATGGGAAATGAACTTACGCGAAATACCAAGTGACGCCATATCTTTGCGCCAAAAAGAAAGAAGATGCCATTAGACCATCATTTGATATGGAATTCATCAGAACACCGATGAACGGATAATCAACGCGAGAAAACACCAGAGATCGTCTAGCGAAGCCAACTGCCCAGGAGATGCACATAACTGGACAAATCAATGAGAAAAAAAAGTAGGACCAAAAATTTTTATTTTTACATCCAGTTTATTTTTATGTTACTGCGAAGCGGCAAAATAGTGGGACTTTTAAGCTAAAGTGAACTGAATAAAGAAACTAAAATGTCGCGAAAAGAGCTAGTGACAGGAGTAGGGGAAGGGGCAGATAGGCCTAGTTATCAAATAGAACCAGAAAGTGAGGAACAGGTAGCAATAGGAAAAGACCAAAGGTTATTAATGATCATGTTTGAAAGACTAGAACAAAGTTTAGGTCAGAAAATTGAACAGAATAGGGCAGAATTAAAGCAGGACATAGAACAAAGTTTAGGTCAGAGTATAGGTCAGAAACTAGAACGGAATAAGGAAGAGATAGGTCAGAAAATGGAGGAAGTGAGAAAGGACTTAGAACAGAAAATGGAATTAGGAAGACAGAAGTTAGAACAGAAAATAGAATTAGGAAGACAGGAGTGTAAAGAAAATATGAAAGTAATGGAAACTAATTTAAAATTAGTACATAAAAACTTAAATGAGACAAAGGAAGCCTTAGAAGCTAGGATAGAAATCATAGGAGATAGGATGGGATAAATTGAATTGGAAATGAGAGAAAATAAGATTGTATTAGAAGGAGAAATTGGTAGATGTAGAGCTGAAATAACAGAATGTAATGCAAGTGTAGACTGTAAGATTACAAATGTAAAAGCAGAAATAACTGAGGAATTAAGGAAAGAAATTGAGGTAGTAAAGAAAGGAATTATTAATGAAACTGTAGAACAAATTGTAATTCCTAAAATTAAGACTATGGCTGATGTAGTGCAGTCGCAACAAGATGCTATGAATGATATGAAACAAAGTCACTTAGAAATAAAGAATGATTTAAAATCAATTTCTGAAGAAATGAGAAAAGGAAAAGAAAATTTGGCTAATGTAAATGATGTTGTGAATGCACTACAAAGGCAAAATGATGAATTAGATGTAAGTAATGTACAAGATGAGAGTTATTTGAATGATATACAAAATGTTGACCCACCATACAGAGAAAGAGGTTCACAATTAAACAATGACACAACACACAATACATGCTACACCAACAGCATACTACATGAAATCACACCACCTACATTTGACGAGGAGAAAGGAGACGATCCAAAACTCTTTGTTAAAGAGATGGAAGAGTATTTTAAAGTGAAAAGGATACCAAATGAGCTTAGGATGATGATAGTCAAGAAAAGCTTAAAAAACAAGGCATTAGAGTGGCTTAGGTTAACACTAGCTGGTCATAAATCGTATAGCTCATTCAGAAATCTATTCCTATCAAAGTATTGGGGCCCAGCTAAGCAAAACCAAACTAGGGTAGAGCTAGCAACAGATAGATATGACCCAACCAAAGGGTTATTGCTAGTCGATTATTTTATGAAAGTAGCCAACAAAGGAAAGCTATTAGACCCTAACCTGTCGGAAGCAGAGCTAATTACCAGCATAACAAGACATTTCCCAGACACAGTGAGAACAGGGTTAATTGTTACGAGGCCAGTAGATTTTGCAGACATGATAGAATTACTGACAGCCTTCGAAACATAAAATGGTCGGCCTAATGAGCATAGACATAGGAACGGTCACCCAAATTCACTCATCTTAAACCGGAGAACGGCTACGAACAACCAGAATGAGGGAGAATATAGAAATATTAGGAGCACCCATGACAGGGGGAGAGGGGCACACCATTTCCCACAACCACACAATCATTGCGAAAGGATGGAGAACACGAGACAGCGGTACCATGACACAATACCAAGGGGTGAATCGAGATACCGAACATATATATATGATCGTGGAAGACCAGGAGACCGTACCCATCAAGTGAATCACATACGATTCTGTAGGGAATACTTCAACTACCAAAGACAGTCATACAACAGGGGTTCACGCCAAAGGGGCAGAAACCAATGGTACACTGGCAACATAAGACAGCAGGAAGTAGATGAAAATGTGCCAAATAGGGCAGATGTTGCACAGAATACAGAAACAGCAACCACCACTAACACTCAGGGAAATTACCACGACTAAGTTCGTCCTGACTGGCTGGATGAAGAACAACACAAACCTAAGCAACTTACAATTGACATCGACACCATGATGGCTACACAAAGAGAAAGATGGAACTACTGTACAATGGACCACTGGTCATAACAAAACAGCTGGGTGACCATACGTATGGGCTACAGAATACAAATGGCAAGTTGGTAGGAAGATAACATAAAAATAAATTAAAACCATACAAAGAAAGGACCAAATGGTCTTTGCCAACAAACATGTAAGGCAGGAATAGTAGAGATAATGAAAAATAATAATTTTTAATGGGTTTCATATAGAAGATAATGTACAGATTGAAAAATACAACAAGAAAGAAAATCAACATTATTGACCACCAAGAGCATTGTCAACAAAGACAGATAAGGACACTGATTGTCATTAAAGAAGTGAATTATAGCAACGGAAAACAATGTGTTTTTGACATAAGGATGTCAGGGACAAAAATAAAAAGGAATCAATTGTGATGACAAAGATAAAATATTTTTGACACAAAGGTGTCGAGGGTGAATTGAGAAGAAAAATAATACAATTGCAGAATAATTATAAGTATAGAAGTTTTCTCTTATAGAGATAAGAGACAAAGAGGTGAAAATTAGTGAAGTGAGGAAAACCATAATCAGAAAAGCAATGCCCATGAATTAAGATGGATATAGTCAATGCTAAGCTTGAAGAAATGTTAAACTAAACAACAATGAATAAGAACCCAATTAAAAAAAAATGATACCATTAGTAACATCAGAGTTTAAGAACCAACTCAATGACCTGCCTATACATAATAAGCTAACAAGACAAAGAAGGCAAAGAACTGAATAAAATATTGCCATAAATATGATCATAATCATTAGCTCAAGATTTGTATCCTGTTTTTCTCTCCTCATAACAAGGAACATAAGTCAAAAGCCACACAATAAACCATGATAGACTTAAATTATATTTATGTCAATGTCAAATGTAAAATCTGAGGAATATGTGTTGTATAATAACTGAACATATGCTGTATAATAACTGGATATGTTGTATAATAACTGAATGTGTTGTACAATAACTGAATATGTATTGTATAATGACTGAATATGTGATGTATAATAACTGAACATGTATTGTGTAGTAACTGAATATGTGAAATTTGTAAAGACATGCTGTGTCATGCCAAAACAAAAGACAAAAACAAACAGCAAAGAAGACTGTAAAGAAAAAAAGAAAAAAAAAGTATTGTACAAAGTGATTGTATCAGAGGAGTAGGGAGAAGTATTGTATTGTGTTTCAAGATTGTAAATATAGATGACAACTTGAAAAACAAAACAAGGGGCATATGAGACAGAATATTAGAAGACCCCAAAAGAAAATCGGTTATGTGAATATTTGTTAAAAGTGTAATTTGTTTTTTGATATTGGTATGATTTGGTTAAATGGCAAAAACGTGTTGCAAATGCTCATTGTTACGAACAACTAAGTTAGTTTAAAGACATCATAAATATTTCCATATTTGATTTTAATATATATGTATAAATATTAGAATTATATGTGTTCCATAATAAAAGTAAGGGAGGATGGTTAGGGATCGCTTCCCTAACAAGAAAGAACTATTTGATGGATGCATACGCGGATGTATACGAAAAAGGCGGTGTCACGTGAGGACGCCATAATCTGCCCATTTGTGTGTGTGTAATCAAGACATAAGGACGTATTGGTGTAACGTGTGAATATAGAACTTTCACCAGACTTTCATCAAGCATTAGTTCCACTAAATGAAAAAGTGGAAACGTTTTAAATCATTTAGAATGGTGCTAAGAGGAATTATTTAATGTTGTTGTTGTTAGCTAATGCTGGATTTCTGACCATGAAGTCATTAATCCTCTTGCTCTACAACATTTTTCACTCATAGAGCAATAGCAGAATAGTAACCGCTTTTAAGAGAGCACCATATTTTTATGTTTTGGCGGTCACATCGCTCTCTCACAACCCCCAGAATGTCTGGAGGGCCACACCTGTCGTTGGTTTACGGGTCTCACCGACCTGACCAGGAGAATTATCAAAATAAATTCACCGACCATATCCTCTGATTACCAATCAGACAACGCATTACATGCCATGACAGGTCAGCATGTTAAGGGTTAATAGTTTATAGAGAAATTAGAGAAATGGAGAGATTGGAAAAATAAAGACTCCCTAGCCCTCAGGAACCCTAATAGCATCGGGGTCGGAAGAGAACAATTATTTAATGTAAAATATCGATAAAGTGTTAATAAAATAATACATTGTGGTGAAGAAACATCGTGTGATTTTTCATTCCATCCGTTACCACACCCTGAGATTACAAAGATCTCAATAGCTCAAAGACCCAACGAAGCATAATTACAAAAACCACACCATGCTATATTTTGAATTTATTGAATTGCTCATTTCAGAGCCAATTCTCAGCACTGCACAGAGTGAAATAAATGTCACATTTTGAAGGACTATCAGAAAGAATTTCAATAGGAAATTACATACATTTTAAGGTTTTCAAAAAGGAACGACCTTATATTTGAACGCAACATTGATTTGTAATGGAAAAAAGACTTCTCAACATATTGAAATAACTGATATCATTGGAGTTCAATTGAGGCTCACATTCATGGGACTTGCCCCAGCTTGGCACTCAGAATGTCACTAATCTTGCAGAGAGTAGAATACCCCTTATTCCAAACCAACACAAACTGTAGTTTTTCACTAACGCATTCACTACATACAGCCTCTAACTCACTTTCAACATTTTTCACCAGTTCAAGGACATCATGAAATTGAACACCTTCCTGTAACTGTGCAATTGCTGTTGATATGTTGAAATTTGACTTGAAATAAGCAGATCTATGACCAGTATGGTACTTAAAAACAGCATCTTGGCCAATTTTATGGAGTAAGCTTCGCCTTTGTTGAATGCATTTGCAACATTTTCAACAGCATTATAATTGGTACAGTAGTAGTTTGCAGCATTAAGCCATGTTCCCCAATGTGGGAGGAGATAATGGTAGAACAGGAAGCATTTCCATGAATTTCTGCACTCATAGTGCAGCTCGGATGAAAATTCTTTTCACTGTTGATACTAATTTGTCCACATCATGATACTGGTGCGGTTTTTATAAATAGGTCTTTACTTAGCATACCGGAGATAATGTTCTTAGTGAATGATGAATAGTTTGTTATAGCAGACGCGGCTCTTATCTACAGGGTTGTGGTAACAGAATGGAATGCATAAATCAATGTTCCTTTATCACAACATATTTATTTGTTAATTTACACTTTC
This sequence comes from Tenodera sinensis, assembly GCA_030765045.1. NCBI lineage: Eukaryota > Metazoa > Arthropoda > Insecta > Mantodea > Mantidae > Tenodera > Tenodera sinensis. Next base: position 191,785,198 of record CM060963.1, read on the forward strand.
AGCACCATATTAATTAATCAACAACTTTCACAGTTTGGTAGAATCTACACTGTATAAAAGTTTGGGTGAAAGTTACATGTTCACGTGCTACCAAAAAAAACACATCCTTCCATCTTGAGCACACAGACGCTAATGAAAAAAGTCCCGGGCGTCTGTATGACGCAACACCGCCATTCTTTTGTATTCATCCGTGCAATAGCTTCTATTGGTTGAACACAAAGTGACAAGAAAACATTGGCTATCTTGAATATTGAAAAATAAGTCCCTGATACACCCAAACAAGAACTAGAAATTTATACACTCTTAAAAAAACATTTATATGAACGATTTTCTATTGGTCAATATTCTGTCTCAATACTTTTCATGAATTTCTTCCACAACTCTATTTAGTGCATGTGCAATGTATGTCATACACATGTCTCTACACAGCTTACTCTGCAAATTCACAGAAACATACATTTATGAGAAAGGTAATGGCAAGAACTATTACACACAAAAATTAGAGGATGTGAAAAAGTCTGTCTTTGAGATGACTGTGAGCAAAACTGGAATAGAAATACAAAAATATGAATATAAGGTGAAAAATGACAAGAAAATGAAAAAAAAAAAAAAAAAAGAATGTTAAAAAAACCAAAATATGATTTCATATGACCCATAAGAATTGTATTATTTTAATCACCATAGATAAAATCGTGCTTCGCTTATACTTTTACAGAAAAACACCACAAAGAGAAACTATAACATGTCATAAATATCCGGGGCTGCTCATGAGGAAAGCGAGGGATCTAATGGGATTTAAACTGTGGACCTCCTAAATGCTATCACAATTATGAAAGTATCTCTACTAACACTCACCTCTATGTCGTCAATTGTGTGCATCAGAAAAAAAAATGGTAATTCTGTAAGCAGGACTGAAAACAGATATATGGTAAGAATCAGCGTAAAAAGGTCCACAGATGGCGTTGTATGTTCCAGAGGGTATGACTTGACAAGAATATAATTCTCTTTATTTTCCATTTGTATCCTATAAGAAAGAAAGCAGTACAGAAACAGTGATCATGTTTCATCGAATAAGAGTCAATAGATATAATGTGGAGTTGTTACCTGTAGATAGCATTGGTGAGAAGATTGAGGATAACTGGCAAGGAGTGCTGTGCTGTATCATTATACAAGATGGTGATATCTGCTTCTCGCTTGTCCCACACATACACATTGACTGCAGACAAGTGTGGAGCTATGTCCAAGAGCAAGGAGTAGGTTCCGTCGTATTGGTCTACAGCCACAACTCCACTCCCCTCCAATGCCTTCACCAGATCGTCAAGTGATGATGATGTAGCATTATGGAAGGCTACCACTGTGTCCCTCTTATACGTATCTATCAACATAACAACACATTACTCTGACTTAATCAGATATCCTTTTGTGTACTTAAGGGTATATCAAAGTTTGCCACCGTCACATCCCATAATGGATGGTCATCAGGAGAAAAAGCAGCTCAACTGATAGCTAGTCTCCAGGGACGGGTGGCCAAGGTGCTGAATGCAATTCCGATGTAGGCGATGTCTAGGGATATTTGGGAAGCCTTACAGAACAAGTTAGGAAATCCCGTTTAGGCTGCAAAAGCCAGGGGAGATACTGAAGGAGTTCGCCCTGGTCATTGAATAACTGGTGAACAAGGCTCTGGTGAACCTTCCGGCCAGATACGTGTCACAGAAAGCTGCCTACTCTGTCAACAGGGTGTATAATGCAGAGACATGTGAGCGCCTAATACCATACTGCTCACAAAAGTTAAAGACATGTGAACGCTGGCCAATGCTCAAGCGGAGTGCTGTTGCCAAGCATAGTGCATGTACCAGCAGAGGTTCTGTACATAAGAGCACGTTTGAAGATAGGCTCACACCTGGACGCAAAGAGGCGAAGCGTGGTGTGCCGAACAGAACCAACTTGCTCACATATATCAGAATCAAGACGCACTGCAGAGTTGATGTGCCAAGGTCAGTCATTGTCAATCACCACAATGGATCACTTGGCTGTAATAGCGCTAATTTGCAAAGAAGTAGAAAAAGAGGAGCACAGGGAAAGTAGAAGATTCTGGATGCATGATATAAACTTATCCAGGAATTTAAAGGGTGAATTTTTCACACTGTTTGATTATCTTCTGTATGACAAAGATAAGCTCAAAGTGTACTTTAGAATGAGTGTAACGAAGTTCCAGTAGATATTTCATCTTCTGCATTACAATATATAATTTCATGTTAAACTACAATTTTACATGGCCATTTACCAAATTCAAATGTGTGTGTGTCTGTGTGTGTGTGTGCGTGTGTGCGTGTGTCTGAGGACAGCATAAATCAAAGACGAAAAGTAGGTTAAAAACCAAAGTTGGTATTTAAGTTTAATGTCTTTCAAGAATGTGACATGAAGATTTTGCAGAAAATAGCCCCACCCTAAACTACCTTTTACATGGAAAATTTTCTAAAATTTGTATTTTCTTGAAAATGGCTCTAACAATCTTGATTAAAATGCCATGTGTTTAAGGTGTTTGTATGACAAATGAAACATATATTTTAAATTATTATTTATTTATCCCAACAAACTTACTGTTGGTGTTTTTAAACACACAAGCCGTGTGTGGGCAAAGTTTAAGAGGTAGAACTGGTTTACCAGGAGAAATACGAACTGGCTTGAGAATTTAATGCCATTCTGGCAGTTTGTCACAATAGCTCAGTGGTTAGAGCATCCGCCCGGCAAGCGGAAGGTCTGTGGTTCAAATCCCAGTTGTGGCATTGGATTTTTAAGTTCCAGTTCTACCTGTTATATATTTTGAATTTTCTAGCTATAGCCCATAAAGTCCTATTTACTCTGGATGACTTAAATAACTTGTAAGCCATAAGAGATGGACAAAATCTTACTGCACAAAAAATGTAGATCTCGCTAAAATGCACAATTTATTTCAAAATAAAGTTTTTTGTAGAGTGAACCATTTCGGAGATATTCTTTCTTATCTGTTTCAGTTTCGGAAAACAAAACTTTCGTGAAATGGAACATGGTTATTCACTTTTTTATATGTTGAGCGTGCAAAGAGAATAGGATCTCAAAGCTTTCAAAATTTTACTATTGCTCAAAGTCTACTGTGCTCTAATATTCTCCTTGCACCTACAAGGAAATAAGCAATAAGATAATTTGTACAAATTCTTATCTCAATTAACATGAAAAAGATACAGGAATAAGAGTTTGTAGGAATGGTTAGTACAAGAGTAGAGAAAGTTATGTGAGTGAAACACATCAGATTTTTTTGTGTAAATTCCAATTTTTTTTCATAAACATGCCTATATAGATAAACATAAAAAGGAAAACCTTATCTGAATACAAATTTTGATCCAAATCGTTAGTTGTTTCTGAGATACAGGAAATGAATAACCAGAATTGCTATGTTAAGGAGGGAATAAAAAAAAGTTTTTTCTTTGAGTAAAATCATTTTTTTTTTTTCAGGAAAGACACCTATATAGATAAACTTAACAAGCAAAACTCTATCTGAATACCAAATTTGATTGAAATCATAAGAGCCATTTCCAAGATATGCAGAACATAAATAACAAAATAAACCACAAAGACAGTCTCACATCAGAGACAAATTACCTCAATGGTGACTTACTATTGTAAGTACTTTATGTCCCAGGAGAAATACGAACTGGTTTGAGAATTTAATACCTTTCTGGCAGTTTGTCACAATAGCTTAATGGTTAGAGCAGCCGCCTGGTAAGTGGAAGGTCTGTGGTTCAAATCCCAGTTGTGGTATTGAATTTTTAAGTTCCAGTTCTACCTCTTAATATACAAAATTTACTAAATTTTTCTAAAAAAGATAAAATACCAAATTATAAAAAATCTGGCATTTATCAATTTAGCTGTTTGGATTGTGATAAGGTTTATATTGGTAAAACTAAACGTCATTTAGAAACCATAATAAAAGAGCATTTTAGAAATATTAAATATAAACAAACTGAGAAATCAGCTGTGGCAGATCATTTTTGGTCATTTAATCATGAAATTAATCCAGAAGTTAAATTATTAAAACAATTAAGTGGACCTATAGATTTAGTGGTTTGGGAAAAAATATTTATTTTAAAAAACAGGAACCGTGTTATGAATTTTGAAACACCTTCTATAGATTGTATTTATGGATTTTTGTTTTCAGAGATTGGTAATTAAAATGAGCATCAGTATCTATGGTTTTTGTTTTCAGAGATTAGTGATTAAAATGAACATCAGTAGCTATGGTAACGAATTTGTTTGTATAGCTTTGAGAATGAGTTGGAGTCAGCTCGAAACATTGTCAGCTTAGCACCAAAGAACTTGCAATATTACTAAGATAAGTGAAGTTTTTAGTTTCTAATTTTGTTCTTACTTTAGATTCTTGTTGCTTCACTGTTAATAGCTTCATTTTCCTTAATTAACAAGAATTGCTTATTTAAAGATATTAATTACCTCCACAAACTCGAACATAACATGTTACATATTACATCCACAAAGTTGAATATAACATATGTAAGATATTACCACCACAGACTAGTATATAACATATGTAACATTGTACCACCACAAACTTGCTATATATGTATATCTTTAGTGGCCTTCCCTGAGCGAAGGCTTAACAAGGAGAAACATAGATATACCTAGCACACATTAAACATGATATAGTTTTACAAAATATACTAATAATTTTAAAGTTTTGGTTACAATTGGCTGTATTGCTTCTTACCTGCACTTAATGTGAGGGATGTCACTGTTATGTGCTCTAGCTGATAATAGGCAGTTACCCAGTAGATTACACCACCCAAAAATCCAATTTGAAAGGCAGTGTTAACAAGCCAGGTAGATATGTCATGGTAAATGCGTAGTAGTTGAAGTGTTAGCATTGCTCTGAGTGTTCTACAGCAAGTTGGGTTTATCTCAACAGAGTTCAACTCCAATACAGACACAGCCTCTCCACTTTCTTGGCTTAGCAACTGGTCGTCTCCAATACCTGCATAGAACACAATAAACTATGGCTAATATTCAGATTTTTTGGAATAAATGATCTGGACATAAATATATGCAATGAATAATAAACTTATAAACTTTAAAATCTGAGCATGAATAAGTAAGGCTGAGTAATTACCATCTAAAGGTTACTAGGAGTATTTATCTCTGATGTGAGATTACCTTGTGGTCTAACCAGGAAAAGTACGAATCAGCTGGGGAATTTAATGGCGTACTGGCAAGTTAAGTATGGTAGCTTAGTGGTTAAAGCAGTCGCTTGATATGCGGAAGATCTGTGGTTCAAATTCCAGCTATGGCATTGAATTTTCAGTCCTGATTTCACCTCTTAAACATTGCCTACACACGGCTTGTGTGTTTAGAAACACCAGCAGTAAGCTTGTTGGCATAAATAAATAATAAGGCTGAGTTACATTTATTAGCAATGCAATTCAGCTCAAGAAGAGGCAGTTAATTACACAAGTGAACATAGGTTATACTGAAACTCCTTTAATCAGGTTGAACCCAAGCCATTTCTGGAATTCATGCTGCAAGACTTTAATTTGTCTCCACCAGTATCACCACTCTTACCTTGTAATATGAGTGAACAACAACAACAACAAGTCTCTACCTATGTGACTTCTCCTGACCTTATAACTATAGTCAACAACTTACAAAAAACATAAACTGTCTCTACCTGTATCACTACTCTTACCTTGTAACATGAGTAGACAACTTGCAACAAACAAAACCTGTCTCTACCTGTGTCACTTCTCCTGACCTTTTAACTATAGTGAATAGCTCACAACAAACATAAACCGTCTCTACCTTATCAATACTCTTACTGTGTAACAGGCATGAACAACTCACAACAAACCTAACCTGCTTCTACACCTGTCACTTCACTTGACCTTTTAACATGAGTCAACAGGTTACAACAAACATAACCTGTCTGTACCTGCATCGTTACTCTTACCTTGTAACATGAGTCAACAGCTCACAACATAATCTGTCTCTCTACCTGTACTATGTAACATGAATGAACAACTGACAAGAAACATAACTTGTATCCAATTGTATCAGTACATAACTTGTAGCATGTGTGAACAACACGCAAGAAACATAACTAGTATCTCCTGTATCACTATGTTTACCTTGTAACAAGAGGAAAGAACATGGAACAACCAAAACCTGTATTTACCTAAATCACTTATCTACCTATATCACTTCACTCTTACATGAATGAACAAAAGGCAACAAACATAACCTGTGTCTACCTGCATCACTACTCCTACCTTGTAACATGAGTGAGCAACAGGCAATAAACATAACCTGTATACCTGCATCACTACTCTTACCTTGTAAAATGAGTGAACAAAAGGCAACAAACATAACCTGTATCTACCAGCATCACTACTCTTAACATGTTGTTGTTGGCTAATGCCGGATTTATGAAAATGAAGTCATTAATCCTCTTGCTCTCCAATATTTTTCACTGATGGATGGAGCACTAGAAGTCGCGGGCATATTTGAAGGTGTTCTCGGTCCATTTCCTCTTGCTGATCATATAGAGGCCAGAGTGGTGAAGAATATATCCCAATTCTGTTTAAACATTTTGCCAGACAATCTTTATACATACATTGTATGTTGTCTTAAGAGTTGCTCTGGAACATCCCCACTTCATTCCTATTAGATGTTTTAACAGTGACAACAGCACACCTATCATACACAACAATAAAATATTAACAAATGGTGCAGTCATAGCAGAGACATTCAATATTATGCTAACTCACATAAAGTAACAAGAAATAATAGAAAGGAACATAAACAATTTAAGAAAGATTTGAAACAATAAAGAGAATGTGATCCAAACACTCAATACAATCATGTCCTGTAATCAACCTGAAGGTTGTTGTTGTTAGCTAATGCTGGATTTCTGACAATGAAGTCATTAATCCTCTTGCTCTCCAATATTTTTCACTGATGGATGGGGCACTAGAAGTGGCTGGGCATATTTGAAGGTGGTCTCGGTCCATTTCCTCTTGCAGATCACATAGAGGACAGAGTGGTGAAGAATATATCCCAATTCTGTTTAAATGTTTTGCCAGACAATCATGTCCTGTAATCAACCTGAAGGTTGCAACTGCTATTTTTCGAGGATACTCAGGAATCATTGTTTGAATGTTTGGTAGTTCCCATCTTTTATTTTTTGATTCATAGTAATATTTTGCAATAATTTTTTTGAATTCAGAGTTGACTAATCTTTTAGCTGCATAAAATGGTAAATTAACTATAGATTTTTGTACACCGCTGGTACCCTTTTTTGCAAGAAAATCAGCTTTCTCATTACCACTCAGTCCACAGTGAGCCGGTATCCATTGGAAGACTAGGTGTTTTTGAAGTGCTGTTAGATGGCTAAGCATCTTCCAACATTCTATAATAGTTTGGTTTTTTGGTGACAACTTGGAAGTAATTGCTATAATTGCTGCCCTGGAATCTGAGAGAATCACTGCTTGCTGAAAATGTGAAATTCTGTACAAAAGATTTTGTAGGGCCATTCGAATTGCTTCAATTTCTCCATCAAAGTTAGTAGTTCCATAACTTAAAGATTTGTAATAGGAAAAGAGGTGACATGTGACTCCAGCACCTGCTCCATCTTGGTTTGATATCAATGATCCATCAGTATAAATATGGAGCCATTCATGCTCTGGAAATCTAGTATGGATTGTCTCTAATGCCAATAATTTTAGAGCACTAGTTGGAGTATCACTTTTTTTAACTTCTTCTGTCAGGTGTAAATAATATGTGATGTCTAATGTATGTGTTGGATTGACTTTAGATATGAAGTTTTCCTTTGAATTAGGAAGGTGCACATTTTTCTTGATGTGTTGAATTTTGGAAAGAAAGCTCTCCTGAGTCTTTAGTGTATGTGTAAAATTTCTCTTGTGCCATGTATTGAATGGGAGTCTGATCAACTTTTCGTGTTGAATAAGAGCCGCTTTTTCTATTTCATATTCAATGGGGTATTGGTTGGTTAGTATTTCCATAGCTGCTATTGGTGTGGTTTTGACAGCACCTGTAATTAATCTCAGACTTTGGTTTTGAAAGATTTGAATTTTTTTTGTGTTTGCTGTTACAAGAACTTCGCTGCAGTAAGTAAACAATGGTTTTATATATATATATATATTATATGTTGTGTTAAGCGTTGCTCTGGAACATCCCCACTTCATTCCTGTTAGACGTTTTAACAGTGAAAGGCGCCTCTCTGCTCTTTGTATTACATTTTCTATTTGTTTGGTCCATGTAAGTTTGGTATCAAATGTAACTCCTAAATACTTTGCTTCCTTTGTTTCTGGTAATTGTTGACCCTCAAAATTTAGTTTTATTTTTAGTGGTTTTTTTCTTAGTGAAAAGATTTGGTAGTTTGAAGGTTGCAACTGCCATTTTTCGAGGATACTCAGGAATTACTGTTTGAATGTTTGGTAGTCTTTGATTTCTTGACTGAGAAGTAACACTTGTTCATTTGTAGAGTGGAGCTCTATGAATCCAGCTTGACATGGGGAAATTAAGTTTTGTGATTCTAGAAACCAATTTAACCTGTTTGACACCATTCTTTCCAGCACTTCTGCTATTATGCTAGTAAGAGCTATTGGTCTATAATTTTTTATTTCTGAAGCTGTTTTATCTTTCTTCAAGAGTGGGACAATTATTGCTTTTCGCCATTTGGAAGGTGTTCCAGGATAGATTGTAGAGTTTTAGTAGTTGCTTTGCTGTTTTTTCAAGGTTTTTTATGAACTCTGGATGTATATATGTGATCTGGTCCAGGAGACTTTTTGTTTTTTCGATTATTAATTGCAATGATCAGTTTTTGCATATTAAAGTTTTGAATAAAGACATTTTTTATGAACTTATAGGATTTCTTACCATGTATCCTATAATCCATTTTTTCTAAGAAATTATTACAGTGATTCTTTTTAACTGTATTAATTTCTTTTTTTAGTGAGGCACATTTCTTTCGCCATATTTGTGTTTCTGATGTTTTTTGTTTGTTCAGCTGTATTTCTAGGTATAGGTCGTGCGTTACTTCTTGATGAATAAAAATTTTATATGAAAGGTTGGATGCGAGTTACTATTCAGCTTTGTGGGAATGCTGGGATCGAAAGAGAGCGGAGGTACAGTCTGCAGTGAGATGACGCACATGTTTCTGTGCTGAAGTAGTACAGCACTACAAATCAATTTATCACACTTCCAGTAATATCAACCACACGTATTATACACTATACCTCTATAACTGTTTGCACTTAACTTTATTGCATTTCTTCTATTCCCGACATTTCTCCCTCACCTTCTTCCTCGTCTGAATTACTGTTATTTTTGTTGCATGCTACATCTGTACCGCACAAAACTTTCGCAGTCGACTGTATACACAAACGCGACAGAGGAAAACAGAGGTGTCTGTTATCGTAGCATAAACATTTGCTGACCTGTTTATTAAGGGTAGGTCAACTCACTGGCTTTCTGTTCAAGGTCATTCGTCAAGAACAAACGCGCAACCTATATATCCCTTAGCTTTCTCAGTTCTTCTAACTGGGGGTTCCACAAGGGTTTCACACTTTTTATTCTTCCACGAGGAATATGTTTTTTTTTTCTTGCAGTTTCTAGGATGACTTTACAGAAATTTTTGTTCCTATGATCTGGTTGATCATGTAGCTGTGAGTTTGTTCTTTAAATTTATGTTCCAGTTCAGTTTTATATTTGTTCCAATCTGCTTTTTTGAAGTTCCAATACAGATTCATGTGATGTTGACAGACATTTGTATTATCTAGTTTTATATCAGCAATTACTGCTTTGTGACCAGAACTTGGGTATTCTATAACTTTTTTTTAAATTTTTGAAACAATATCTGTTCTAGCTAACAAGAGGTCTGGGTTACTGCCTGCTCCAGAGTAATGTATGAAGGTTGTGGGATCTTCTTTATTATAAATCAGTTCAAAGTTTGTGGTATTAAAAAATTCTTCCACTATCTTCCCTTAGAATCCACTTTTTCATAACCCCATCTTTTGGAATGGGCATTGAAATCCCCAATTATGATTGCTTTATTTAATTGGTCAATAAGTGAGAGATCTGGTTCACTCCTGGAAGGATTGTAGATACTGTATAAATGAAGATGTGTTTTGTTATCTCAAAAATTTAGCTTTATTAATTCAGCTTTATCTGTGTTATCCATTTCTTTAACAATTTGAAAGGAGGATTTAATATCCTGTTTGACTCCAACTAATATTCCACAACTTATCTGTCTGTTTTTGGGTAGTAGGTGTAGTAAACATCCAGTAAAATGAAGTATTTAAGTTGATCATTTGTTAGATTTGCTTCTTGTATGAAAAATATATCAATGTTATAGTCAAATACAATTTTATTGAGTTCTGTTCTTTTTGTTTGGGTGAGACCACCTATGTTCCATTATAGAATTCTGATGTTTAACCTTCTATTACTATAATGTTTTGGTTCTTGAGAAGTAGTCCCCACCCGGAGATCCAAATGGAGGACTATTTTAACTCCGGATAGAGGAGACTTAGCATTAATAGTAACTGCTTTTTAGAGAGCACCATATTTTTATGTTTTGGCGGTTACATTGCTCTCTCACAACCCCCAGAAGGTGTGGGGGATCACACCTACCATTGGTTTACGGGTCTCATCAACCTGACCGGGAGAGTTATCAAAATAAATTCACTGACCATATCCTTTGATTACCAATCAGAGGACATATTACATGCCATGACAGGTCAGCATGTCAGGGGTTAAGATTTTATAGAGAAATTAGAGAAATGGAGAGGTTGGAAAAATAAAGACTCCCTAGCCCTCTGGAACCCTAATAGCATCAGGGTCGGAAGAGAACAAGAGATGACCAAGGTAAGGTCAGATAGAAAAGCTACAGTGAGGAGCAAAACACCAGTAAGTGGAAGTAAAGTTCTGCTCAGGTTGGGTACCTTGTGGTCGCCATTTGCATATCCCCTAGACGGAGACCCCTAAGGGTACTCTTAACTTGTAACATGAGGCAACAACATGCAACAAACATAACCTGTATCTACCTATGCCACTACTCTTACTTTGTAATATGAATGAACAACTTACAACAAACATAAGCTGTGTACACCTGTAAGATTACTCTTACCCAGAAACATTGGTGAACAACTCACAAGAAACAGAACCTCCATCTACCTATATCACTACCCCTAACTTGCAACATGAGTGATGAAGTCACAACAAACATAACCTGTCCCTACATGTTATGACCACTCTTACCTTGTAACATTAGTGAACAGCTCACAACATACATAACCTCTGTCTACCTGTATCACTACTCTTACGTTTCAAGATGAGTGAACAACACACAACAAACATTACCTGTCCTTAACTGTATCACTAATCTTATTTGGTAACATGAGGGAACAATTCACAACAAACATAATCTCCATCTAACTGTTTCACTACTCTTACCTGGTAACATGCGTGAACAACACACAACAAATATAACGTTGTTCTGGGTGGCTTAGTTGGTTAGACTCTGGCCTACTAATCCCAAGGTCACAGTTTCAAATCCGGCCCAGACCAATGGTTTTTAAGTGTGCTTAAAAACCACAGCTCCTTGTCATTAGATTTACTGGCATGTAAAAGAACTCCTGCGGGACAAAATTCCGGCACACTGACGACGCTGATGGGATACTAGCAATTGACAGTGTCGTTAAAAAAATATTTTTTAACAAACATAACCTACCTCTACCTGTATCACCACTCTTACCTTATAACATTAGTGAACCACTCAGAACATACATTTATTTAATCCTGGGATATAAAGTAGTTACAATAGTAAGTCACCATTGGGGTAATTTGTCTCTGATATGAGACTGCCTTTGTGGTTTACCAGGAGAAATACGAACTCGTTTGAGAATTTAATGCCGTTCTGACAGTTTGTCACAATAGCTCAGTTGGTTAAAGCAGCCGCCCGGTAAGCGGAAGGTCTGTGGTTCAAATCCCAGTGGTGGCATTGAATTTTTAAGTTCCAGTTCTACCTCTCTAACTTTGCCCACACACGGCTTGTGTGTTTAAAAACACCAACAGTAAGTTTGTTGGCATAAATAAATAATAATTACCATCTGAAGGTTATTTAATCCTGGGATATAAAGTGCTTACAATAGTAAGTCACCATTGGGGTAATTTGTCTCTGATGTGAGACTGCCTTTGTGGTTTACCAGGAGAAATACGAACTGGTTTGAGAATTTAATGCCATTCTGGCAGTTTGTCACAATAGCTCAGTTGGTTAAAGCAACCGCCCGGTAAGCGGAAGGTCTGTGGTTCAAATCCCAGTTCTACCTCTCATACATTACCTCTCTTTACCTCACTCACTACTCTTACCTTGTAAAATTAGTTTACAACATGTAACAAACGTAACCTGTATCTACATACATATATCAGTACTCTTACCTTGTAATATGAGTGAACAACCCGCAACAAACATAACCTGTGTCTACCTGCATCACTACTCTTACCTTTCAACATGAGGGAACAACACACTACAAACATATTCTCTCTCTACCTCAATCACCACTCTTACCTCGTAAAATTAGTTAACACACGACATACATAACCTGCATCGTCGGAAGCTTTCACGGCCGGAGTCAGAATTAAAGCTAGTGATTTCTTCCGGGCTTAAAAGCCCTGGTCTGCTGAAGTTTAGAGGTCCAGACATTTCGTTAAGACCTGCGGTGGACATCATCGGTGGCGTGGTCTGAATCTTATCGGCGAAGGTTGTTACAACAGAATCGCTGGCTGAAGGTGCCGTTACTGTTCTTTCGTCTAAGCTGCACTACCACGCGAAGCCACAGAAATTTGCAAACACCCCAATAATTTTAACAGAAAGAAGAAGGTCTAAAACTGAACAAAACCTGGCATCCGACACTTAAGCTTAAAAAGCAGAGAAATTGCTTAAACTATTCAGCAACCAGAGCGAACAAGCCCCGCTCAACTAGCACACATCTCCCGCCCAGGCCCAACCAATCCCCTGTCAGCAGCCAGATATAAATACCACACCTTCAGCCACAGTTTCAATGGAATACTTAGAACTTCGCACTTTCCTCAAGCCTGGAAGTATGCGAAAGTTATTACAATCTGCAAGCCGGAAAAAGATCCGTCATCTCCATAGATCTATAAGCGCATCAGCCTGCTTCCCGTTATGAGCAAGCTCTTTGAAAATGTGGTACAGAAACGATTAAGGAGTACCTTAGACAGGCACAACATAATTAAGCCCGAGCAGTTCGGCTTCCGAACGCCACTGTCCACCAACTTCTCCGGCTGGTACACGAGATATACACCGCATTCAACAGACGTCATTAGGCCTCAGCCCTACTGCTGGATGTAACAACGGCATTCGACAGCGTGTGACATAAGGGTCTTCTCTCCCGCCTCCTCACCTATCAAGTTCCACCATGCCTCATCCATCTCCTGCAGTCTTATCTTCAGGACAGAGTCTTTTCCGTTGCCTACAGGGATGCAACTTCCACCTCCCACCCCATACTGCTGGAGTACCCCAAGGCAGTGTACTGGGACCCACACTGTTCCTTCTGTATACTAACACTTTTCCCACATTATTGCGGTGTCGCTCTACCTTTTCGCGGATGATACCGCCGTAACATCAACGTCTTACAAGAATTATGTCAGCCAGATGCATCCAGCACTATGCTGACCTACTGACCACCTGGTTCAATCGCTAGCGGTTACGCATCCATCCGCAGAAAAGCCATGCTATAACTCTTGGCCGTCGCCCAACTGTAGACGTGGCACCCATCCGACTGATGGGGGAAGACGTGCCCTGGTCCACATCAGTGAAATACTTGGGAGTTACCCTAGATGTCAAACTAACATGGAAGATGCACTTGGAGGACGTTAGCAACAGGGTAAAGAAGAGAATGGCGAAGCTGTACCCGCTTTACAACAGGAAATCTCATCTATCCCTGCATAACAAATTATGTTATTTAAGCAAGTCCTTCGACCAGCATTCACATATAACTGCCAGATCTGGGGAGTGGCAGCTCAAAGTCACCTGCGCCAGCTGGAAGTACTACAATCCCGCTACTTAAGAATAGCAACTAACTCTCCTTGGTACATTCCTAACGCTACAATACGCTTCACTTCCCCTCCGTCAAAGACTATATCCGCATCCTGTCAAAACCTTTCTTTGACAAGCTACCCTTCAGTTTCAACCAACTGATCCGGGGACTGGGGGAATACGATTTAGACCCTGGAGAACGTTATAAACGATTAAGACTTGTCCTAGGCAACTTATAGCATCAAGAAAAGAATGACAAATCCTCAACAACAAATCCTTCCAACAACCTAAAAGGACAGACTTACCAGAAAGAAAGAAAAAGAAAGAAAAAAGAAAAGAAAACCCACTTACCCACAAACCAACCTTTATTACCGTCTGCTGTTAAAAAAAACTTTCCCGACCAGTAGAGGGTTTTACCCTGACCTGGCAAAAACCGGGGGTGGTCTGCAAGATCTTCTGCAACCACAACCCCCCAGTGTCTATCGCAGTCGTCGTCCTCAGCCTCCCATTCGACGTCAGGTCGTCATTCAGTGAGCACGTGCTCGAAACATCGCTGCAGGAGTTTGCTGATTGGTGCTTGCATTGGAGTTCCTGATTGGTGCTTGTATTAAGGATTGGTCGTACATATGCAGCCAGAGAACACATCTGTGCTTTCCAGAAACACGACGGATGAACATAAATACAACAACCAGCCATCTTAGCTGCACTTCAACCTAAAAGCAGTAGCGGTTAGCCACAGCCAACGCCCTCGGGTGGTTATAGGCGCACCCTTCTGGTGTCCGGTCCTCTGTTGGCAACGCTTCTTAGCAGCCGCTGTTGGAGGTAAGCGGTCAGCCCGGTATCTTTGTGCGCGCTGCACCTTAGGGTGCAGAGCAGCATACCTGCCCCCGAGACTTCTCTCCCCCACCCAACCACATCTCTCCTGTGAAGAGGCCCAGACCTGACACATAGAATTTAGTAATGCCTAGCCCATCTGGTGCAACCAACAATCCTTCCGAGAGCCCAGCTCCGGAGGGAGTCAACCGACGTCGCCGAAAATGCCAACAAGGTGGAAATGGCAACGCCAAGCGTTTAGCCATAGCCGAACAAGAAATTAGCCAAGGCGCTACATGAGAACCATTTTGACGAATAGGCCAAATTTCAGAGGCTGACTCTGACCATTCCCGCGGCATTTCAGACGCGGAGTCCAACACAGAGTTGACCTTGGTCTCTTCCGATCCGTCCAGGATGGACGAAGACGAGGCAAGCTCCTCTGACTTCTCAACGGAGGTGCACGAGACTGAGTTTCGTGAAGTGGTCCATCGCCGGAAGAAGCGCCGGCAGAACCAACTAACCATTCCCACTGATGATTCCGCTCCACAACAGCAACGAGCAGCCCGGCGGCATATTCCGCCTATTATCGTGGACGACTTTAGGGTCATGGTAGGCTTCTTAAAAGATGTCATGCCAACTCTCTCGGGGTCGTGCTCGGTGACCAGGAGGAGGAGCCGGTATGTCTTCCAGGAGAGACATGTGGAGTATCATGGGATCCTCCTATCTGTATTTGAGCGGAGGAATATCGTCAGTTTACTTTCGGCCTTGACAACACTCGAGACGTCCGTTGTATCATTCGAGGACTTTCGGTGGACATGCCCGTGGGTGACATCGAGGAGGATCTACGTCGCAAAGGCAATACCCCCCGGCTGGTGAAGCAGCTTACCAAGCCAGGAGAGAATGGTGAGGCCAGAGACCAATTCCCCTTTTCCTGGTCGTGGTGGAGAGGGCATGTGATCCGGGGATGAAAATCGATGGAATCGCAACTCTCTGCTACCGCAGGGTGCAATGCAATTTATTTCCATGATGCCATTGTTTTCCCTTTTATTTTATAATTTGTTATATATTATATTGAATTTTTGTTTTATAATTTATCTGTAAAGTATGTTATATGTATCAATGTGTAGAATAAATAAATGTTTAATATCTAGCATATTAGCCTTGATGTAAGTAATTAGGTGCCAGGGATATTATACAGATTTGTATTTTATTTTACCTCAGGGTGAAGGTGGTGGCGGTGGGGAGCTGTTTTGGGCCCCCTCAGTGCCATCGGTGTCTTGGCTTCAACCATTCGAGCCATCTGCCGAAGAAACTTGCGGTGCCTTCACTGCGGTGAAGCGCACCTCAAAGAGTCCTGTCCTCTTATGACGAGCTCACCTGCTCAAATTGCGACGACAAGCATGTGGCCTGCTATGGCGAGTGTCCCACGAGGAAGCGAGTGATCGCCCCAAGCGCCCACAGGTAACCCAGGGTTCAACTCCAGTCGGTGGAGACCAGGGGAGACCTTCCACCTCGCATCCTCAGGGACATCACCAGGCACCCCAGCCAGCCAACCCCCTATGAGGTCATATGCCCAAAGCGCACAGTGCACCTCGAATGCTCCACGGACGTCTCGAGTGGAACACCCACAACCACTACACAATATACAACACCAGCCCCAGACGGAACCTCCCACCCAAAACCAATCCAAGACCGCAGAGGAAAAGGAAGCCCCGGGAGCCTAAACCTGCACCCAGAGTGGTGGAGGGAAGTAGTACTTCCACATCTCGACGTCATTATGGGGGAGCATAGGCCTGAGGAGATCCCATTAGCACCTCTGCCATCCACAACCAACACACCGCAACCCCTTTCTTTGATCTCGCCGAGCTGCTCAAGTGGGTGCAACTAGTACTGCAGGCCCATAGGCATACTTCGACCTCATTGCTAGATTCTTCTCCATGAGCGACTCAGCAGGAAAGATGCTGATCACAATGGAGGGGCTTGCCCTCCTGACCTCTCTACTTCCGTGTGCCCAGAATGGGCAGTCGGACTAGGGCACGTGCCTCGTTTCGATTTGTGTTCTGGAACGCATATGGGCTGATGGCTCAAGCGGGGGAGCTATCCCACCTCGCCTGCTCCTGTGCCCCAGACGCCATCTTAGTCGGTGAAACACATCTCCGTCCAAACGATCGCTTCCGCATTCCGGGCTACGTGTGCAGCAGAACCGATCGTCAAGGTCACACTGGGGGTGGAACGGCGGTGTTCATAAGGCAGAACGTGGTCCACCGCTCAATCCAACTCCCACCTCTTCAAACCTTAGGGGCCACGGCAGTCCCTTTGGATCTCGACGGCACGGAGATCTTGGTAGTCTCTGTGTACCACCCTCCCGCAGGCAGTTCGTACCCAACGACTACCTCTCTGTCCTAGCCATTTATCCAAATGCCATCCTGACCGCCGAATTCAATGCACCGCACCCCACCCCCCAAATCAGAGCCCTGCTTGCGCCGAAAGCTCCGAGTCCGCCTGCGCGAGAACCGAGTGCAAACGTAGGAGGACAAGATGGCCAGCCTGGGCGCTGAATGTGGGGACGTGTGGAAGATCGCCAAAAGTCTGCGCAACCGTCGTGGCCAATAAACCTCTCCACTCCAGGGCACCCGAGGCTTGGCCTACGAACCTGAAGTCAAAGCAAATGTGCTTGCCGACTATCTGGAACTCACCATGTACCCAAGAGACGACCCCCAGGACTACCGATTCTCGGAACGTATCCGCTGGGACGTTCGTCGATATTTTCGAGGCCCCCGGAGGATGCGGAACGACCCCGGTAATACGCCCCAGTGAACTCCATGGCGCACTCCAGCGCATCAAACCCAAAAAGGTGGCGGGACCTGATGGGCTGACTCCCCTCATGCTTCGCCACCTTCCCTTCAACGCCGTGTTCTTTCTGACTAGGGTATTCAACATGTGTCTCACCCTCGGTCACTTTCCACGAGAGTGGAGAGAGGCTCGAGTGATCTGCATCTTGAAGCCTGGTACACCCCTCCACCTACCCATCCATAAGTCTCCTGTCTACCCTCTCGAAAGTACCGGAGAGGAGATCCTAAACCG
Organism: Tenodera sinensis; assembly: GCA_030765045.1. NCBI lineage: Eukaryota > Metazoa > Arthropoda > Insecta > Mantodea > Mantidae > Tenodera > Tenodera sinensis. Next base: position 191,803,214 of record CM060963.1, read on the forward strand.
CTTGTCCCCATTATTGGGAGATATTCAAACCACACCTGAACACCAGTTCGGTTTTCGTCCTGGGCACTCTACGCCTCAGCAGTTGCTGCGGGTGGTGGAGGCTGCTGCCCTGGGTTTCCAGGAATGCGTATTCAATGCTGCAGTATCTCTGGACGTAGAAAGGGCCTTCTCAACGACCTGGCACGCGGGGCTCCTATTCAAACTCATTCAACTGGGATTACCCACAGAAATGGTCAACATCATACACAGCTTCCTCAGACGCTGTGACGCATTGAATGTTACAGTCGTGGGGAGAACATCAACACTTAGGCCAATAAGAGGCGGAGTTCCCAAGGGCTCTGTGCTATCCCTCACACTATTCAGCGTCTACATTGCACACCTTCCATCACAGCCACAGGTCAGCATATCTAAATACGTTGATAACGTGTTGCTGTTCTGTACCAACAAACACATTCGCAGAGCCTTCAACCCCATTCAAAGACACCTCCGCCTCATCCAAGAGTGGCTCCGGCGATGACGAATGTCCTTTAATCCGGACAAGAGTCAAGCCATCCTCTTCACGCGTAGCCACACCCTCGCACACTGCCCCACATTCCAATTTCGAGTTCAAAAGACTGAGTGGAGAGACTCCATCACCTACCTAAGAGTTGAAATGCATAGGGGTATAACTTTCCGCGGCCACGTCAGGAATCTCTCGGCGAGGACGCAGGGGGCTATTGCTTCACTGTATCCTATTCTGAGGTCTGAGCTGCCAGTCCGCCTGAAGTTACACCTGTTCCGGGCTCTTATAGTCCCCCTCATACTTTATGCCTGTGAAGTGTTGGGCATGGCAGCAGACAGCTGGCTCCTGTGGCTCCAAAGGGCGCAAAATAGAGGATTCCGGTCCATCTTTTCTGTTCCAATACCTTTCCTCGTGAGACTACTTCACGAAGCCTCATCTCTTCCATACGTGGAGGATGAAAGTAGTCGCCGGGCAGCAAAATTCTCTAAGTTACCAACCCATCAAAGCGCTCTGGTTAGGTCTCTTGGGTACTATGACCCCAGAACAGGCCGCTTTAGTTCATATAGGGTTCCCCACGTGGCTTGCGGGCACGCCCCATAACCAAGGAGACAACCCACCAGCAGCTAATACTGAGCTCCATTATAGTCCCAACAAAGAGCTGTTCGGCTCTAAAGATTAACCGCTGTGAAAATTCTAAATTGAAAACTTCAAAACTTTTAAAAGAACTGATTTTAAAACCTTTTTTCTTCCATCAGAATGTAGACATTACTGCATACTGTGAGTCATTTGCCAAGGGACACAATAGCTTCCTTCTATTTCAAAATTAACCTGAAAACTAAAATCGCCACACTTATATACGGTTCCCAATATTTTTACTATCTGCGATTAAACCCTATTGGGGGTAGGTAGGCAGCAAAATTCATTGTGCTGAACCTCAGCCTGCCAGCAGCTCGTCGTCGTTATCGCCTCAGCCTCCCTTCAACCCTATCATCACTCGTCACCCTGCAAAACCCCACACCCCGTCATAAAGTGGTTAAGCCCTAAAAAGGCAGGTACACGATTGACACACCTCGGGCTGTTCTCAGGCTGCCAACAGCGGTATCAACCTCAGCCTCGACGACATCACTTTGCCTCGAGACGTGGAGCTGTCAACATCAAGATGGGAAAGAATAGCGCAAAGAAGAGGACTACACCGGCAACCTCTACTACACCCATAGCCAAGAAGCCGAGAAACAACACCACCGACACCGCTGCCACTGGCTCGGCGCGCTCCGTGGAGAGAGCAACTTCATGGCCTGTGGCCACCGCAGCTATAATCCTCGACACTTTTAGTGCCGTGGTTGTTGGCGTCCCTCGACACCTCAGGACGCAGCTTCTCCTGTGTTACGTCACCAAGGTGTGACCTTCAGTCTCGATGGCTACACGGATACAGTCCAGGAGTGGACCTACACCGCCTTGTTTTCGGGACAAGGGCCACTAAGATGCTGCCTTCTCCAACGGTGTGGAGCTCCTCGGCCAATCCCTCCGGATAGAGGCGAGCCGGAACAACTGGACTCCACCGTGCCGACGCTGCTGCCTCTACGGCCACACGGACGCAAGCTGCACTGCAACACCTAGGTGCCACTACTGTGTTGTCGCCAACGACACCGCCAATTGCCTCCAGCACGACCTCACACGACGACGCCGCTTCTGCTCTTCTTGCTAGGGGCATGACCAGTACAAAAGCTGGACGATTTACGGGCAGAGTTAACTACCATCACTCCGAAGACCGCGGCCCTGGAGGAGGAGATGTCCAAATTCATGGGAATGCTTGTTGGCAACCACGAAGTACTACAATACCTAAAGAACTCCGCTCGAAACAAGTACGACGTGAACCGCACCGAGAAGGCTCTCTAGCGGAAGATGGAAGAACACCACCTGTCGCTCCGAAGGCTCGTAAAGGAAGATGTGGCAGCTCTCCTGACGATGCAGGAGGGGCGGCCTCCATCGGACGACATGCTCTTCTATCACGGGCACACTACGGCGCTTCCACTAACATACGGTTGTGGACGACGGAAGCACTGCTGACACCAAGAACTTCGTCGAACCTACTTCCTTTAGTGCTACCATTAATTCCCAAGGGCATGATCAGGGCCATGATCATGGTTGCGTCCTTGCACCCGCTTTCACCTGGCTTGGGCCCAAGTGGCCGGCTGAACCCACAGGTGCTTTACGCGGTACTGCCGGATATCATTCCCTGAATTCTCTCCGGTGGAGGTTTTTTTGGTAGAGGAGTACCTTGGGGTGAAGGCCACAGTCCCCCTTTGTGCCATCCCAGCGCATGCGGCTCCGTAAATGGATTTTTCCTCCTCTTGAAAAAAAAAAAAAAAAAAAGAAAAACCTCAGCCTCCCAGCAGCTCGCGTCGTGCGATTCTGTTGTAACTGAATCTTTTGAATGAACACAGCAAACATAACCGGTCTCTGCTTGTATTGATGGTCTTACCTTGTAAGGTGAGCGAACATCTCAGAACAAACATAACAGTTATCTAACTGAAGCACTGCTGTTACCTTGTAACACGAGTGTCAGAAATCACAAAAAACACAACTTATATATACCTGTACCACTACTCTTACCCTGTGACATGAGGAAAACAGCACGCAATAATCATAACATAACCCGTCTTTACCTGTATCACTACTCTTACCCTGTAACATGATTGAACAATACCCAGCAAGTATAACCTACAACTAGTTGTAGCATGGATCTTACGTTCTAATGCAATCGAACGGCTTGGCGAACGGGCACGTAGCACTTTCTTTGATATGTCAGCAATACTCTCCTCTGTCTCACTGCCCTCTTCCTCCAACTGCAGAAACACCTGCAATGTAATAAAAGCACATCGATCATGTAAAGTTAACAGTTGTGTATGTGTGGCGGCGGTTGTGGCAGCAGTGCTGGCGTCGTTTGTGAGGGCGGTATAGGTGAAGACCGTGGAGGTGGTGCTAATGCTGGTAGATAAGATGTAAGTTTAAGGGCGCTTAACTACATGGTCATCAGTGATCTGAACAATTCATGGCAAAAGCCAGAAATGAACTTCAATAAATAATATAATTACTAATAAAAAGGAAAATATGTAAAGAAATATACAAAACAGAGTGGCAAAAGCCTGCATTAGAACAAAGTGGTAAAGATGCCAAAAGAGTATAAAAATACATCTAAAGCTTCAAATCCTCAAACTTATGTTATACTCCGCTAAAAACAAAAAAATATTAACCGCTGTTTTGTCCAACACCTCCGCAACTCTGGCAGGCAGCTGCAGAGAGTTTCGAAGATTTGCTAGAGAGGAACACTCAAGCAGCACTTGATGGACTGACAAAAGGTTGTCGCACAGTGGACAAACAGGAGTAGGGTCTCCTTTAAATAAGTAACCATTTGATAAATTGCAGTTGCTAGTTCGCAACCAAGCCAAATTAACCTCCTCACGACGAGATATGCCAGAAGAAGTTAGCCAGTTTATCGCAAGTTCTTTCATCTCTCTAAGCGTATTACCACAGAGAGCTCACCACTCATCGGGCCAGCACGACAGCCCTGCTCTCCACACTTTAAGTCTAAGGTCTTCCGAAGAGCACGAGAGATGGTAATACTGGGTCCTGTGGTTGCCGCCTTGGCTGCCATATCCGCCATTCCATTCCTCGGCAAACCTGCTTGACCAGGAATACATTTACACACGACGTTAACACCACAAGCGTGTAAAACGTGGAGGGCATCCTGGATACGTTGTACAATAGGATGGTAGTTGTGCACCTCACGCAGGATCTAAAGTGCGCTAAGGGAATCACTCAAAGTCAGTAACCTAATTTACGACGGTGCAATATAAAACATCTTGGAATGTTGCATACAGCTTTGCAGTGTAAATGGAAGTGCTATTATGGAAACCGAATGTACGTGGTTCGGTTCCATCAACATGGGCACATCCAACACCGCTGGTGTTCTTGGATCCATCGATGTAAATAAAACGTCGGTCAGTGCAGCATGGCAAAAATTCAATGGAAAAAACACCACGTCCGGATACTACAATTAGGCACCGTGAACCTCCAGTGTATGGTCATCCCAAGAGGTCTATGGGATGCGTCAGGTAACCAAGAGGGGTAGAGCTTGTCGTGCTTGGGAACCAAGTTGGGTTTTCAATTGAAAGCTTCCTTAAAAGCTCCACGAAACGAAATCCCGTTGGCTTAGTACCTTTCCTATATCGTATAGACCTAAGCGCACAACCATAACTTGCTAAGAGAATCTCACACCGATATTGCAGTGGAGGTTTTGTGGACTCGGCATAAATGCTCACGCCTGGGCTTGTTGGAACAGCCCCTATTGCCATGCGGATGCATGGATTAGATTAGACGGCGTCTAATCTTCTCAGCACAAATGGTCGTGCTGACGAATAAACATACAGCCATAGTCTAGTTTGGATCGGACCAGTACGCGATACCTTCGCGACAAAATTGTCCAATCCACTCCCTATGATTTGCCATTTTGTGCTCGCAAGGTATTCAGGAAACGGTCACCTCCTGCTCTTAGCTGTGTTATATGCGTGGACCACCTATGGTTCCCATCCAGGATGAACACCTGGAAACGCGTCTCATCTGCCAAGGGAATAATAGAATCTGGACCGAAACGAGAGAAGGTGGTAATCGTCTCCTACGACGAAAGAAACTAACGCCGATTGACTTCTCGGTTGAGAAACCAAAGTCGCTTTCTGAGTTCTGCGCTGGGAAGTACAATAGACGGCAAAGTCGTCCACGAATAGGCATAACGAAACTACAGGTGGAACACAATTCCAGATGGAGTTAATTGCTACAGCAAACAGCATGACACTTGGTATCGAACCCTGAGGTACTCCCTCCTCCTAATCAAAGGAGTTCGAAAAATCCGAGCCAACTCTTTCTCGGAAAAAGCGATTTTTCATAAACTCCTGAATGAAAAGCGGTAGGCGTCCACGTATGTTCCAGGTATACAGGTAGCGTAGAATCCCGGCTCGCCAGCACGTATCATAAGCCTTCTCGAGATCGAAAAATATGCCAACGGTATGGCAGTTATTTATAAAGCCGTCCATTATCTGTGTCGATATTGACACAAGATGCTCTAAGAGTTGGATGGCGACGTCGAAAACCACACTGGATGTTAGTGAGTAGGTTACAACTTTCTAACCGACATTTCAATCGACCATTGATTATGCGTTACATCAACTTCCAAACGTAACTGTGAGGGAAATAGGACAGTAGCTGGAGCAAAGATTACGATTTTTTCCGGTTTTCAAAATAGGAATTAACGGTTGTCTCCCATCACTTCTCTGGTAACGTACTCTCAACCCAAACATGATTATAAACCTCCTGCAGGAGTACCTTAACTTTAGGAGAGAGTTGTTGCTACATTTGCACGTGAATACAGTGTGAATATAGTGAATACAGCAATGAGCGTTCCTCTCGCACAAGCGCGACTTGAACCCCTAAGCGGGTGGTGCGCATTGAAGTCTACCACCAACAGAAACTGTGTTGGTAACTGGGAAAGTAGACCTTCTAAATCAATGTGCGAGAAGCCATGCGACGGAGGCAAATATAAATTACAAATGGTGAACTGGTTGTTTTGCAGTAGTATCGTTACGGCAGCTGATTGTGTATCAGGCCGAAAGGGTAAAGATTCCATATATACATAATCTCTGACAAACATCATAGCGCCGCCATGTGCCGGAACAACCTCTTGTGGCATAACATCACACGGTACTGGGGTTTGTGGCCTTAAATGGAAAGCGTCTTATGGACGCAACTTAGTCTCTTGCAAAAATGCGACCCAAGGGTCATTCTTATTGGGCAAAAGTTTCAGTCCTGGTCGTTGTGTTCTAATTCTACGTATGTTTCATTGTAGGATAGCCACGCTAAAATTTGTATGGGATAAGTCCACCAAGGTAAATGCGTTACTTCGAAGTAGGCGATTGTGGAATTAATTTGGCCCTTTTCTGCTGTCTTGGGCTGACATTTTTGTCTAAAGTTTTTCCCCGCCTCTTTTCCACTGGGTCTCTCCCAGTGTGTGCAGATTCCTCTAGCTCTATATCCTCTTCCGAGGACGTCCGTGTTCCCATAGGGAACTTGGGTTCGAGTTTCTCGAAAGGGTTGCTAACGGGGATCGGCGAAGACGAAAGTCACCGGTGCGAGTCCACCCCGGAAAATTCTCTTATATCCCTTCAATGCACTGGGATCAGAAGTACTATTTTCCTTGAGGAAGTCGTTCCTTGTATAGGTCTGAGGTAAGATATGAACAAAGTTTGCAATTTTGCTGATTTTTGAGAGTGTGAAGAGTGCCACTGCGCATCTAAAGAAATTGCTCACGTTTCACCTCAGTACCTATATGACTCTTTTTAAACTTTATTGGTGAGGCATCATATATTACGGGCCTGCTAGTCTTCGGTGCTGCGCTTGATGCTTTTTTCGGTGATTTAATGATGTTTTTCTCACTTACGGACTTTGTAGACGACGACACAGGTGTACTTGTCGATGTAGAACGGTTTGGAATTGAGCTACGAGCTACAAGTGTCGTGTCTGAAATATTGTTGACCATTTAAATAGCTGATTTGTATTGCGATCGCTCGCCTCGGCACCGGTTTAGCTGCAACTAAGCTATAGGTACCGGAGCTTGGAACAGAAGGTTGGCGTAAGCGCAAGAGTTTACAGGCTTCTGAGGAGGGCACCTTCTCTCTAACCCGTATCTCTTGGATTTCTCTTTCCTCTACAAACCGGAGCAATCTTGGGAACTGGGTAGATATTAACCTTTATAGTTTACACATAAAGGAGCTGCAAAATATGCACCATTGTGAAAGACGTCTACACAGTTAGGGCCTGTAGCTGGTCCGTTAAAAGCACTTGAAACATCTCAGTGGATTCGGGATGGAAACCTTAACTTCGATAGGTCCATACCCTGCCTTAATCCTTTGCGGGAGATCTACCGATCAAAGGTCAGGAACAGGGCATGTGTTGGCTTTAATTCGCCACCTTCTTTACGCTGAAACCGGTAAGGTCTTGTTCCAAAAGATTTTATTGAATTTCCTGATTGGTTAAACCATCCAATGCACGGGTATTTATGACACAGCGCGAGAAGTTCAAGTTCCTATCCATCTCAGTACGTATTGGATAACTTGCTAACATATTGGCTTTCTGTATTTTAGCTACCGGGGTGGATTAATGTGTTTCAACCAGCAGAATCCCATTGCAAGATCTAGTACGTGACTTTACAGAACCAGCAATGATGTCCAAACCCTTTTGAATGGTAAATGGGTTCAACGATATAAACTTCTTACCTTCCTCAGTTTTAGTTATCGCTAAGTAGCGAAGACAAGACAGCAGAATGCCATTGCAAGATCTAGTACATGACTTTACAGAACCAGAAATGATATCCAAACCCTTTTGAATGGTAAATGGGTTCAACGATATAAACTTCTTACCTTCCTCAGTTTTAGTTATCGCTAAGTAGCGAAGACCACAAGACTCGACTACTTTTTTCCACTTGGTTTTTATTTTGGTGTTTTTGTGCTCCATGCGAGTTAATCCTCCACTATTGCCAACGTTTCCGATGGCATGCTCACATCCTGGGTGCCACCCGACTCAGGTCAGAGCCCTGACCTGACCTTACCCACCTTAGGGTCACACCTCCCAGGATATAGACACAGGGACCCAATCACCTTCAGGAGTGCACCAGTTCATGCAATGACCCCTTCCGGGACAGACCTTTATCAGCGGATATGAACACAGATCCTACATGATAACCAGGGGCTTGGAATTACGCGGTTACCCCTCACCCCTTGCGCCTCCCCATCCATATAGAACCCGCGAGTAGGTTATGCATCAGATCGTGTTCAGGGAGGTATCAGGTGGGAGGTCAAACACAAAAGTGGACCAAAGTTGATTAGGTGTTTAGTATATGCTCTCTCTGATAGAGGAACACAATCGAGAGTATAGCCCCAGGTACGCCAAACCCGTACCAACCATAGTAGGCCCCTGGGCGACAATAGTGTTGGGATGGTGGCGGTGGTGGTGGCGGCGGCAAATTTGGTGGTGGTGGTGGCGGTAGTCATTTTGGCGGTGATGGCAGTGGTGGTTACTTCATTTTCGAATTATGGCCTTCACAATAATGATACTTACCGGAACGTTTTTCTTTCCGCAGGTCGCTGCCGTGAAAGGAGACTTTAACAGTACACTTTGACAGTTAATTCCGAGGCGAAGGCTACGTTGAGTGTTGTATTTGGCGTTCGATTGTGCATCATGTACTCAAATCAGGAGCTGGCAGAAGTGCACTTCATGAACAGTAAGGCGGACGACAATGCTGCGCCGACTCGTCGTTTGTACCAGAAGAGGTACCCACAGCGACAATGTCCAGATCGGTAGATATTGGGTACGCCTCCATCGTCGTCTATGCGAGGAGGGAAAATTTAACTATAGTGGTTTGGGGAGGGGAGGACCAAGATCTACAACTCCAACTGTAGAGGAGGAGATTCTGCACGCCGTGGACGCGACTCCTATCAACACACGAAGGTTAGCGTTGCAAGTGAATATTCTACAGACGACTGTCTGGAGACTTTTACAAGGGTATCGATTGTATCCTTATCATTTGCAACATACACAGGTCCTCTCACTAGCAGATTACCATGCACGAGTTAGGTTCTGTCTGTGGTTCTTGCAGTGGTGTGGTGCAAATCCGAACTTTTCTCCATTAGTGTTATTTACAAATGAAGCACAGTTCACACGAGATGCTATAACAAATTTCCACAATCAGCATGTATGGGCATATGAAAACCCAAGTGCAACTGTTCCATCTGATCACCAGGTGTGGTTCTTCCTCAACATGTGGGCCGGTATCATTGGTGATCGATTAATGTGACCGATGTACTTGAAAACAGACTTACAGGGCAGGCGTATACAAACTTCCTGAGAAACACCATACCTCATCTAAAGTAAGAACAAGTTAGAAACTAAAAGCTTCACTTATCCAGTAATATCGCAAAGCATTTTACAGCTAACACGTTTCAAGTTGACTGCAACTCATTCTCAAAGCTATAGCTACAAAAAATCTTGAAATATAACTAAGATAAGTGAAGCTTTTGGTTTCTAATTTGTTCTTACTTTATAGTTTTGTTCCTTCACTATTAATAGCTTTATTGTTTCCTTATTTAACCATGCCTCATGTTTATGAAGACAATCCACTGATCATCCGTCAACAAGCTCACTTCTTGCATGATGACGCTCCTGCACACTTCATCGTACGGCACTTGGATCGTACTTGGATCGAAGGTTTCCTGATTGTGAGGACATACGTAATATTCCTAGAGTTTGGGACCGTGTTTCAGGTCAATGAGGCGTGGATTTGAGGCCTGTATTAGTGCAGGAGGGGGATATTTTGAACATATTCTGTAATAATAACGACCTGCGGAGAGAAAAACGTTGCGCTGAATTTCAGTATTGTGAAGGTCATAACTTAGAAATGAAGCATTTCCGGACACAGGCTGTAATGAACTAATTTGATTGTCTACCAATGGGGAATACATTCCTGAAATTATGCCCCCTATTTTTGAAACATCTGATGCCAAGACTACCAGTGTGGGAGCGCTATAACTAAAAATGATAATCACAGGTGTGAAGAACTGAAGTTCCCTACGGTTGGCAAGCAAACTCCACAGCTTCTAATGTGAAGTTTACCAGAATGGGAGCTCTATAGCTAGAAGAGTAATAATCACAGTTGTCAAGAATCTATATTTTCCAAGGATGTCATGGAAACTATATAGGTTCTGATGACAGGACTGTCAAGTGAGAGCTCTATAACTTAAAACAATAGTAATCATAGTACCTTCCCTAAGTTTGGCATGGACACTACATAGCTTCTGATGCCAGGTCTGCCAGAGTGAGAGCTCTATAACTTGGAATAGTAATAATCACAGTTGTGAATAACACACGTATTCCAATGTTGGCATTGACGCCACATAGCTTCTGATGCCAAATCTACCAGAGTGAGAGATCTATAACTTACAACAGTAATAATCACCGTTATGAAGAACAAACTTCAAATGTTGCCATGAATACTACACAGTTTCTGATGCTAAGTCTACCAGTGTGAAGCTGTATAGCTTAGAACGGTAATGATCACAGTTTGGTGGGTAGCTGATCTTCTCTAAGATGGACATAGACTACATATTTTGAGAGGTAGAACTGGAACTTAAAAATTCAATGCCACAACTGGGATTTGAACCACAGACCTTCCGCTTACCAGGAGAAACACGAACTGGTTTGAGAATTTAATGCCATTCTGGCAATAGCTCAACGGTTAGAGCAGCCGCTTCGTAAGCGGAAGGTCTGTGGTTCAAATCCCAGTTGTGGCACTGAATTTTTAAGTTCCAGTTCTACCTCTCAAACTTTGCCCACACACGGCTTGTGTGTTTAAAAACACCAACAGTAAGTTTGTTGGCATAAATATATAATAGACTACATAGCTTAAGCGCAAAGCCTACCAGAGTGATAGCTCTATAACTGATAACAGTAATAACCACAATAGTGAACAACTGAAATGTTCTATGGTTAGCATGGATACTACACAGCTTCTGATGCCAAGTGTACTGGAATTGAGAGCTCTATGACTTAAAGTAGTAATAATCACAGTTGTGAAGATCTGACCTCCTGTAAGGTTGGCATGGACACCCCGTAGCTCATAATGCCGGCGTGAGAGTTAATCGCCTGTTCTACAGCTGAGAACAGGGGGACAAATTTGTCTGAGGCGTTATGAGGAAGAACAAAGCTCATTTCACGGCTGTGGTGACGTACTTTTTCTGCTTCAGGTACAAGGCTTGTGACCAACTTGATGATGTCATCTTCATTAGCATCACTGTCTACTTCTAACCTAAACAAAACACACAATTTTAAAACGTTCAATGTAAAGTAACAGAACATGCAACAAGAACATGCTAGAAAAGGTATATAAAAATAAAGCCACACTTCCAGGTACGTTATCAAATAATTAAGTTGAGCTGTAACTCTTATTGTGTATTATACAATGCTACTATGTAAATGGAGGTTTATCAGCATAAGACATTGTCTACCCGTTACTGTTTGGCTTTGTATAGTTACAACAAACTACGCTGCTTATTCTTTTATCGGGATAAAGCTCTATAGAAATAACTGTGCCAATCGTGTTATAAGGTTGGCATTAACATATTAATCATATTACTATCTTTTGATTATCCTTTATTTTATATTAGAGGATTTGTTTATGATCATCATAATGGTAGTGGTCAATATGGCAGTATCTGTGCCGATACGTTAAACATAGTGTTAATTTGGTTAGCTGAGATTGATTTATTGATAGCCAGCGTTTAACTGGTGTCATTTATAATGGGTGTCCTCACAATCACAAATGCTTGTTTAGGCAAAAAGCTAATCATAGAGATAAGACAAGTGCCTGTGAAAGTGTAAAAGTGACTATGAATGTGTACAGAATTCTCTCCAAGGTATCTAAGATATTTATAGCACTGTACCAGATGATCATAAAAGAAGTAAACATTTTCGTAAAGTTGCAGGAAAATGCTGTGAAATACAACAGCTTGTTGCAAAATGATATAAATAGCTGTATAGGTGGCAATAGTCACTTTATACCAACCAACGTACTGATGGTTCTGCCTTTTTTATACACACAAGCGGTGCGCGCGCGTTGTGTGAGAGGTTGAATCAGGACTGGATCATATTCCTACTACGGCACTGAATTTTTCAGTCCTGGTTCTCTCTCAAGCTGTAAAGGTATTCAAAGCACTCTGAAGGTTGACAAATCATTGTAAAAACCAAACAGTTATTTTGCTATAAATACTGCAAAATTATAATAAATGTGACGGTAAAATGACCATAAGAAAAACATATAACTATTATTGTGTTAAAACTGCTAAAGATCGTGGTAATTCTAAAGATTTGCACAAACATTCTCATACGTGCTAATGGAGGATTTGCTAAGGTGATGAGAAGCATGGGTGAAATTACAGTTGGTAGGCTTCATTGCATATGCTGGAAATGGCTATAAAACGTGAAACATTTCGGTAAAGTGGCTAAATGCATAACACAGGAGTTGGTTAATGTTAACTTAGGCCAACTTAGATACAGCATTTAGGTTAGGAGAGGAACAGACGTCTTGGCAGCGACACATACCCGAGTACAAGGTTTGCGATAAGTGGCCAGTGTCGCCAGTGTCAGCTATCCTTGGACACAGTAGCTGTGAGTAGTGGGACATATGGTCTGGCGTATGGAGCTTCACATACTTCAAACACAGTTACAGGAAACAACTCTACACAAAGATCAACAAGAGGGCACTGTTCTATCCCCCAGGCTATTTAGCCTCTACTTGGCCGACCTACCAATAGAGCAGTACATTATGCTGCTCTTCTACTCCATCCAGAAACACCTCCGTCTCCTCCAAAAATAGTGATTGTGCATCAACCACGCTATTCTCTTCACCAAGAGCCACTTTCCTGCAAACTTAATCACGTTCACGCATCTCAGGAGGAGGCTAGACGGGCGAAACTTTGGGAATATGAAGAACCTGTTGCATCGAGCAACAGCTACACTGCACCCTATGTTTAGGTTCGTGCCTTTCTCCTTTCAGTTACGCCGTCCTTCTGCACACCTGCGAGGTCTGAGGCATGGCCGCAGACTAAACGACTGGGGGTCTGCGGATTATTTATTCTGTATACCGCTCTCTGCTCGAGATCTCGTCTCTTCCGTATGTGGAGGATGAAATTATGCGCCATTTTACAGCTCTTTTCTACTCCATTGGATCGCCCTAGTTAGGTCTCATTGGGGATCATAACCCCAGAGCTTGCCGTTTCCGCACTAGGCCACCAGGAGCGAAAGCTGAGCTCCCATACAATCCTTCCAAGAGACGCTTGGATTTAAAATTCAAAACTTTAAACATCCATATTTGGTTACACACACCAGCGGTGCCCAACGGAAGTAGTACCCTGACTAGCAGTCGCTGAGGAGCATAAACTTACTACCTCACTTCTAACCTCAACCCTATTCTCACCAGTCACCCTGCAAAACCCCACATCCCGTCATAAAAGTGGTTAAGGCATAAAAAGTGCAGGTACACGAATGACACACCTTGGGCAGAGATTGATGTTCGTGAGTGCTTCTGCTTGCATGTCTATGTCGTGCCAGGTTGTTGGTGTGATGTGGGTCATGTTTCTTGTTAGTCTTGCAGCTTTTCCGTTGTAGAATTTCCAGTTGGCGTTTTCGTAGTCCTTGGCAGTAACGGTTTTGTAAACTTGTGTGCTTCATGGTCTTGTTTTGAGGGTAACTATGATTCGCATGTTATCCGTGCCGGGTGGCGCATCTGTTATATATTGGACAAGGGAATATGTGTGTTTTGACGTTAAGACTTTGCTCGATGAGCTACTTTTTGAGTGCCTTGTCCTACCCTTGTAGGGTCTGGAGTGAGGATGAGTTTGAGTTCCGTGTGTTTTAGTAATTTCATGAGTTCTTTTCTATGCCTGTTTGCATGTTCGTCGAATAATTCTGTGTTGTTTGCGCTGAGGTCGGCTGCTATAACTAAGAGGTTATAATTTTCGTGTAGGTACTGGAGTAGTGTGGTGGGAAATGTTGAATCTGGAGGAACGTGAACTGTGGCAGTATGTAGCCTTTGTCGATTAATCCTTACCTGAACAAGCAGGAATTCAAGTTCCTGGAACGCTTGGGATGTGGCTACCTGCGTCGGGCTTAATTCGTCCTTCACAAGCACCATCATTCTGCCTCCTGTCCCTTGTTGCCTGCTCTTTCTAAACACTTTCAATGGTTGAAATACAAAATTCCTTCTCTTGCTCAGTTTGGTTTCATTTATGGTAACTATATCAGCAGAGTGGTGTGTTAGGAGATCTTGAAGTTGTCTCTTGGCGGTGATGCCGTTAATATTAATGTCTAAGATCTTTATGTTGTTTTGTATTTGGGTATGTGTCCTTATTGCCGCCATTTTTGGTTGTGATTTTCTTCTGCGAGTGGTGTCTATTGCGGTTTAATATCGTGTATAAATATTGCCAGCTTGTTGCCTAGTTTTGCAGTATTTATGACCTTTTTCAATGTTCTTTGCGTTGTCAGTTTTATGTTTTGCAGTAACCTTGCGCGTTGATTGGGCGGGGTTGAGTCATACAGTGGAGGGATTATAGTTTTCATTATCTGTGTTATGATTGTCTGTATGACTTCGTTTATGTATGTCGTTATGTTGTTCGGCATGTCTGTAATCTGGTTTTGTAAGCTTTTGATCTGCTCGTCTGCATGTTCAATGACTTACTTTAGCGTGGCGACTGTTTCCTTTGACGTGAGCTCTGTCTTGTTCGTGGGGATGATGGATAAGTTTACAGCAGACCAGTCTGTGGTTTGTTTGGGCTGGGGGGAGTTGGCAAATTATGTGGAAAGATGTGTGTTCCCACGATCTGTGATGTCTTGGTGGGTGGTGCTCTCGGGTACTTTGGGCATTTTAACTGGCAAGTGTAGTGTCCAAGCCACTTGCATTTGGCGCAGTATGGTTTGGCATATTTGATGGTAGGTTTGTATTTGTGCGTTTCGAACTTTTGCCCGCAGTGAAAACAGGTGGGTGTTTCTGTACAGACCTCTTTTTGATGTCCGTACTGCTGACATTGACGGCACGGTATGTGTCTCTCAGTGTGGTGGGACGGTTCGGCGCGGAAAATTTGTTTTTCTATTATTGGGCCCTCTTGAATTATTGTAGTTATCGTGGCCACACATGTGTTAAAAACTCGCACGAGGGGCGTGCGTTTATCGTGACTTATGATTCTTGACACGCGGTTTATATCGGGATAATTCTGTTGAATGCCAGTTAGGATAACCTCGTTGGATATGTCGTATGGTATTCCTTTGAGAACTGCCGTGAGAGTTTTTCTGGGTTTTTCTTCTTTGTTGTCTATATCCTGGGGGATTGAAGATTTGCTGTGTATCGAGCCGTTTTCCCAAAGTGATGCGCTGGGATCCCTTGAAAGAAGGTTATTGCGGACTCTTGATTCTTAAAGATGAGTGCAAATGTGTTTCTGGGGTTGAATATTCTTTGAGCACGGTAGAAGCATTCAGCTGATTGCTAGTGTTTTTCCATGAGGGACTTTTTACTAGCCAGATGTTTTGTTTTCCTGGATCGCGTGTTAGTATATACAAAGTGAAGTGTCCGTGCGGTATAGCTAGTGTTGCTTTAGATGTAGATGGTTTTGTTGTCGCGCTTAATCTTTTACTGAGTGAGGTAGGGATTCGATGCTTGTGTTAAGTTAACCGCACAGAATGAGCCCTTCTTCGGGAACGCATCCATCAAAACCGCCGAGAACTAGCCTATAACAACAAGGAACTTGTATCGCTACATCTTTAACTAACCTATAAATTAAAAAGGGAGCATTGGGATCTCGTAGAGAGAATCACGTTTGCCTCCATGGTCACTCACAGCAACAGGGCTGCGGAAAGACACAAAACAAATTTGCTCACTGCATTGACACCAGCGCAGAAAATCAGTATCAGCGCGCTTCCAATAATAACGAAGTTCTAACCTCCATACAGGCAAGTCGCACAGTAGCAATTTGTCAGACTATCAACTGTCACCCGCAGATTCTTCCGCCCACTCTAAAGGGGAACTACGTGATCACACGTCATGTACTACCTATAGAAGAGATACTCTCCTGCATTGAAGCCTGCATTCGTGAACTACCGTCAACAACAGCAGATGAAATACGTCTCGAATCTTCCAGAATTCTTCAACTAGCCAAGCCACCTAAGAGCAATCTATTTTTTTGAAGAACTGAAAGCAATCAAATGTCTGAACACGAACAAGGAGATTATAGTACTGGCAGCGGACAAAGGAAACGCTACTGTAGTGATGAATAAATGTGATTATGAACATAAGGTGACTGAGCTCCTGGATCCGGCCACCTACAGAAAGCTTTCCAAGGACCCAACGGCACGGTTTCTTCGAAAAACTAACCAACCAATTAAGTCGTCGTCCATTCCACCTACTGAATAACTGAAACTAAAAACGAGTGAAGCCTTACCCCCAGACTTTATGGACTCCCGAAGATCCACAAACCTGGCACACCACCAAGGCCGATTGTAAATGCTATTGGTTCACCAACTTACATGGTTGCGAAATACCTTATAACATACAACAACCTCACATCGGTAACACTAAAACATACATCAAAGACTCCGCCCACTTCATTAAAAAACTCAAGACCATCAGCCTACTACCCAACGACCTACTCATCAGTTTCGATGTCACACCTCTTTTCTCCATAGTCCCAGTCAGTGGAGCCATAACACAAATCAAACAGATTTTTCCAGAGGATATTGCTGCACTCTTCCACCACGTTCTCACCCCTACGTACTTCAAGTGAAATCGTTAATTCTATGAAGACAGGCGGTGTTTCAATGGGAAGTCCTCTCAGCCCAGTTATTGCAAATTTCTATAAGGAATTCTTTGCTACCGCCTTGGATTCAGCACGCCTGAATCATCTTAACAGTATTAATCATGAAATTCAGTTCACAATGGAAAAAGAACAGAATGGAAAATTACCTTTTTTGGATGTCATTGTTAACAGGAAGGATGATGGCACATTAGACCACACAGTGTGTCGAAAACCGACCCATACGGACCTCTACCTTGAGAAGAACTCTAATCACTATCCGAAACAAAAACGCGCTGTGATCAAAACTTTGGCAGACCGAGCTACACGCATTTGTGAACCACCATATCTAAATCAAGAATTTGAATACCTAGATAAAGCACTGCAATTATATGGCTATGCTAAACGTGAGATCAACAGAGCGTTGCACCCTGAGAGAGGTTCCACCACCACACAAATATCCAATAACAACAGCAAGACTTTTCTACCGTACATCAGATGAGTGATAGACCGCATTGGGAATGTACTCAAACGCCACAACATTGACACCATTTTCAAAACCACAAAACAGATCGGCAACATACTCCGATTAGCCAAAGACCCCAGGGATGCTCTATCTACAGCGGGAGTATATAGAATACCTTGTTCATTTGGCAAAGTGTACATTGGGGCCACGAAGCGAAGCATAAACACTCGCATTGACGTACACAAAAGAAATTGCCGTTTGGGTCAGACTGAAAAATCAGCAATTGCAAACATGCCATAGAAGAAGAAGGTGAACACATCATCCAGTACAAAAACACAGATATTCTAGCATCAATGTCCCACTACTGTTCTCGTTTATTCCGTGTAGCCATTGAAATACAGAAGCATAAAAATAACTTCAACCGCAAAAGAGGAAGGCCTTAATCTTAACAGAATATGGCAAACAGCACTTACAAAAGCAAAAATTGGCTGGCTCCGTGGCGCATTTGGTAGAGCACCTGACTGCTGATCTAGGGGTCCCGGATTCGATTCCAGACTGGGGGTAGGAATTTTTCTCCAGCCAAGATTATACCTCATCCTTCCCTGAGTATGGAAATAAGAATGAAAGTGTGAATGTGTGTGTGAATTCAATGTATAAAAACCCCAAAGATCGAAACGTGTAACACCATTTGCCAATAGGCAAGGCCGCCGATATATCTTTTTTATTTTTATTTATTAACAAGTTTAGACCTGGTGTCGGTACAGAGGGACGGCTTACAGACTTAAATTTACATTTATTTACATTTTACGGATATTTACATGTTTTATAATTTTGGGTTTTAACAAAACCCATACTGTGACCATACTTAGGTCACCGAGAACAGGTTTTGTTTTTATATTTGTCTTTCTTTGCTTCATTAGTTTTTATATATGTACATATATACATACACATTTATACACCCAGTTTCATCCACACACACATACCTTTTACTGGGCACACCAAAAATATGCGTCCCAGTTCGCGCACTTCACTATTTACAGTTTCCCACTGTTTTCCTGCGCGGTCAGATTTTAACTCCTGGGTGGCTCCCGAGGCGCGGGCCTCTGCCTTAGTGTGTGTGCGGCTTGGAGCATGGGTTGCATGGGTACCCATTAGCCGGTGAGCCGAGCCACGTCTAGAACATTTTGATTCTTGCGTGCTTGCGGTGCTTCGGCTCGCCTTTGCCAATGTTGGCGATCACGTAATTGTCGTGGTTTCTAATGCGCGTCCATGTTGTCTTGGCTGTTTTTGTTATTGCCTCTGGGATGGATGGGATCTAGGTTTCAAGGTGAAGGGGAGTGGAACAGAGAGGATTTTTCTAAGCGAGAGGTTTTGGAGGGTTTGAATTCTCTTGAGGGCGGTTTTGGAGGCATTGGCGCAGGCCACACATGCATACAGAACCATCGAAAGAATAAATTACCTGTTCAGAATCAGCTTGGATTTGAGTTTCAGCTGTTTGCTGAGGAAGATGGGGGCGCATCTTTGTTGGCACTATTGTTTATATGGGTGGACCAGCACATCGTCCATGACGACGTCCATGGTGACGGCTAAATATTTACGACAGTGCAATAAGTGACCACCGACCGTTAGGTCTATTGCCAAAGTATGATGCCGCTTTGAAAAATATATTAGCTGGCATTTATTATGGTTAATTTTGATTTTCCAATCATGGAGCCATGAAAGGAAGTTGTTTATGTCTCTTTGCATTCCTGCAAGGCCGAAACGAGGATTTTTGTGGTGGTTGTATATTGCGGTGTTATCAGCATACATGGCGACCTTGCATCTGGCGTCCACTGGGAAATAATCGGTAACTAATATATACAAAAAGGCGACCTGGTTGTCCCTTGTGGGATGCCAGCCCGTATTACTCGCTTCTTGGAGGAGGAGTAGTTTCCCATTTGGACGTGAATCGCCGATTTTCTAGGAAATTATGCAGCAAGTACAGGTAATTCTGAAGGGACAGGTAATTGCGGTGTAATTTATAAATGAGGCCATTATGCCAGCACCGGTCAAACGCGGCTTCTACGTCCAAAATTAGCACCAACGTTGAAGCCCCAGTGTTGAATTGTTCAGTTACGTCATCAGTTAATTGCACAAGCTGCAGTTCTGTGGAATGTCCCTTTCTAAAGCCAAATTGTGAATTTGAAAGTTCATGTATTTCCGAGACTTGTTTTTGAAGTCGAGAAAGCATAAGTTTTTCGAGCAGTTTACCAGTAGTAGACAAGATGCTAATGGGGCGGTAATTTTGGGACTGTCTGGTGCTTTTCCTTTGCTTTGGGAGCACAATAACCTTGGCTCACTTCTAAGTGAAGGGGAAGTAGCTGTACTGCAAACAGGCATTAAACATCTTCGTTAGTTGCACCAGAGCTTTTCGCGGGGGATGTTTTGGTTCTTCATTCCCCCTCTGGGCCGGCAACTTTCGCATTAGGCAGTTTCCTAATGAGGTTGTAAACTTCCTGTGGCGTTATAAGGGATAGCTGTTGCTGTTGCTTCTGCGCCACCAAGGTTTGTACCCATGTCTGGACCTCCCGTTTTACGTCACGGTTGCTCATTGGGTTTTCGCTGAATCAGTCTTGAAGACAGTCAGCGAAGACCTCGGCTTTCTCCTCTGTGGAGAAGTGCAGGCCGCCGTGAGTGTGCAGAGCCCCAGTTGTGGAGTTGACGCTCGTGGAGACCTTGAAAGCCTTTAATAATTTCCACAAGGAAGAGTCCAAATTGGTGGTACTCAACATTGCTTTCCCACTGTTCAGGTTTATTGATTTTAATATGTTGCTGAATGACGTTGCGTAGCCATTTTGCAAGCACTTTATATTCAGGCTGACGAGTGTACCGCCACAGTCTTGTGAAGTGTTGTCTCCGCGCAATGAGTTGCTCTACCCTGGGGTACGTGCAAAAACCGCGTGTTCTTAAGGTATATGTGGTAGGATTTCTCTTGGCCGTGCGTAGCGAGCCGTGAAGTTTTCAATGGCAACATCTTTATCTGTCTCACTATAGTATGCCAGCCTGTGTTGCGCCATCCTGTGTATTTCCAAGGAAAACCTATACCAGTCGGCAGTCCAGGCTGTGATGCACAGTGATGCTATTTGAGAATGTCGCGTTTTTGTGAGTACGAGGTCCAAAAAATCAGGGTCAAAGTACTCTGATTTGTGTCAAAAGGTGGGTTCTGGGGGGAGGTGTACCTCAATGTCGTCATTTTCTGTTATAAGTTTAACCTGGAGATTTCCGGTCACGATTGTCCGGCGAGAAAACCACCTGGGGTGCCGGGCATTGAAATCTCCTGCAATTATAGCATGGTCCTCTAAAGCGAGGATTTGTTCGAGGTCTTGTGTCAAATCTGGGGAGTTAGGGGGCCGATAAAGTTCTACCAGCATCACCGTTTGGTTATTAACACGGTTTTTAAGAGCCCCGCACTCTAACGCTGCCAGTGCGGGCAGCGTGACAGAAGTATGAGTAAATGTATTTCTGAGCAAAATAATAGTCCCTCTATATACATAATAGCCAATTCTATCCTTCAGAAAAATTTGGTAACCCTGGAGCTTAAAGGTGAGCTCATGTTTTAATTTTTTTAGCAGATGAATTCGAAGTCAATTTTGTTACGCCTTAGGTAGTTTTCAAGTTCGTGTTGATGCCGGTAGATGCCGTCTGCATTCGACAGGAGCGCGCGAGTTAAAGTTATGCCTCCCCTTACACAGGCCATTTACTTTAAGAGGGTTGAGAGGAGACATGATGGTTTCAATTTTCTCCATAGTGCTGCTGCAGCTTTTGAATTTGACGACGAAAGGCTGCAGCTTTGTTAAGAGTGCGGGTAGATTTATGTCCTTAATCAGGTAGAAGATGTCTCTTAACCCGCCCAGGTCACCGGCTGGCACCTGCTGGAGTTGTGGAGGGGGGCCATTCTGTGGTGGCACTGGGGCCTTTTGCCCTCCGGCAGCTCCCGCAAAGGAGATGCCTGATTCGACCAAGGCCGGGTACATGAAGGGCCTTGGCCCTGATGAGGCACTAGGAGACCTCTTGGCTATGGTTGCCAGTTGGCGGCGGTGACGCTCGTTTCGGAATGTCTCACACCCCCTGTAGATAGCAGGATGCGATTCTCCACAGATTACACAGTGGGAGCAGTTAAAGGTGGTATATAAATGGAACCCCCCAAAGCAAAAATCAAGAACTCCACACAACCAATCAGACGCCAGTAGATCACAACACGCCACCAGCACAAGTCCAGCCCGTTGCCCACCCGGACCAATCACAACAGACCTCCCCTCCAGCCACTGAAATAAACTGAAACTGAAACTGAAGGCAGCCCAGATTTCGCAGAGTACCGGTAAATACTATACTTTAACTTGTCCCTTTATTCCAGGACCACATCAAATCTTCTCTATCCGGAGACACAACTAACTTAATATCTCCTCACACAAATTCCCAAGACCGTGCCCAGGGCCTCGGCAATGTTCACGTCCTGGCGATCTCTCACCTGGCTTAGGCCCTTCTGGCCGGCCAACAAACCCACATCGTCAATCCACAGGTGCATTAGCTGTACTGTTAGATGTTCACTCCTTACTTCACCAGTGGAGGTTTTTTTAGTGAAGTAGTACCTTCGGGTGAGGCCCACAGTCCCCTTCTGTGCTATCCCAGCGCATGGAGCTCCGTAAATGGATTTTTCCTCCACTTAAAAAAAAGCACAGTTGCTGTTGAAATCTCCACTAGGATACTTCAACCTCGCCACCACGGATGATGTCTGCCGTAGTCACAGACGAAACGTCTGGGGAAAAGAAGGAGCCCAGTGGACCATGGCCCATAATCCCGGAATATGTTGTTTCTAATTTGTTCTATTGTTTCACTCATAATTCCTTTCTTTACTACCTCAATTTCTTTTACTAACACATTTCTGATTTCCTCTGATTGTCTCGACTCAAAGCGGTTCTAACTAGTTTTCAATTTACTTATTTCTTCAGTTAGCTTGACATTTGTAATCTTATACTCTACACTTGTCTTACACTCTGTTATCTCATTCCTATATTTACCAACTTCTTCCTCCAGTACAATCTTGTTTTCTTTCATCTCCATTTCCAATTTTCCCATCCTATCTCCTATGATTTCCATCTTAGCTTCCAAAACCTCCTTTGTTTCACTTATATTTTTGTGTACTAATTTCAAATTGTTTTCCATTACTTTCATGTTTTTGCATTCCTGCCTTCCTAATTCTATTCTATTTCCCAAATCTAAGTCTAATTCTTTTCTATTGTGTTCCATTTGCTTCCCTAAGTTCTGTTCTTAGTCCTATCTTACTTATTTTTATACTGTTCTAAGCCCTACCACAATTCTTTTTTATTCTCTTCTATTTTCTGACCTATTTCTTTTTTATTTTGTTCCATTTTCTGAACTAAGCTTTGTTCTAATCTTTCAAACATGATCATCATTAATCTTTGGTCTTTCCCTATCACTGTTACTTCTTCCTCACTTTCTGTTTTTGTTTGAATATTAGGCTTATCTGCCCCTTCCCCTACGCCTGTTTCTAACTCCTTTTCCGTTTGCGACATGTTCGCTTTTGATTAGATTTAGATAGGCTTAAAAGTCCTATTTCTTTTCCACTTCTTAGTAACACACAAGTACAAAGAAAATGTTAAATAAAAATTTTTTGGTCCTACTTTTTTCCCGTTTATTCTTATTCCTCACGTCGATTCCCGCAATGGCGAATTCTTGATGTCCCTCTCATCGATTTTATTCTCTCGGAACCCGTTTGTTTGGTGGACCGTTGCTTGTTTTGGGATGACTTGTGTTCTTGATGGCATCTGTTCACGGTCCCTTGGTTGGCGTCTGCTTGATTTGTTGCGAGTCCACTTTTATTAGTCTGTATCATGTTATTTCACCCTTATTTGAGCCACGCGTTTGGGCAAGTCATTTAGTGCAGTTTTTATATAATAAGGGACACGTTGTTGAGCTTCCGACTCTTTTGTAATCTTGGGTCGTGGTACAGGATGAATAATTGTAGACTCGGGATGAAGTCTTTATGTGATATTTTATTCCCTTTTTTCACCATATTTTAAACACGTGTCACAATAATAAACGCTTTTCGTTTGTGGATCGACTTTTTTAACATTTCCGCTATATATCGTCAATCAATAATTCATTTTTGCTGTCTTCTGCCACGCACATATTAAAACACGTCTTACTTCAGTGGATGCTGCTTGCTAAGAGAGTGATTGAATTTGTCGCTTCTTTTACTTATACGTGTGCATTTATTCGCGTATATAGATATTTTTAGCGTCCTGTATGACGTCATCTTCCATGTATTTTCCTAGTACTCAAAATGTTAAGAAAGCGATCTCAATCTAGCTTCCTAGCAATTTTGGTATTACATTTAGAACAATCCTTAAAATTATATGCATTAAATCGAAACATAATATTCAACAATAAAATTATGATACTAATAAACAAACAATATTTCCAACAATTGAGCAATGAAGAAACGCAAACAAAATCAATTACCAACAAAAAATAAGTTGTTGTTGTTTTCTAGTGCCTTGCATCTGGCAATGAAGCCATTAGCAAAAAATAAGTCAAATTCATAATGTTTTTTATATATTTTGGGGACAAACGTATATTCTATCTCACGGTAAAAGACCAATGAAACAAGAGATCGTGCTTCACTTGTTTCCCCATAGTTACGGAAAACTAACTGTAAATGTTTTCTGTCCTGTAAGAAGATTCCAGAATTGTCGTTCCATGTATTGGTGAAGTCTAGAAAAGACATCCTTGTTATAAGGAGGGTATTATTATTTGAAGATTGTGTCATTGAAGCTATTTGTTCTTATTATATTGTAAAGGAATGTGCTTAAAAAGCACAATATTTGTCGTGTAACAATTTGTGCTTGTGTGAGTCGAAAATATATATCAAATACGTCGTTCTAGGGTAAAACAAGACACATTGGATTGTAATTTAAGTATTTAACAATTATTCCTCTGCACCCATACGACCCTGAGATACGACCCCAGCTGACTAGCTGATCGGCGAGTTTACAGCGAGATTGCGATCGCCAAGCGTCTAAAATTGTAAATGCGGGGCATACCCAGCTTCGATCACCACATATTTGGGACTTACAAACGCGGGGCCAACCCGAGTTAGGACGGCTACATATTTGGCTCTGATGCTTGGGACTACCCAACCTCATATTTCGCTCTTAGCAATTTCGACAGCTTCAATAACGCTAACGTTAAACGCTAAAAAGTAGTTCGTTTCAGCAAAGCCAAACATTGAGGTGTATCAGCAACACAGAGGTTCATCTTGTTGGACGGTGGCGCTATACAAACAAGAGGTATGAGTAACATTTTCTTTGCAGTAATACTCTTTTCAATAGACATGTGTGTATACTTGTGAACATAGTGGGGGAGGGGACTGCTTCAATAAGAAATTCTGAAATTATGGTTACTTTACTTTGGATATATAGCCGTGTAAAATATCTAATAAAGTAGCTAAAATTACTTGAAAAAGACAGTAAAATGTTATAAACCATCGATACCTTCAATAACCGAAACAGCTCGATCAGTGCTTGAATGCTTTTGAACTACCCATAAACGTACACTCAAACTTCTGCAGGATGCTTAAAAGAGTCAAAGCGTCAGAATACGCAACAGGTGTATAAATCCCTATAAAAGTTACCCAAAACACTGATCAAAGTGGCTAAAATACATATAAGATGCCCCCAAAAATGTCTCAAAATGCCATTAATAGTTGCATTACCTAAAATTCCTTAAAATGTCTAAAATCACAGGACTGAACTTACAAATCACAGATAAAGGTGCTAGTTTAGGTCTGCATGGAGTGAAGATTAATTTGAGTTCAGTACAGGTTGTAAAAATACCAACAAAGAAAAGAAAGTCTGCTGAAAGTGTGCTTCCTTATCTGCTTGTAGATCAATTGCTGTGTACAAAATTTCAACTCTAGTAGCATGTTTCACACTTACGTCAGATGGTAACCAATACCAAACTTATTCTTCAAAAACAGCGAGGAGCCACAACATCGGAGACGACCTTTCGTTATAATGGCCTTGCGTTCAGCGATAATGTCTGCCTCATCCATGAAATGCGTTATTAGCAGTATAACCTGGAGAGAAATGTTGCATCAGAATAAGTGCTACTGGGTTAATTCAAGGAAGGCTGATGGCACTGACACTTACCTTTCCATGTCTTATGTTCTGCAGAAGAGACCACACGTGTCTTCTGGAAACAGGATCCATACCAGCTGTTGGCTCATCCAGAATTATTATCTGCAACACATTGCAAGCTTTATATTCTTCACCAATGCTTGTAACAACATCCCAAGATAAACAACTCATGATACCAAAACAACCATCTTCCTCTAATGCGAAGACCTAGTTCGTTGCATTGGTGATGATGAATGTGTTTTAAATTAATTTCTCTGATTTATATTCTAGAAACGATAAAATACGTCTGAAAAAGTCTGTGCATTTTCGGGTATAATAACTAAGGAGTGGAAAATATGTCCCGTTGATTCTTTCGTTCTCCAAAGTTTAAAAAATCGCAAGTACTTATAATACCTTGTACAAGAATGGTAAACTGTAGTTTGTGAATGATATGCTCACAAGCTTAATTATTTTGTTCTTACATCCTTATAGAATATCAACATACTGATGAAGGCTGTGGGAGAAATTTTGTGTCCGAGGAAGATGCAATTAACGCATACATAGATAAGATCACGAATGCCCCCTATGAATATGTTATAGGGATTTTTATACATATAAAAGAGGCTTTCAACAACCTATGGTGCCCTTCTCTTTTCCAGCAGTTAAGAGAATTAAATTTCCCTGCAGACCTGTATGGAACACTCAGGGGATACTGTGAGGAAATGCAGGTGTCTCTCCTAGTAAACGAAACCACAACCGAAACCACAACCAAGGGCTGCCCACAGGTGTCAGTGTGCGGTCCCATCTTCTGGAACATACACATTGATCCTCTGCTAAAAAGGATCGCTACCGACCAAAACCTACTGCGACACACGGCTTATGCGGACTATTTGCTGTTGGTGATTGCTGGCCAGTCTAAAAGAGAGCTTGAAGCTAAAAGCAGTCTGGTACTGAATGAAACTCATGAGCTAATGCAACAGAGGAAACTGCTGATATGCTCCAATAAAACCAAGTATGTAGTCCTAAGCGGAAAGATTAGACGAGATCCTAACATACATATGGCAAACTACCGAATCGGCCGGGCTAGAAAAATGAGGTACCTAGGGGTAACGTTATATCAGGTTCTCCTCTGCAACAGTCTTGAGCTATACTAATAAATCATCCACCATGATGCATAACATAGCGCCACTGGCACGAAACCATGGAACTGTGCCATACAAAACCATCCGAATATACAAGATGCTGCTGACCCCAATTGCAAGCCTCGCAGCTAGCGCTTGGGCGCATAGGCTTTGCCTCTCATCTGCCCAGAAACTCATGAGAAGGACGCAACGGAAAACACTTATCCACCTATCCGGAGCCTACTCAACAACTCCCCACAGATGCCTTGCTGGTGACATTTGGAATTATGCCACTAGATCTAGAAATAAGAAGAGCAGCAGTTTATTGGCTGCGTAAACCAAACCCTGTAAGAGCAGCCCAAATGGCCGGAGCACCAGTTAGGGATGAACAAAACATATTAGAGACATTTTTCTTCATGGCTGTACTGCCTTAGTAAGAAGAAGTTATCTGAGTAGCATAGCTGACGCACCAATTCGCATGCTGTCTGCAGTCACCTGGCTTGTTACTCGCTTTCAAGAGCCCAAGAACGGCGAATCCACCGTACAATCGGATCTCTACTTCATGTCGTCCGTGAGCACTTGCAGGCCTCCAGAAAAAAATTGTAGCAAATGCACTAATGGAAGCTCCATAGTTTTCAACATCTTATTTTATAGATAAAATGTCAGGGAATACGTGTGTATTTTTTTAGATTTTTAACACATAGATTTAAATTCTATTTTTGGTTTTACAAAATATACCATTAAAAACAGTCCAAAATTTGTGTGTAATAATGAGTGGTCGAAAGTTGTTAAAAGTGTTATATTAAGCTTTTCCAGTGCGCCAAACCCCAACTCTCAACTCTATATGGCCTTAGAGTAAAAAGTGATTTTATATTACGGTGCGCGCAGAAATTGCTTGATTTCTAATAGCCATAACTAAGCAAGTAATTTAAAAATACGGAAATAAAGCAATACGGGTCTCCTTATTTGATGCCTATTATTCATAAAAAAAAAATTGAACCTCCTACGAAAAATTCGTGTTTTACGGGTGTGCGATTTGACGTGGATTGACCCTGATAGACGACCTTTATTTACATAACCTAGATAAAGTAATTAGCTGAGCAATAAGAATCACTTCTAAAACAAAATAGGAATAAGCTAAATATTAAATATAGAATAAAAGAGAACAACTGCAAAAGCATTGTAGAAATGAATAATGTAATTTAAGTTGTTTACTCCTTGTATAAAAACAATATGTAACATAATAATACATGAAAAGTAATAAAGAACGAACATGAGATATAATAAAAAATATAAAAAGGACTCAGGTAAAAAGATACAGCAGGCCGATCTTTTCTTTTTTAAATACATTTGCGATTCTGACGTCTTATGGTACAGGGTATATTCAAGACGAATACTGGCATCTCAACTTCAGATAATCCATTGGTAATCCGTAATTAATAATCGGAATACCACAAATTCCGATAGGAAACGCGTGGGAAAATAGTATTACCCAACTCATATCCACGGGGGCTATTTTCTATCCAACGTGTGGAAAAGCTGAATAAGAAAACCACAAGGTCGGCAAATACTCCAATAGTCGACTATATGTAAAAGTGTAAAGAGTGAAATAACTTGTTAATATACCATATTTCCTTTCAAATAAAACTAATTTTGGTGGAATCGGAATTGTAATTAATAGAACACTACCACATTTATCTACTACCCTTGAATACGATTCTGAGGTAAAGAACCCATCGCCTTGTAAGAAGTCACCACAAGTCGCATGTGAGGTTATGTGAATTGAAAGTTAATATTGTAAGGATTCCTTTGAATTTACTGATATGATTCTTGGATGCTCAGATGCAGGCGAAGTGGGTTGGATGCTTTAAAATGAAAGGCCCACTAAATATGCACAATACATATAATTTGTTCTGATAATTTTATTGAAAATGACTACAACCAATAATCCACTACAATTTATTGACATCTTATTGCGTAGCTAAGTGACGTTGATCGTCAAAGAGAGCCAACGCCACTATTCCATTACAACCTCACTGTCTACCATATCCTCACCTCTTACACTCCCAAGAGTCAGGAGCAAGAACCAAGAGCAAGATCAGGTCGCCCGGGTTAACGCGGGTGGAGGGTGAATCACTACGGTACGTTAAGTACGAATTTACCCGTGTGATATAAAATGTCTTTTCCTGCCAGCTGTTTTGTCTATGCAGTATGATGGTGCTGGTAGGGTTCTCTTGCTGTGACTGGCAGCGGGATGTGTGCAGCCCTTGGAAACCTGTCCATCCAAGCGGCAACTATTGCCCTAGCTGCTTGCGAGACCGTCGAGCGAAGCAGTGCCAGTGAACGAGAGTCCGAAAGGATTAAGGTTTGAGGTGAGGGATGGCCAAATGTCGGTGAATACTACATTTGGAGGTATGGGTGTTTGATGGACAGCAGCCCAGGGCATCCTGGGGTAAACGGTAGCTTTTCTGCCGTCTGGGTAGGCGATTGTTATATTGACCCAGTGTGTTAACCAACTGGTTGGGATGATGTGCGATTTTGGCATAAATTATGTGAGCTCTGTCACGCACAACGCCCACTACAATATGGAACACCGGATTGCGTGTGAAGGATGTGAGATGGAAACCTACGGTTTGTATAGTCGATCATCCTGAGAGCCTTGTTCTGCACGGCCTGCAGCTTGCGGATGGTGGTTTGAGCCACCAATCGCTAGATCCCGCACCCGTACAGCATTAGGGGCAGAATGATCGCACGGTACAAACGTAGTTTTAGGTAAGTGCCGGTTGGACGGAAAGTAGGATACAGTTGCCTGAGGGTGGCGTGCCCTAGGCCCACCTTTGTTTTTGGTGCTGTTTTTATGGTATGACGAATGTGATGGTGATGAGCTTTTGACTCTTCCGTTATCTTGGGTCGTGGTACTGGATGGAATGAACATACACTCGGATTTAACTTTGGTAAAATATTTTATTCGCACCTTCTTGTTCACAGTATTTAAATCGTATTACAGTAGTAAGTCTTTTATTTCAGTGGATCGACTTCCCTAGCATCGCCGGGATTTAATGTGTAAAAATTTAGCGATATTTCGCTATAAGTGTTTTCTATCACTTTACACTTCGTCTATTTTACGTCCTTTTATTTAATCGCGCACTTCGTATTAACTAACTTATTAAATTTAGCTAATGTCTTACTTATTTTACACAAATTAACGGTCTTTAAACACTTAGTAAATTTACTTTCACTATTTTATGACGCGTACACATAAAAATACGTCCATCTACACCAAACACATAGACGCTAATCCTAATTCTTTTAGTTGCGAGTCTAGCATTCCGACTGCCACGTGTACATCCGCGTATGCGTTCATCAAATAGTTCCCGCATTGTTAGGGAAGCGATCCTTAGCCATTCTCCCTTCGCTTTCAATATTGAACACATATAATTCTTTTATTTATACATACATATTAAAATCAAATATGGAAATATTTATGACGTCTTTAAACAAACTTAATTGTTTGTAACAATGAACATTAGTAACACGTTTTCGTCATTTAACCAACTCATACCAACATCAAAAACAAATTACACTCTTAACAAATATTCACATAAACGATTTTCTTTAGGGGTCTTTTAATATTCTGTCTTATTCTGACATGTGGAGTGGAGGTTAGATTGCGGTCGATCAGAACTCCGAAGTATTTGGCGGAGTTAACCCAGGGGACTCTTCTTCGCTTCAGTCTTAGAGCTCTGTCCGGTCGCCAGCTTCGAACTTTGCCCAGTCCATCTCTGTTCACTGCACCTGTCAACAGCATGAAGCTGTCTCTGTAGTGGAGGGAAGCAATAGTATGTGGACATCATCGGCATACTGGCACGTGCAAGTACGGGGTTCCATTGGGAGGTCAGACATGTAGGCAGCGAAGGGTAGCAGTGACAACACGCTGCCTTCCGGGACTCCAGCCACTATGGGTCTGACTGAGGATAAACTCCCCTCCACCCAAAAGGTGCGATATGATTGGGCAAGAGGGAGTAGAGAAAGTTATGTGAGTGTAACCTATGCGAAGTTATGAATTTGGAAATTTTCCAACAGTGAGTAGAGAAAGACATGTGAGTGTTACATGTCAGAATTTGGTGTAAACGATAAGAAAGAAAATGTAGCAGAGAAGATAGAGTGAATGAAATATGTTGCAGAGTGAGTTAAAAAAAAGATATTTGAATGTGTTATATGAATGTTTCAGAAAAATAAAAACGAATGGAGAGAACCATGTGAAAGTACACATGGTTTAGAAATATATTGTGCAGGAAAATGGTTACCATAAAAATGCTCTGCATGAAAAAAGGCATATAGTATGTACTAAAATTCGCGGTGATGTGTTGCATATACAGGGCGAAAAAGATTAACGCCACACGAATTTTACTGGTGGTAGATGGTTCATAGGCAATCAATTTGAGATAGAGAACCTATGTATAGTCTAGGATTACAAATTACAGAACTGTACCCTAATGCTATTTGAGGGTATGCACGCCACTGATCATGTCCACTGCAGCTGTAACGCATGATGAGAGAACAAGCGGTCTGTGGCGTGTCGCCACGGGCGAACTTTGGTTCAGCTAGTGAGGTCGACGTACAGCGTTTGAACCCCCGTGACTGGAAGTTCTCCATTCCTCAGCGCCTCGTCATAGCGCTTACTCTTCTGTCTACGTCGGATTCCCGAACACTCACTTCCCTTCCTCTTTCTGAACGCGCTCTCGCTAGTATATAAGGCGGTGCACGAGTCAACTAATGGTCCACCGAGTCCATCTGCGTGAGCTCTAGGTGCAAGCGTGGCAGGGCAAGGTGGTCAGTCTGGGCACTGACTGCGGAGACACGTGGAAGATCGTTTAAAGTCTTCGCAACTGTCGAGGTCAATACACCTCTCCACTCCAGGTCACCCGAGGCCTGACCTATGAACCCCAAGTCAAAACAAATGTGTTTGCCGACTACCTGGAAAGTACCATGTGTCCAAGAAACGAACCCGGAACTACCGATTCTCGAAAGGTATCTGCCGGGATTTTCGTCGATACTTTCGACGCCCCCCCCCCCCGGAGGATACGGAACGACTACCGGTAATACGCTCCAGTGAACTCCATGGCGCACTCCAACGCCTCAAACCCAAAAAGGTGGCGGGACCTGATGGGATAACCCCCTCATGCTTCGTCACCTTCCCTTCAACGCCGTGCTCTTTCTGACTAGGGTGTTCAACATGTATCTCACCCGGGTCACTTTCCACGAGAGTGGAGAGAAGCTCGGGTGATCTGCATCTTGAAGCACGGGAAAGACCCGGTACACCCCTCCAACTACCGATCCATAAGCCTCCTATCTACCCTCTCAAGAGTACTCGAGAGGATAGTCTTAAACCGCTTCTCCCCACTGTTGGGAGACATTCAAACCATCCCTGAACACCAATTCGGGTTTCGTCCTGGACATTTTCCAGGAACGTGCCTTCACTGCTGCGGTATATCTGGATGTTAAAAAGGCCTTTTCAATGACCTGGCGCGCGGGGCTTCTATTCTTAATCCTTATCCAACTGGGACTACCTACACAAATAATCACCATCCTACAAAGCTTCCTTAGACACCGCACATTTAAAGTCACAGTCGCGGGGGAGAACATCTACACTAAGACCAATAAGAGGCGGAGTCCACGAAATCTCTGTGCTGTCCCCCACGCGTCTATGTGTCAGACTTTCCATCACAGCCACAGGTCAACATAGCTCAGTATGCTGAAGACGTGTTGCTATTCAGGACCAACAAACCCATTCTCAGAGCCTTCAACCCCATACAGCAACAGCTCCGCCTCGTCCAAGAGCGGTGCCGATGTTGGCGAATGTCTATTAATGCGGACAAGAGCCACTCCATCCTCTTAACGAGGCGCCACACCCCCACAGACTACCCCACATTTCAATTTCGAGGACAAAGGATCGAGTGGAGAAACTCCCTCACCTACTTGGGAGTTAAACTGGACAGGGGTCTAACTTTCCGTAAGCACATCAGAGACTCCTCTGCAAGGATACGGGGGCTATTGCCTCACTGTATCCCATGATGAGGTCCAAGATACCAGTTCGCCTGAAATTACACCTCTTCGTGCTCTTGTAATCCCCGTTATGCTTTACATCTGTGAAGTGTGGGGCATGGCCGCAGGCAGTTGGAACCTATAGCTCCAAAGGGTGCAGAATAAAAGACTCCGGGCCATCTTTTCTGTTCCCCTACCTTTCTCTGTGAGACTACTTCACGAAACCACATCTCTTCCCTACATGGAAGATGAAATTAGGCGCCGGGCAACAAGTTACCAACCCATCAAAGCGCCTTGGTTAGGCCTCTTGGAGACTATGATCCCAGAATACGCCGCCTTAGGTCGTACCGGGTTCCCCGGACGGTTTGCGGGCATACTCCATAACCAAGGAGCAATTCCATCAGCAGCTAAAGTTGAGCTCCATGTATAGTCCCAACAAAGAGTTTTTCGGCTTTCAAAATTACACTCCAAACAAAATTCCAAATTAAAAATTATATTTTAAAACTTTTAATCCACCAGAATGCAGACCCTACTGTATCCTGTCAGTCATGTGTCTAGAGGCAATATAGCTCCATTCTAAACCAAAACAACCTAAAATAATTAAAACTTCACCCTTATATACCCTTCCAAATATTTCCCACATGCGGTTAAACATTATTGGGGGTAGGTACGCAGCAAAATTCATCAGGCTGAACCGCAGCCTGCCAGCAGCTCATGGTCGTGGTCATGGACAAATGGTCCTTCGTCGTTCGACCGCCATCAGAGCTACACATCATTCCGTTCGAGATCACAGGAGTTGGCACACTGCATTGTGCTCTAAGCTTAAGAGCATGGTGCGTCACCAAGGACTTGACTAGGAAACATGACTGGTGCTAAAACAGTATGGCAATACTCGTGGTCAGATCTAACCTTTAGATACTCTCTATTTTCAGACAATATGTTTGGCTAGTAGTACTGAAATTCATGCTGGTTGATATTTGGTTGATATTTTGGAATTTTCCAAATTACATAGCATTTCTCTGAATGCAGTATTTTTCACTTGGTTTGGGACAATCGGTACGTGAGCGGTAGAATGAATGTTTCACTTGAAACTTTTTCCAGCCATTCTGGTTTTGTGAAAAGATCTGCAGATCTTCCCAAGCCTACTGGGAAGAACATTTCTTTGCTTCCAACAGTAATTGCAACATTGAGTAGAAAATTCCAGTTTGTATTCGACTTACATAAAGCTTTCCTCAGCACCGGAATCCCTTTGTGGAAATTGCAGAATCACACATTATCATAGTTTTTGGAGAAATATACTAATCAATCTGTACATAGTGAGTCAAATTTGCGAAAATGTTACTTAACAGAATGTTATGATGACACAATGAAAATTATTAAAGATAAAATGAAAAAAAAAAATCTTGTGTTGCACGCACATGACTTTCTCTACTCCTGTACCAACCATTATTACAAACCCTTATTCCTATATCTTCTTCGTGTTAGTTGAGATAAAATTTTATAAAAATTATCTTATTGTTTATTTTCTTGCAGGTGCAAGGGGAATATGAGGATCAACTGGGCTTTGAGAAATAGTTAATTCTTTTAAAGTTTTGAGGTTTCTCTTTGCACGTTTAACATATAAAAGATGAACAAAGATGTTGCATTTGACAGAAGTTTGTTTTCCAAAACTGACACAAATAACAAGGAAAATATCTGAAATAGTCCACTCTACAAAAAAATTTAATTTGACTTTGTCTGAGAGGTAGAACTGGAACTTAAAAATTCAATGCCACAACTGGGATTTCAACCACAGACCTTCCGCTTACCAGGTGGCTGCTCTAACCATTGAGCTATTGTGACAAACTGCCAGAATGGCATTAAATTCTCAAGCCAGTTCGTATTTCTCCTGGTAAACCACAAAGGTAGTCTCACATCAGAGACAAATTACCCCAATGGCGACTTACTATTGTAAGTACTTTATGTACCAACCTTCAGATTGATTACGGGACATGATTGTCTGGCAAAACATTTAAACAGAATTGGGATATATTCTTCACCACTCTGTCCTCTATGTGATCTGCAAGAGGAAATTGACCGAGACCACCTTCAAATATGCCCGGCCACTTTTAGCACCCCATCCATCAGTAAAAAATATTGAGGAGCAAGAGGATTAATGACTTCATTGTTAGAAATACAGCATGAGGAAAACAGCAACATTTTTTCTACAGTAAGATTTGGTCTATCTATTACGGTTTAGGGGTTATTCAAAAGTCATCCAGAGTAAACAGGACCACTTGGGCTATAGCTAGAAAATTCAAAATATACATTTCATTTGTCATAAGAATTTCCTAAACATATGCCATTTTAATCAACATCGTTAGAGCTATTTTCAAGAAAATCAAAATTTTTGAAAAAGGTAGTTTGGGATGGAGCTATTTTCTTCAAAATCTTTGTGTCGCATTCTAGAAAGACATTAAACTTAAATATCAACTTTGGTTTTTAACCCTTTCATGCCTGAATTATTTTGCTACATATGCCATTCTTCCTCTAATTCGAAACCGGTTTAGATTAGACGGTCTGGGAGACCTTTAGCCTGCTGGCTCGGATAGCCATGATCGTTAAGGCAACACGTAGTGCACTGGCCATGCACTCAAAACCTGAGGTCGTGAGTTCGAATCTCGGCAACCGCAGTCAAATTTGCCTGTGGTAAAGGACGGGGAGGGCCCACGTAAAACAATCGGTGTGATGGCACCCGTGGATGATGACGGGGTATCATTTGACTGCGGTTGCATGGATTTTGCTTCTTTTCTTATATAAAAAAAAACACTACAATATAAATTGTAAAAAAAATAATTTTTTACAATCCAAAACGTCTCAAATATGTATTTTTAATTGGTGACAGACAGTATAACAAGAATATAGCAGAAAAAAAGTTAAAACTAGTACAAATAGGAAAAAAAGCTAATGTATCTTATAAGACACACCAGGCAATAAAGGGTTAACCAACTTTTCGTTTTTGAGTTATGCTGTCCAAAGCCTGACAGACCGATAGACAGACTGACAGACAGACACACACACACACACACACACACACACACACACACACACACACTCACACACACACACACTCACACACACACTCAAACACAAACACACACTCACACACACGCACCTCAAAGCCTGAGGTCGTGAGTTCGAGTCTCGGCAACCGCAGTCAAATGTGCCTGTGGTAAAGGACGGGGAGGGCCCACGTAAAATAATCGGTGTGATGGCACGCGTGGATGATGACGGTGTATCATTTGACTGCGGTTGCATGGATTTTGCTTCTTTTCTTATATATATATATATATATATATATATATATATATATATATATATATATATATATATATATATATAAAACCACTACAATATATATTTGTAAAAAAATTTTTTTTTACAATCCAAAACGTCTCAAATATGTATATTTAATTGGTGACAGACAGTATAACAAGAATATAGCAGAAAAAAAAGTTAAAACTGGTACAAATAGGAAAAAAAGCTAATGTATCTTATATGACACACCAGGCAATAAAGGGTTAACCAACTTTTCGTTTTTGAGTTATGCTGTCCAAAGCCTGACAGACCGATAGACAGACTGACTGACACACACACACATACACACTCAAACACAAACACTCACACACACACTCAAACACAAACACACACTCACACACACGCAGCTTCTTCTAAAATGCTTTTTT
Organism: Tenodera sinensis; assembly: GCA_030765045.1. NCBI lineage: Eukaryota > Metazoa > Arthropoda > Insecta > Mantodea > Mantidae > Tenodera > Tenodera sinensis. The sequence continues at coordinate 191,839,689 of CM060963.1, forward strand.
GACTCATGGGCCCTCAAAACATACATTTCTGTTGAAATCTCGAAGTTAACTTTTGGGGTGGAGTACAATACTTTGTCTACTAATGTAGTAAAGAAAGTAATAAGACGATCTGACTTTCTATCGACGAGTCAACTGATACCACGGGTCGTTTCATTGCAAATTTTTTTATAGGACCATTAGACATTAAACTTAAATATCAACTTTGGTTTTCAACCTTTTCATGCCTGAATTATTTTGCTACATATGCCGTTCTTCCTCTAATTCGAAACCGGTTTAGATTAGACGGTCTGGGAGACCTTTAGCCTGCTGGCTCGGATAGCCATGATCGTTAAGGCAACACGTAGTGCACTGGCCACTACAATATAAATTGTAAAAAAAATAATTATTTACAATCCAAAACGTCTCAAATATGTATTTTTAAATGGCGACAGACAGTATAACAAGAATATAGCAGAAAAAAAAAGTTAAAACTAGTACAAATAGGAAAAAAAGCTAATTTATCTTATAAGACACACCAGGCAATAAAGGGTTAACCAACTTTTCGTTTTTGAGTTATGCTGTCCAAAGCCTGACAGACCGATAGACAGACTGACAGACACACACACACACACACTCTCACACACACACACTCACACACACACACACACACACTCAAACACAAACACACACTCACACACACGCACCTCAAAGCCTGAGGTCGTGAGTTCGAGTCTCGGCAACCGCAGTTAAATGTGCCTGTGGTAAAGGACGGGGAGGGCCCACGTAAAATAATCGGTGTGATGGCACGCGTGGATGATGACGGGGTATCATTTGACTGCGGTTGCATGGATTTTGCTTCTTTTCTTATATATATAAAAAAAACACTACAATCTAAACTGTAAAAAAATATTTTTTACAATCCAAAAGTCTCAAATATGTATTTTTAATTGGTGACAGACAGTATAACAAGAATATAGCAGAAAAAAGTTAAAACTAGTACAAATAGGAAAAAAAGCTAATGTATCTTATAAGACACACCAGGCAATAAAAGGTTAACCAACTTTTCGTTTTTGAGTTATGCTGTCCAAAGCCTGACAGACCGATAGACAGACTGACAGACACACACACACACACACACACACACACACACACACACACACACACACACACACATTCTCACACACACACACTCAAACACAAACACATACTCACACACACGCACCTTCTTCTAAAATGCTTTTTTGACTCAGGGGCCCTCAAAACATACATTTCTGTTGAAATCTCGAAGTTAACTTTTGGGGTGGAGTACAATACTTTGTCTACTAATGTAGTAGAGAAAGTAATAAGACGATCTGACTTTCTATCGACGAGTCAACTGATACCACGGGTCGCTTCATTGCCAATTTTTTATTGGACCATTAGATCCTACAGAAGATGGATCAATGAAGCCATTCCTACTTACAACAGAGTGGCTTGAGGAAGTTAACAATTCAACTATTCTGCTGTGCTTCCCCATTAAAGTTGCTGTGGCCTGAAAAGTTCAATACATCGTGTTACTTTTCATCAGTGACGCCGTAGCATCTATGAAAAAGGCTGGAACAGCGTTAAACATGGTTCACGTGACCTGTGCAGCACATGGCTTTCACAGGGTGCCAGAAAGAGATACGCTGCTGGTTTACGGATGTTGCCAACTTGATTTCCTGTATCTTTGATATCTTTGTGAAATCCCCATCAAGAATCCTGACATTTAAATACGTTGCACCATATGTACCTGAACCCCCCACCCAAGCTATCATAACGAGATTGGGCACTTGGATATCAGCAGCACTTTACTACGCTTCAAATTTCCAGAGTATAACTGAGGTGGTGAATGCTCTGGCTCAACTTAGAAACAAGGTGTCAATTCTGTTGCAGTTGAAATTGATCCTACAATGATGCTATGTTTTAGATTTGCCCCAATAACCTCTGACATATGAAAAATGTGTTATCTGACAGGAGACTCAACATGACCCCAGAGAACTTTGAAAAGCATCTGGTTATCATGTGCAACGAATAAGGCATTGCAATACACAGGCCTTTTGAAAAAAGTATTCATTCTTGTGGCAATTACAACACTAGCATTTTGTTTAAAACTTTTATGTTCTTTAAAATATGACGATCAAGTTATTAAATAGTGTAATCTATTAAATAAATTTTTTTTTCTAATTGCCTTTTATTGCTTTTTATTGCCCATTTTAGTATGTATAATGCCTTTTTTCCCTGCCTATTTTAGCTCCTTATAATGCTTTTCTGCCTGCTTATTTTAATGATTTATAATGCCTTAACTTCCGATGTCTGATATCTACCATTCCTAAAAACTTCAAAACGTTTTCCACCACTTGTTTATCGTCCGTAATAACCTCTGCAATCTGACAGGCAGTTGCCGAGGGTCTCGAAGGTGAGCTAGGTAAACACATGTGACGGACAGGCAAAATTTGTCGCGCAGCGGACAAAGAGGAGTACGGTCCGGCGCAAAATTACAGTGGCCAATTCGTAACCAAGCCAAGATCATCTTACGATGAGATACGCGAGAGGAAGTTATCCAGTTTATGGGAAGTTCTTTCACTTCTCTAAGCTTATTACCGTGGAGAGCTGACCACTCTTTGTGTCAGCACAACAGCACCACCCTCCGCACTTCAAGCCTAAAGTGTTCCGAAGTGATGTGAGAGATAATAATACTAGGTTGTGTGGCTGCTGCAAAATCCGCCATTTCATTCCCTGGTAAATCTATGTGGCCAGGAATCGATACACACGCCACCAGAAGCGTATAAAACACGGAGAGAATCCTGGATACGTTGTGCAATAGGATGAAAGCTGTACAACTGACGAGGGCTCGGAAGTGTACTAAGAGAATTACTTAAAATCAGACAGTCATCAAATTTATGACAGTACACATATAAAGCGCCTTTATGTATTGGATACAGATCTGCACTGTAAATGGAAGAGCTACTGTGAAAGCCGAGTTTATGTGATTCGGCTCCATAAACGGCTAGAATATATGACCAAGTATCATAAAATTCTTCATGTTCCTTTTACAATTGTTGTTTAACTTACATTGTTTTACAACTTGTTTCAAGAAAAGTTTACTTAAAGGCACCATTTGTGAATTTAACATTTACTCAACATATTGTGACAGTTATACGTCGAACTTCCACGTGAAAAACATCCCATAATTTTGATGCTGCTTGGATGACGTCATGTTGCCAAGGGGGCAGACAGTAACTTCTAGAGTTTGTAATCAATGTAAAAGTTTATGCAGTGAAAAGAGTTAAAAATTGTAATGGTAATAATTTGTGTTGAGTGAGGCAATAGCTGGGTGTAAAATAGAGAAGATAAGCACTTCAAACGGGAAATAGTTGCAATGCAGCAGTAACACTGTGTTAATCACTGTTTTAAACTAAACTCAAGCTAGTGAGATTGGTTCAATAATATGTTCATTCACAGGTACCTACTATTTTCATTATCTGCTAATTTGCCATACACCATGTCAAAACCAACATGTTAGCAATCTTAAATTTGGTTTTTGTATTCTGATAAATGCTTTGTTGAAACCATTATGAGAATATCACCATTAAGAACCTGTAGTAGATATAATCTTACTCACTTTCGGATCCCCTATGATAGCAATTCCTACTGACAGCTTCCTTTTCTGTCCCCCACTCAGATGCATTGCAAATGTGTCAGCCGTGTCCTCAAGCTCAACATCCTCTAAAGTTTTATATACTTCGAACTCGATAAGAGATGATGGGATGCCCTGCAAGCATTCAATACTCAACTTCACAATTACATCTTTATTACATAACTAAAATCTACTGTGCGTAGATTTTACAGGTAATCAGCCAACATATACTTTTGCAAATAAATCAGAATTGTTTTCGGACATATACGGAACCTGTTCACATTGAAGATCATCAATTTCAACCTGTATTGTGATTCAGTAAGTCTAATGTAATGTGTTTCGCACCCGTGTCTTGCCGGTGCTTTACAAGTAATTCTGGCGGACAGACCGCAGGTCCTCGCCCGATGCACTCTGACTGGTCCGAGAACGCACAGTATATTCAAACTTTCCCTCATTTCCACTTTTTCTCCATAGTTCCTCACAACTTCCATTATCACTCTTCTGTCGGCAGTCCACAGGCCTTCCTCACAACTCCTATTGTAACTCTTCTGTCCTCAGTCTCTTTACTTTCCTATTAACTTCTATTGTCACCCTTCTGCCTCCAGTCTATTTGTCTTCCTAATAACTTCCATTATCACTCTCTGTCCCCAGCCTGCTTGTCTTCCTAATAATTTCTATTGTCACCCTTCTGGTCCCAGTCTACTTGGCTTCCTCACAACTCCTATTGTCACCCTTCTGTCCTCAATCTATTTACTTTCCTATTAACTTCTATTGTCACCCTTCTGCTCCCAGGCTACTTGGCTTCCTCACAACTCCTATTGTCACCCTTCTGTCCTCAGTCTATTTACTTTCCTATTAACTTCTATTGTCCCCCTTCTGCTCCCAGTCTACTTGGCTTCCTCACAACTCCTATTGTCACCCTTCTGTCCCCAGTCTATTTGCCTTCCTTATAGCTCTTGGTATCACCCTTCTGTCACCAGTCTATTTGCCTTCCTAATAGTTCTTGGTGTCACCCTTCTGTCCCCAGTCTATTTGTCTTCCTTATAGCTCTTGGTATCACTCTTCTGTCACCAGTCTATTTGCCTTCCTCATAGTTCTTGGTGTCACCCTTCTGTCCCCAGTCTATTTGCCTTCCTCATAGTTCTTGGTGTCACCCTTCTGTCCCCAGTCTATTTGCCTTCCTAATAGCGCGTGGTGTCACCCTTCTGTCCCCAGTCTATTTGCCTTCCTTAAAGCTCCTGATGTCACCCTTCTGTCCCCAGTCTATTTGCCTTCCTCATAGCTCTTGGTGTCACCCTTCTGTCCCCAGTCTATTTGCCTTCCTTATAGCTCTTGGTATCACCCTTCTGTCACCAGTCTATTTGCCTTCCTTATAGCTCTTGGTGTCACCCTTCTGTTCGAAGTCTATTTGCCTTCCTTATAACTCTTGATGTCACCCTTCTGTCCCCAGTCTATTTGCCTTCCTCATAACTCTTGATGTCACCCTTCTGTCCTCAGTCTATTTGCCTTCCAAACTTATATTATCATTTTTCTGTCGCCAGTCTGTTTAGCTTCCTCATAACTGATGTTATCACACTTATGTCCACAGTGCACTTACCTTCCTCATAAATCCTATTATCGCTCTTTTGTCCTCAGTGCACTTGCCTTCCTCGTCTATCCTATTATCACTCTTTTGTGCCCAGTCTCCTTGCCTTCCTCATAACTCCTATTGTCACTGTTCTGTCCCCAGTGTACTTGCCTTCCTCATAACTCCTATTGTCACTGTTCTGTCTCCAGCGTACTTGCCTTCCTCATAACTCCTGTTGTCACTATTCTGTCTCCAGTGTACTTGCCTTCCTCATAACTCCTATTGCCACTCTTCTGTTCCCAGTCTATTTGCCGTCCTCATTATTCCGATTGTAACTTTCCTGTCCCCAGTGTGCTTGCCTTCCTTATAACTCCTATTCTTACTGTTCTCCCCCAGTGTACTTGCCTTCCTCATAACAACTATTCTCACTGTTCTCCCTCAGTGTACTTGCCTTCCTCTTAACTCCTATTGTCACTCGTGTTCCCAGTCTACTTGCCGTCCTCATAACTCCTATTGTCACTCTTCTGTCTCCAGTCTCCTTGCTTTCCTCATAACTCCTATTATCACTCTTCTGTCCCCAGAGTACTTGCCACCTATAACTCCTGCTGTCACTCTTCTGTCCCCTGTGTACTTGCCTTCCTCATAATTCCTATTGTCACTCTTCTTTGCCCAGTATACTTGCCCTCCTCATAACTCCTATTGTTAGTCTTCTCTCCCCAGTGTACTTGCCTTCCTCGCAACTCCTACTGTCACACCCTTCTTGCCCCAGTGTACTTACCTTCTTCATAGCTCCTATTGTCACTCTTCTGTCTCTAGTTTATTTGCTTTCCTCATAACTCCCATTGTAACATTTCTGTTTCCAATCTACTTGATTTCTTTACCATAACACACATTCTGTCACTTCTCTGACCCCAATGTGCTAGTTTTCCTCACCCTTTATTGTCAGTATTTTCAGTTAAGTTTTATTTATTGGAGAATATTGTCTGGTGTTGGTACAACGGGCCCAGCTGATGGACTTAAATTTACATTTCTCTTACATTTGTGACTATTTACAGAAATATATATGTATAGCGGGTTTCTCAGAAACCCATACAGTGACCCACTTTGGGTCACCGAGAACAGTTTCTCTGTGTATTGTTTTTTATGTTCGTTTTGAAGTGTTTTTGCTTTGTCTTTTTTTTTTCCTTTCCTTTGTACGCATATATTTACAAATTATATACACACATGCACTCACGCAATCACTCTGGGGCATATCATAAGATGTGTCTCCTCACATACACACGCACACACACGCGCAATATATACACTCACACACTCGCATTCACACATACACGCACAATGGGCAGTCCAGATAAAGCGTCCCACTCGTTTGCTGGGCACACCAAGCTATGCGTCCCAGCACATTGAAACACTCACTATGTACACTCTACTATTTACACTTCCGCTGCTTTCCTGAGCGGACAGGTTGCAGCTCCTAACTGGTTCCCTGGAGTGCTGGCCTCTGAGGTAGCGTGTGTGTGGCCTGGGGCCTGTGGTTGCATGGGCGCACATCAGTCGATGAGCCGCGCGACGACTAAAGCATTTTAATGTGTGCATGTTTACGATGCTTCGGCTCACCTTTGCCAATGTTAGCAATCACGTAGTTTTTGTGATTTCTGATACGCGCCCACGTTGCTGTGGCTTTCTTTGTTATTGCCTCGAGGATGGAAGGGATCTTGGTTTCTAGGTGAAGGGTTTGCTTAGTGGTTAGAAGAGGAGCAGAGAGGATTTTCCGGAGGGAGAGGTTTTGGAGAGTTTGAATCTGTTTTGGGGCAGTATTTTAGGCGTTTGTCCTGGCCACACACGCATACAGAACCACTGACAGGATAAAAGCTTTATAGAGGATGAGTTTGGACTTCAGTTGCAGCTGTTTGCTGCGGAAGATGGGGGCGCATAACTTCAGCCACTGTCTGCCTTTGTTGGCGCTATTTTTTATGTGGGTGGACTAACACATTGTGCGGTCCAAGTATACCTAAGTATTTGACATGCTGACGGCAGTGCCGTATTTGATCACCGACCGTTAGGTCCATTGCCAAAGTGTGATGCCGCTTAGAGAAATGGATCAGCTGGCATTTGTTGGGATTAATTTTGATTTTCCAGTCACGTTGCCATGAGAGGAAGTTATTCACATAACGTTGCATTTCTGCAAGACCGAAACGTGGATTTCTATGGTGGTTGTATATTGCAGTGTCGTCAGCATACATGGCGACCTTACATCTGGCGTCCACTGGGAAGTCATTAGTGAATAATATATACAGAAAAGGGGGCAGTATTGCCCCTTGTGGGACGCCAGCCCGCATCACTCGCTCCCGAGAGGAGGAGCGGCCCACTTGGACGTAAAACTGCCGTTTTTTCTAGAAAATAGTGCAGCAAGTATAGGTAATTTTGAAGAGCAGGGAAATTGTGGTGCAGTTTATAAATAAGGCCACTGTGCCAGCACCGATCAAATTCGTCTTCTACGTCCAGAAATAGCACCAACGTTGAAGCCCATTGTTAAATTGCTCTGTTACGTCATCTGTTAGTCTGAGAAGCTGTAACTCAGTAGAATGTCCTTTTCGAAAGCCAAACTGTGCATTTGAGAGTTCATGGGATTCCAAAACGTGTTTTTGAAGTCGAGAAAGTATAAGTTTTTCGAGCAACCTACCAATAGTAGACAAGAGACTAATGGGGCGGTAGTTTTGCGGTTGTCTGGTGCTTTTCCCTTGCTTTGGGAGCATAATTTCCTTGGCTCGTTTCCAAGTAGAGGGGAAATAACCTTACTGGAAACAGGCGTTAAATATTTTGGTCAGTTGTACCAGAGCTTTTCTCGGGAGATGCTTAAGTTCTTCATTAGTCACTTTGTCCGGGCCGGCAGCTTTCCCATTAGGTAATTTCCTAATGAGCTTGTAAACTTCCTGCGGTGTTATTAGGGCTGGCTGTTGCTCTTGCTTCTGCGCCACCCAGGTTTGTACCTCCCGTTCTAAGTCACGGTTGGTGGGCGAAACGTCAGGTGTTCACGCATTGACTCGACCATGGCCTATAAGCCCGTAAACATTATTTTACTGCATAGACGCCAGCCGTGAAAGCCTAAGCTCAGATAAGTCTCATTGTTACTGTTTTGTCCCTACTCTACCTGTTTTCTTCACCATAACACTCATTATTATTTATTTATGCCAACAAACTTACTGTTGGTGTTTTTAAACACACAAGCCGTGTGTGGGCAAAGTTTGAGAGGTAGAACCAGGAGAAATACGAACTGATTTGAGAATTTAATGCCATTCTGACAGTTTGTCACAATAGCTCAGTGGTTAGAGCGTCCGCCCGGTAAGCGGAAGGTCTGTGGTTCAAATCCCAGTTGTGATCTGCCACCGCTGACTTGCCTGTTTATATTTAATGTTGCTAAAATGTTCTTTATTATAGCTTCCAAATGTCGTTTTGTCTTACCAATGTAAACCTTGTCGCAGTCTAGACAGTCAAATTGATAAATGCCAGACTTCTTGCAATTTGGAAATTTGTCCTTTTTAGAAAAATTGAGCAGATTTTTTATATTATTTATTTTGAGGAGCCAACATTATTTCGTGTTCATTAAAAAATTTGTCAAATCTTTCATTAGCCCAAGGGTGGTAAGTACACTTTTTAAATTACCAGTCAAATTATATTTTTTAGGAGTGGAAGCTTCATTTACGGCCTTATGATATGTAAATTTCTCTCTGTGACGTCATCGCGAATTTTTAACAGTTTCTCGTAGCTATCGCACAACACGTAATGTGTTGAAACGACCATCGTGTGAAATGAGTGTATCTCAATTTACTGAAGTGAAGTGTGAGTCTCTAATTCCTTTGTGTTGTTTGTGGATCATTTGTTTCACTGTTAATAGCTTCACGTGTCTAGATTTAAACATATTTAGTTTTGAAGCATTAGACCTTTTAACTACGAAGTAATTTCACAGTTCATAATGGTTACCAATTATCATTATTATCGTCGTCATCGTCTTCTTCTTCTTCATCATCATCATCATCATCATCACCACCACCACCACCACAACCACCATCATCATCATCACCACTACCACCACCATCATCATCACCATCACCACCATCATCATCATCACCACCACCATCATCATCATCATCACCACCACCATCATCATCATCACCATCACCACCATCATCATCATCATCACCACCACCATCATCATCACCATCACCACCATCATCATCATCATCACCACCACCATCATCATCATCATCATCACCACCACCACCATCATCATCATCACCATCACCACCATCATCATCATCATCACCACCACCATCATCATCATCACCATCACCACCATCATCATCATCACCATCACCACCATCATCATCACCATCACCACCACCATCATCATCACCATCACCATCATCATCATCACCATCACCACCACCATCATCATCATCACCATCACCACCATCATCATCATCATCACCACCACCATCATCATCATCACCACCACCACCATCATCATCATCACCATCACCACCATCATCATCACCATCACCACCACCATCATCATCATCACCATCACCACCATCATCATCATCATCATCACCACCACCATCATCATCATCATCATTGGAATTGGAATTGGATTTGGTTTAAGGGCGCTCAACTTCTAGGTCATCAGCGCCCTTAACAGGCTCATGGCAATAGCCAGATATAAATTTCACTCAAAAATAAAAATACTAGCAGCAAGAAAAATATACAAAGGTAAAAAGCAGTGGCAATAGCCAGATATGAAACAAGGTGATAAATATGTCCAAAATCAGAAACAGATAATTAAAAAATTTAAATCCTCAAATTTATATTACACTGCGCTAAAAAATTAAAAACTCTATCAACAGCTGTTTTGTCGTCCGCTAGGACCTCTGCAAGTCTGGCAGGCAGCTGCAGAGAATCCCGAAGGTGCGCTAGAGAACAACACTCTAGGAGCACGTGGCGAACCGACAAACCGTTGTCACACAGCGGACATAGAGGCGCAGGGTCCCTTTTAAATAGGTAACCGTGCGAAAAATTGCAGTGCCCTATTCTTAATCGAGCCAAACTAACCTCCTCGCGACGAGATGTGCGACAGGAAGTTACCCAGTTTATCGGAAGTTCTTTCACTTCTCTAAGCTTATTACCGCGGAGAGCTGACCACTCGTCGTGCCAGGACGACAGCACCGCTCTCCGCACTTCAAGCCTGAAGTCTTCCGAAGTAACACGTGAGATGATAATTCTGGGTTCTGTAGTTGCCGTCTTTGCTGCTAAATCTGCCTTTTCATTCCCAGGCAAACCTACGTGACCAGGAATCCATGCACACACCACGTCAACGCCAAAAGCGTGTAAAACATGGAGGGCATCCTGGATACGTTGTACAATAGGGTGCGGGTTGTACAACTGACAAAGGCTCTGCAGTGCACTAAGGGAATCGCTCAAAATCAGGCAGTCACCTAATTTACGACGGCGAACATACAAAACGGCTCGATAGATTGCATAAAGCTCTGCAGTAAAAATGGAAGTGCTATTTGGAAAACCGAATGTATATGGTTCGGTTCCATAAACATAAGCACATCCAACACCGTTGGTGTTCTTTGATCCATCGGTGTAAATATATTTACGGTCAGAGTAGCCTGACAAAAATTCTAAGAAACACGTGCGGATACTTGAAATAGGCATCGTGGACTTCTGGTGTATGGTCATCCCAAGATCTACATGGGGCGTACCAGATAGCCAAGGGGGGTAAAGTCTCTCGCCCTTGGCGAACATCACAGGCAGTTCCACTCCAAGCTTCACTAGGAGCTCTTGGAAACGGAACCCCGCAGGCTTTGGATTAAGGGTGCTATTTCTATATCGTTCTCTTAGCGTGGTGGTGAAAAAAGAGGCGAACGTTGGGTGCTTAGGCATACATCTAAGCGCACAACCATAATTTGCCAAGAGAATCTCACGCCGATATTGCAGAGGAGCTTCTGCGGACTCGGCGTAAAGGCTCACCACTGGGCTTGTTGGAAAAGCTCCTGTTGCAATGCGGATGCCCCTATTATGGACCACGTCTAATCTTCTCAGCACAGATGGTCGTGCTGACGAATAAACAATACACCCATAGTCTAGCTTGGATCGGACCAATGCGCGATATATTCGCAACAAAATTGTTCGATCCGCTCCCCACGATTTGCCATTCAGTACTCGCATAATATTTAGGGAACGGTCACATCTCGCTCTTAGCTGTGCAATATGCGACGACCAACTAAGCTTCCTGTCCAAGATCAAACCCAGGAAGCGCGTCTCTTCTGCGAAGGGAAGTTCATCTGGACCAAATCGGAGCGAAGGTGGTAATCGTCTCCTACGGCGCCAGAAATTAACGCAGATTGACTTCTCAGTTGAGAAACGGAAGCCGTTTTTCATGCTCCATTCTCTAAGGTTGTCCAAACATTGCTGCAGGCGCCGTTGTAAGAACGCCGTACGCTGAGAAGTGCAATAGACAGCGAAGTCGTCTACGAATAGGCATGACGAAACTCCAGGTGGAACACATTTCCAGATGGAGTTAATTGCTATAGCAAAGAGCGTGACACTTAGCACCGAACCCTGAGGTACTCCCTCTTCCTGAACAAAAGAATTAGAAAAAACCGAGCCGACCCTTACTCGGAAAAAGCGGTCCTTCATAAACTCCTGAATGAAAAGTGGTAGGCGTCCACGTATGTTCCAGGCATACAGGGAACGTAGAATCCCTGCTCGCCAGCACGTATCATAAGCCTTCTCAAGATCGAAAAATATGCCAACGGTTTGACAGTTCTTCATAAACCCGTCCATTATCTGTGTCGATATTGACACAAGATGGTCAACAGTTGAACGGCGTCGTCGAAAACCACACTGGATGTTAGTCAGTAGGTTACGACTTTCTAACCACCATACCAATCGTCCATTGATCATGCGTTCCATCACCTTGCAAACGCAACTGGTGAGGGAAATAGGACGATAGCTGGAGGGAAGATGACGGTCCTTCCCAGCCTTCAAGATGGGAATAACGGTGGCCTCCCGCCAATTTTCTGGGAGTATACTGTCAACCCAAACACGATTATAGACCTCGAGCAGGAATGCCTTACCTTCAGGAGAGAGCCGTTGTAACATTTGTACATGAATACCGTCCGGTCCTGGTGCTGAACATCGCGAAGATTTCAGGGAATGCTCCAGCTCTGCCATGGTGAAAAGGCGATTGTAATCTTCTGCGTTTCTAGAACGAAACGAGAAGCCTTGAGATTCCACCTGAGTTTTAATTGGAAGGAACTCAGGGGAGTAGTTTTCCGAGCTAGACACTTGTGCGAAAGCACTGCCAAAGGTATTGGCCACTTCAAATGAATCAACAACAGCTCCTGTGGCTGTTTTTAGTCCCGCTATTGGTATTTGGGTCGTTTTTTTTGCAACACGCCTTAATCTATCCCACACAACCGAGGAAGGTGTGTGTCGGTTAAATGAAGCTACAAATTTGCTCCATGATGACTTTTTGCTATCCTTAATGACTTGTCTGGACCTGGCGCGCATTTTCTTGTATTCGATTAGGTTTTCCAAAGTAGGGTGACGTTGGAAAACCCTAAGTGCACGCCTTCGAGCACGAATGGCATTCCGACATTCTTCCGTCCACCAGGGGACGGGAAATCGACGAGGGTGTGTAGTCGACCGCGGAATCGATTGTTCAGCAGCAGAGAGAATCGTCTCCGTGAGATGCTGCGCCAAATTATTCACTGAGTCGTGCTCGTTGTACGTAAAGACAGCCAACTGGGTGTAAAGGTTCCAGTTGGCATGGTCCAAACGCCATCTGGGCATTCGTGTGGAATATGTATGTTGCGTCAAGAGACTAATAAGACATGGGAAGTGGTCACTAGAGTGTAAATCAGAGATGACATTCCATTGTAAGGAGACTGCCAACTGAGGTGAACAAACTGCAAGATCAAGGTGTGAGAAGGTGCTGTGGGAGTCCGAAATGAATGTAGGCTCTCCAGTGTTGAGGAGAGCTAGGTTGTGACTGTCCAAGAAATCGGAAATGAGTTTACCTCTCGCACAAGCGCGACTTGAACCCCAAAGTGGGTGGTGCGCATTGAAGTCTCCTACCAACAGAAACGGTGTTGGCAACTGGGAAACTAGATCTTCTAAATCAATGTGCGAGAGGTCATGGGACGGAGGCAAATATATATTGCAGATGGTGAAACGGATGTCTGGCAGTACAATACTTATTGCAACTGATTGGATATCAGACTGTATTGGTACAGATTGCATATAAATGTCATCTCTCACAAGTATCATAGCGCCGCCATGTGCCGGAACACCCTCTTCTGGTGTAACATCACACCGTACTGGGGTGTATCGCCTTAGATGGAAAGCGTCTTGAGGACGCAGCTTAGTCTCTTGCAAACATGCGACCAGAGGTTCGTTTTCTTTGAGCAAGAGCTCAAGTTCTGGCCTTTGAGTTCGAATGCCACGTATGTTCCAATGTAAGATAGCCATATTAGTATGTGTGTGGGATAAATATTGCAAGGTAACAGTGTATTACCTTGTAGTAGGCGGTGGTCGGTTCAATTTAGCCCTTTTGTGATCTTTTGGGCTCACACTCTTTTCACATTTATCCTGCCTCTTTTTCACTGGGTTTCTCCCAGTATAGGCAGGATCTTCTTGCATCTCCTCTACCGAGGAGGTGCGTATTCCCATAGCAAATTTCGGTTCGAGAGCCTCGAACCGATTGCTCGTGGATACCGGCGAAGATGAAAGCTGCCGGTCTGTGTCCATCCCGGAGGAATCCTCAGAAGAGGATCTTCGGGGGGATGAACGCTGGCTCTTCTTTCCCTTTGGTTGAGTGGGAACAGACACGTTTTCTTCTTTGAGGAAGTCAGTTCTTACATATTGTTTCTTAAATTTCTTCGGTGATGTAACATAAACAACGGGCTCATTCTTGCCATTGTTGTAGACTGGCAATTTAGACGGTGACCTTGTAGATGTGTTCTTTTCCTTTATGGACTTGGTAGGAGACGTAGATTTACCTGTAGATGTTGAAGGCTTTGGAACTGTTCTTGCTACGATAATTTTTTGTGAAATTGTGGCCCCGGTTTGATCGCTGGTTTGTGTAGCGATTTCCCGCTTCTCTGCCGGCCTAGCTACAACAGAGCGATAGGTACCGGACTTTGGAAGGGGGGGCTGTCGGATACGCAGGAGTTTCCGAGCTTCTGAGAAGGACACCTTCTCTTTGACTCGGATTTCCTGGATCGCCCTTTCCTCTATAAACCGGGGGCACTCTCGCGAATTGGCTGGATGTTCGCCGCTGCAGTTCACACAACTGGGAGGCAATGAACATGGAGCGTCGTGAAGGACGCCTCCGCAGTTGACGCAAGAAGCCGTTCTGTTACACAGTTCACTTGTGTGTCCAAAATGGTTACACTTAAAGCACCGGATTGGGTTCGGGATGTATGGCCTTACTTCTATAGCTTCGTATCCTGCCCTAATTCTTTGAGGGAGATCTACCCGATCAAAGGTCAGGAACAGGGTACGAGTAGGCTTCAATTCACCGCTTTCTTTGCGATGAACCCGATACACACAGGTAACACCTTGATCTTCTAGGTTTTCCTTAATCTCTTCAACACTGAGTCCGTCTAATGCGCGGGTATTGACGACACCGCGTGACGAGTTCAACGTCTTATGTAGGTCAACACGTATTGGATAGCTGGCCAACAGGTTTGCTTTCTGTATTTTAGCTGCCTGTTCTGCTGAATGCGCTTCTACTAGAAGCGTGCCATTACGCGATCTAGTGCATGATTTCACTGGACCAGCTATCTTATCCAGGCCCTTCTGGATTACAAATGGACTCACCGAAAGAAACTTTTTTCCTTCCTCAGTTCTCGAAATGACTAAGTAGCGAGGACCACAGGACTCAACTACTTCCTTTACACTTGACTTCAGGTATTTTTGTTTATTTTGAGTTTTTTGTGAACTCATGGCGCTTTAATCCTCCACCATTGCAAATGTCTCCGATGGCATGCTCACATCCTGGGCGCCACCCCGGCTTAGGTGAGAGTCCTGGCCTGGACCTTGCTCACCCTAGGGTCTCACCTCCCAATGTATAGACAGAGGGACCCAATCGCCTTCAGGAGTGCATCAGCTCATGCAATGGCCCCTCCCCGGGACTGACCTTTATCAGCGGATACGCACACAGATCCTACATGATAA